>CM034155.1:570495183-570852683 GCA_019776745.2 Taxus chinensis | reverse complement strand
TCCATACCCTCACACAGATCTCGGGTTTCAATATTCTGCTTAAATGGATGTGTCACAATGAATATGTTTGAACACCGAGATTGGGGCTATAGATTTTTACCCCATGTGGTCGGGCCCGGCCCTTTCCATACTCCAGCCCCGCAATGGGGGGTCCCCTCCCTGTCACTATGACAAGTAGAGACCCCCACCCCCTACCCATGTTGTTACCCCCCCCCACCCCCCAGATTAAGGAACATGGGAAATTTCCTCAAACATAAAACGTTATTTTTGTTTTACTGAGGTTAAAGAATGTCGACTTTGGCATCGTGATTTTTGTGGATATTCTATAGTCACCTTGTTTTAACAATTAGGGTCATTACCCTGGCCATATTGAACGGGGTACCTTGTTAATAAACCTTAGTGGAAACCTTTCGTGTTTGGTAACCTTTTATTCTAAGTCATTCCTACTATGAGAATGGGGTCATGAAAGTTAAGCCAATATATTGGAAGGTGACAACCCTATTTTGAAGGAATAATCACATGGTTGACCATAGTGGTGGAGAGGAGGATCCCTCAACATGGATGAAGAGCTTCATTCTTCCTTTAGATGACTATATTTTTTTATAACAAACATGAATTTATTATCTGAATAGATTATGGAATAGGAGCCAATTACCTTCCACAATAGATCAGTTTTCTTGATTATTAGCATGGTTTCAGGGAGAAGAAGAAGTAGACATCCCTCATCACACTCTTTACAAATTTTTAAATATAGGTCATGCTTGTACTCGTACATGGGAGAGGAATAATGAGGAGATACCATTTCAAAATGATGGAGACTATCGTTTTTCCTCTTATTAAAATTTGTTTTGAAGACCATGAATAACATATTCATCATACACAACCTCCTCCTAACAAAGATCATCATGAAATTTCTATTAAAGAGGTGAAATTAGAACAACAGGTCTAAGCCCTCACTTGCCAATTGGAAAGTTTGGCATTGCATATACAAAAGGAACAACCAAAAGATGTGAAAAACACTATTCCAAAGGCAAAACCTAAACCTTCGTTTTACAAAGTCCTAATAAACACTACTCGATGGGAGGCACACACAGATATCCTTATGAAGATATTCTGCAAAAAAAATCATGGTGGGTATACACCTAGGCTTAACCCATGCAAGATCCACTTTTTAATCAAGAGTGGTCAACTATGAAGAATGCCCTTCAAGCATTACAAGAGGGCCAAACCGGTAACAACAACAACAAATACTGGTTCGATGAGTTATGTCCTTACTCTCCAAAAGGTACCTTTGATAACTATAAAGAAAAAGGTGACCCTCCTGATCCTCATATCATAAAAGACTTCTATATGGCATGTCATGAGGTGGAATTCATCGACTCTTATGCACTTGTTTCCATAAAGTTTAGGAGAAACGATGATAGAATGGTTTTTTACATATCCCTAAGGTATCCATATCAACATGGCTAGAACTAGCAAAGATATTTGTACAATACTTCTCTTTCAATATAGAAAACAATGTTACCATGTTAGATCTCTACAATTCTAAGCAACGAAACAACGAAAACTTCGCTGCATTTTTACAAAGATGGAGAGGGTTAGCTAGTGAGCTTTCCCTTGCTCCCTGCCCAAAAAGTAGTTGATAGGATATTTTTTTCCCAACCTCCATCCAGACATTGCATTCCACTTGCAAATGCATTGTGGTAACACGTTCGAAGAGGTAATAGAAAACAGGAGTCAAATTGAAAAAGAATTGTTACTAGGGTGACTCTAAAGCCTTTCTCCTGCGATCAAAATGATTCCAAATATAACGAAAACCAAAGTTTTTTCATAATAAGAACAAAAAAAAAATTGGTGATGGGATAGTATACTCCAAGAGAGTACAAGTTATTCAAAAACAACACTCGTTTGAAGCTGTGTAAAGGGAGCTCTACCTATGGAGTATAAGCATCGTACTTTCACTCCTCTATCTAACTCAATGTCATCGATACTAAAATAGCTAGAGGCGGTTAATATGGTTAGATCCAAAAATATTCCTTATGAGGATGACACACCTAAACCATCATGGTTTAGAGATAATGAATATTGTCAATTCCACCACATTAAAGGTCACAGAACAAATAAGTGTTTGAATTTGCAGCACTACATCCAGGACTTAATCAAAAGTGGCGATGTGGAGATGGATTCATCAACTCCTAACAAATCCCCCAATATGAAGACTCTTCCTAAACATAATCGGTACAAGAATGTTAATTATTTGTCTAATGAGGAGACGCATTTTGATTGCCCTCGTTGGTTGTGTAGATACACCTGTTGAAAATTCCAATACAATAACCCCTATGATATCCCCTAGAATATCTATGTCTAGGCATGTGCCAAAAAAGACTGATTATAAACGTAGTTTTGCATACTTATGATAGTAAGGAACCTAGGTTTCAACATTACCATCAAATTATTCCTATCACAACTAGACCTTGTTTGATGCTTCATGCTAGAGAGCCCATTCGGGTACCCTGTTCCCCACCTTTATATCTCATAATCAGTGGTATGGTTTTGACACTTCTGATCCAAATTATTATTTGGGTTCTCCCACTCTTCTTCTGACTCTGATCCAAACTATAATTTTGATTCTTCATATTCACCTAGATCTGCTGAAAATTCTAATTTGGTTCTTGAGCCACAGTCCTCTCTTGCTTTGCAGGACCTCCCTTTATTCACCACCCCAATGACCCCTTCTTTCGTCAATATATCTTTGATTCAAATTCCTTCTGATCAATCATCCAAGTTGACTCACATTTCATTCATCAAATCAACCTCTTGTGGAAGAACAATTACCCACAACGATTGATTCATTTTCAGAATGAAGAAGCAATTAGAGAATTTATGAGGGTACATGAAGACATTCCTATAGAAGTGTGTGATCAAGAAACCTCTTTGCAATTCAATACACTTTTGAGGGATACCTCTATCCCTGTGCACACTAAACCACTATTGTCCTCTAGTTCATCATCTTCTTCTTCTAATGGTGAAGTGGATTTTCAGCCACCAAGCTTCCCACTGTATGTTTCCCCTTTGGTGGGCTTGGTAGCATAAATTCATTTTCAACATACTTACCACTTTTCAGCCTAGGCTTAAGCTGGATATAAATTAGTGTGGCCCACTTTCACCAATGGCCAAACTAACAAGGCCTCATGGTTATATCATATGATATGAACCTCTCAATATAAGCAGTCTTACCTGGGTATGTGTAAGTATTTCTCAAGGTATGGTAGACACAGTCTACCTTGTCTGCATTATAGATTAACCTTCATGCATCGGCAAACTATGAATTACTGCTTGGAAGAACCATGCTGTAAAGACGTAAGGGAGTTTACACTAGGGACTCCATGTCTCATCCTTCATTGGAAAGAAAGCACACAATGCAAAAGTGTTGGTACACAACAAATTATGTTGACTTCCAAACTACTGATGACAACTCCTAAGGAATTATCCATTCCTCTTCAAAGGCCATGCGAAGTCTGTCATACCACATCTCTGCCCTTTGCTTGAACAGGCCACTCATAGATCCCTCACATAAATACTTCTCAAACCTCTCTGCTAGAGACTTATTCTCTAAAGGATACTCCCAAATCTTGTTCTTTGGCCCATCGGGCACTCCTATTTCAACAAAATAAGAGATAACAAAAATAACGCAAAATCTTATCTTCTCACCTTTCCCCTCTTTTTCAATGATGGCATCTTCTATGTATCCTGCCAAGTTGTAAATTTCTCCTAGTGACAGCTTCTTGGAAATTTGTAGCCACATGGTGTTCACTTGTGAGAACCTCTCATAATCATTCAACTTTGTGAGTAAATATGCGGCCACTTACACAATAGGGTACTTACTTAACTTGTAAATATCCATTCCACGTTGACCCTTTGAGTAACCTAGCTCCTTGTGGGTGGAAAAAATAGATTCTTTATCAAATAAGTCATTCATAATCTTTGTCCCTATTCTCTTCAAAACATTTTAGCCCGCAATTAAGGGTTCGATGATCCTCATCTGCCACCCAAAAAAATGAAATAAATTCTCATGGACTCTGCTCATAAGCCATGGTATAATTTCTCAGGTTTTCCAAAGTAAGGGAGTTCATATAGTTGCAAGACCCCT
Source organism: Taxus chinensis (assembly GCA_019776745.2). Taxonomy (NCBI): domain Eukaryota; kingdom Viridiplantae; phylum Streptophyta; class Pinopsida; order Cupressales; family Taxaceae; genus Taxus; species Taxus chinensis. Next base: position 570,848,533 of record CM034155.1, on the reverse strand, counting down.
ACCTTCTTCAAAAATGTCTCTCTCCAACATCATCATAGACAAGCATGTCGTCAACTATGCACTTGTTTGTCTTTTTTCTTAACAATGTGCCTAACCGTTCGTTGTTTTTCAGTTGTGTGATGATTGTAGTCGCTTACCTTTCTCCTGCGAACGTGAGAATCCAAGTCATGTCCCATGAATACGTCCTTTAGGTACTGCATTTCTGAAAACCTACTTTTGGGGGCATCCTTGATCTCCACCTCAGTTTCTACCTTCTTCTTCCCCTTTGTTCCTACTATAGGTGCTCTCCTTGGTGCCATGGCAAGACAAGGTTGCGCCTTTTTACTTCTGTCGAGCAAACTCTCATGCCCTCGCTCAAAATCGCTTGCCCTAACTTGAAATCATATGCCCTAGCTTCTTCTCAAACCCTAGCACTCTATTTATCCTCTCTAGATGCCTCTACTTCAGTCAAACTATTCTCCAATGGGGACATAAGCCAATTTGTGCACAAATCTACTATCCTCGCCTTGTTTCATAGCTCTCTGCACCTCAAGGCATCTTGCTCAGCTCGGTCATAATTAGCTTGCTCAAATACTCATGATCAAAAAGGTAAAATTGAACCCACATCACATCCTTTTATAGATTTGGAAAAATTTATCAAGTTTTTATTGCTTCTCCACCTACCATCGATCCTCTCATTAATTAACCCATTTACCAAATTTCCACACGATACACCTGAATGACACAACTATAACCTTTTAGCATGCATTTCTACATTTTTGCTATAAACCTCCTTTGCATGCTTCCATGCACTGAAGTACCTCACCAATGTGAATTCCTCTAAGTAGTTTCTACGGCCGTAACTTACCTCTTGTTACACTATGCATGCATTTTTTTCCAACTATGGTCTTCTTTAGGAGCAATTTTCTTTCTAGCAGCACCTTTCCATACTATTTGCACTTTGTAATAAGAGAAATCATCTGCACAAGTATTACCATATACATACACATGTTTTGAATGACAACCACCCCACAATAAGGGTATGTGCAATCCTCTTTGCATAAAAACACTTCAATTGTAATCAACTTCCGACGCGCAAGCTTGCTTATTAAAAAAAAACACTGAACTAAATTGACAAAGCATAATGATGAAGAAGGAAAACACATTAAGGAAAAATACAGTAAGGGAAATCTAATCTAAATGGCAATACTGCCTTATTCAAACACCACCAATAAGGCTTATTTATAGTAGGGCTTCAGCCTAATCCCATGAAGTAACTGGGTAACTGTGGTTCATTAAGTGCCTCTAGCTGGCAAGCGCCTCAGTCAAGTATATGAGTGACAATATACGGTCCCCAACCAATGCACCTTAAGCTTTCCTGGGTGGCACAGAAACTTTGAATCATAAAGAAGTACCATCTGCCTAACCTCAAGCTTCTTTTCCTGATGTGCCTGTCGTGTCATGCCTTTTGCCTGGCTTTTTCTTGCTTTTGAATCCATCATGTTATGGCACGCCTCTCATCTAACTGTATCAGCTTATCAATTCTTTCTTCCAATGCTTTCTCATCAGCTAGACCTCCCGTGCACAGCAATACACAAAGAAGGTAACATGAATTCGATGGGAATAATTGCTTTTGTGTCATACACCAACTTTTCTTTATTCAATCTTTTGTAGGTTGTTCTATATGCCGTAAGAACACACATAGAAACTTTATCATCCTAGTCTTTCCTTACAACATCACAAATATCTTCATAAAATTTTGGCTCAATATCTTGTTCAAAGCCTCAGCATTCCCATTTTTTTGAGGGTGATAAGGTGTTGTCTTAAGTTGTGAATGACCATAAATTCATCGAATAATATCTTGGTTTTTGCATGTTCAGGAAATGAGTGCCCCCTATCACTTGTCAAACCTAAAAGGACATCCATACCTAGTAAGAATATTTTCCCACAAGAACCTTGTTGTTGTAGATGTATGTATAATCCTTTGTAGGTGTCGCTTCCACCCACCATTTTAATGATAATATGTACAAGTGATGATATAGTGTGATCTATTTCTGCACATGGCTCGGGAAATATGGACCCACAAAGTCAAATTGCCCATTTTTCAAAAAAGGCTCTACACTAGTAATAGGCCTCAAATGAATTTCATTATCTCTGCCTAGGTTTTCCAAGGTACTAACAGTGATCACATGCCTTAAAAATACTCATTTCAATCCTTGTACAAGGTTTCCCACCATAAACCATCTAGTAGAATCTTGTGCATGTAGTGGCGTCCCTTGTCATAGTGTCCACCTACAATACCACCATGAGCCTCCTCCATGATTATCTATGTGTACTCATGATCTAGTACACACCAACGCAATACTTCATCTTGCCCTAGTTTGTATAAGTCACCACTGATCAACATGAAAGGTGTGGTGCAAATTGCAAGTTGTTTCTTTTCTAAGGCCTTTCATTCCTTCTGGCACCATACCTATGCGTAAAAAGACAACAATATCCTCTAATTCTGAGGGCATACATAGTTTAACCTGTATAACTGTGCATCTGACATTATATCTTCAATACTCTACATGCATCCTCTCCTGATTGAATCCTTGATAAGTGGTCTGGGCCAGAATTATTTTACTTGGCTTTACCACAACTGTAAAGTAAAAATCTTGGAATAATAGAACCCATCGACATATGCGCCCCTATAAAATAGGCTTATTTACCAATTATTTCAATGCCATGTGATCTTTATAGAACACAAAAGGTGTTGCTAGCAAGTACTGTATGAACTTATGTAGGACATGTAGATCATTGATCAAATCTTCACGCTCCATAGTTGTATAATTCTGTTCTACAGGAGTCAAATTTCTACTAGCAAAATAGATAGGATGATCTACAATACCTTCTCCAAGATAAGCTATAATTGTACGCTAATAGGCCATGCTAGAGGCATCCACATGTACATGAAAGGGTAGATTCCATGAAGGAAAACATAAAATAGGTGTCATAGTAAGCCTTTCCTTCAACGCTTTGAATGCAACGTTGTTATGGTTCTCCCTAATAGAACTTCCCTTTACCTTTTAATAAATCCTCCAAGGGCATGAAAATATTAGCATATCCTTTGATAAATTTTATATAATACCCTATGTGGCCCAAGAATCCACAGCACCTCACTCTAATGGTGGGGTTCCTCCTAAGCCTAAAATGACTGCAACCTTAGTTGGATCTACTAACAAACCCTCCTTGCAGATGATATGCCCTAGCAGAGTTCCAAAAGGTGTAGTAAATAAGTACTTCTTGATATTTAAAGATATGCTTAACTAATCTGCACCTCTCAAACATTAACCACAAATTGTCACAATGATCCTTGATAATTCCCATACACGGTCCAATCATCCAAGTAAACCTATAAGAATTTGTGAATAAAATCCCAGAATGCTTGAACCACAATGCGTCGAAAATACTGTAGGTGCATTCTTCAATCCAAAGGGCATCACTATGTATGCAAAAATTCCCCATTCAGTCTGTGAAAGTTGTCTTTCTCTTGATCCTCCTTAGCAATTCTTACTTGATGATACCCAGAGAATCCATTTAAAAGAGTAAATTTTGTGCCCTGCAATGCCTTCCAATATTTCCTTAGTGAATGGTGTAGGGAAAGGATCAATCACACATGCAACATTCAACTCCCTGTAGTCCACACAAATCATGATTCTTCCATATTTATTTATGTTGATTACCATATGGCTAACCCACACTGATTCCTCTATGGGCTCAATAATGTCCAGATTCCAACATCTTGTCAATTTCTTCTTTAACTTTTACATGCAGGTTAGGGTTCATCCTATAAGGTCTCTTCCTAACCGGGCGCACACCTTCCTTTAAACTTAATTTTCATCTCACCCAAAGATTCATGCGACCCTTTTCAACTCATGGTAGCCCCTAGGAAAAAAGTCCTGGAAATCATGTAGCAACTCAATTATCTTAGTCCACTTCAAATTCAGACCAATAATCTTCAATGATGGCCTCCTTAGGTTCGACATTCATGTCAATGATCACTTTCTTTGTATTCATAGGTTCATGGTATATGCGTGCCTTCTCATCCGACATATGGTTAAGACCTCATGCGTACCCTCTGAATGATCTATGTCTAAGTTTTCCACTTCTTCATCATCCACCATATATACCATCTTTCCTTTCATCCTTCTCTAGGTAAGCATGCACTCAAGCTGTTCTACATCTATCTCATCTACTTCGTTCAAAACACGCTTCTAGGTTTGACTCACCAAATAACTCTTGAATGAGTTTCTTATCCTTTGCACTATCTCCCATAGTCAATCGCTTCATAACCTGTAATGCCTCTTTCATCATGAGGTTTAGTGGAGAAGTAGTCAAAATCTAGGATCATTCCTGTAGTCAAGTCTTGCCAATTTCTAGTCTCCCTATGCAGCTCCGCATAAACATACCAAGCATGTGTGCATAGCCTCGCAAGGTGAAATAAAGTTTGTACACCCACAACGAAGGTGGTAAATATTCCTACCCCTCTATCTAGATTATCTCACACTATTGAACGTGGTGCTGAACATGATTATTACCATAATATTATAGATTTGAGTAGGTGCATTACTCCTGAGAAACTCAGCTGATAGAGCAATTCTCACTTCTCTCCATTCTATGAGATTATCCCTATGAACCATCCACCAATGCGTTGCTATTTTGTCCCACGTAGGGTATACACTAACATATTCCTTCTATCCACCTAATCCTTCCCACTGTACTTCCATGGCTCATAAGAATACCTTAGGGTTTCCTTATCTAGTGTACCGGGGTACCGTGTTGTTTCTTAACCACCTAACACAATGGCCTACTTATACATGCAGTTTTGCTTCTTACTTCACACCCAACCATCTTGTAAGTGCCATGTGCCCAATTATCATAGGAAATACTTGTAGTATCACTGATGGATTTTGCATCATCCCACTGGAGAATTCCTTCCTTAGATGGCTCAAGTGCTTCTGGATCTTGACTGGTGTATACATAAATTCTATTTAGGTCTTCTTCACTTAATGGCTCAACATAAGGTACATATTTCCCATTTGTTAAAGGGATAATAATTCGTTCTTCCTTGTTCTCAAAACTGATATATCCCTTATTTAACCAAAGATAAACATTATTTTCATAGCACCAAGGGTGCCCAAGTAGAGCTGGGAAGTTGTATGCTTCTATAAGCAGTTAGACCTCAAAGTACCTAATTGAACTTGGTCCCCTAGTATAGTAATATATGCATCCTTGAATACTCCAATTGGTAATGGCCTTAGTTTGATTTTCCATATATATCACATTGGAAGATGGTTGCAATGGAGGTCTTCCCATCTGAACCCATGCATCTAAGGTAAGCACATTCACTTACATGGGCTTGTGTCAATAAAAATATTGCTCAAAAGCCATCCATCTACATAAAAAATTCAGAGTGATCTCCTTGTCATAATCCAAGCTATGGGGAGGGAGATTAGCATGAAAAATCTTTCATCTATTCTCAATACCAGCACATGTGAGTGTTTCCTTTCAGCCAACTCCCTAGTAATGGAATAATGTTCTCCTGACACAACATCTTACATACTTCCTTCAGATCATCAACATCTGACTCGAAAGTCTCAGCTTCATTCTTTTGTTCCAACTTTTCATGACTATTCCTTTAAACATTGTATTTCACCTTGCATATTTCTAAGCACCTCCATGGTTTCCTAATAAACCTCCTTATGATGTGTAGGGTATGGATATTTTTCATGTAAAACCTCCTCCTTAGTGATGATAGGCTTTTGTTGCAACATGTTTCTCTAGTTTATGCATAGCCTCAACATGTGTAGTAATCTTCATAGGTACTACTGCAAGGATCCGTTTCTAACTTTGGCATCCATTGGTTTTCCATAGTGCGTTGTATTCTAACCATCCCTGTGCCCTTGTTCTCCTATTTTTGCTTCTTTCTTAGATGTTCATATAAGTCTGGGAACTCTACATAGTTATGATTCTTTCCACAAAAATAAAAAGTAATGTTTTGAGGACATTCATGCCTATAATGGTCAAGGGATCCACATGTATAGCATGTTCCATGAGGAAACTCACTTTATCCACCGTCGCGGCCCTCAACCTCTGAATCCACCATGGTATCCTCAACCCCTACCACGACCTCCCTCAAAGTTGCCCTTCATTTTGATCATAACACCATTGAGTGTGATCATGATCATGTCGCTCACCTTTATCCTTAGAGTTATTTGAAACCCCTGTCTATCATACACCAATATCAATGGCATCATGTATCTGATCAATCAACCTGTAATCTTCAGTATTGTGAGTCATGGACCGAAAATTTTATAGTAGCAAGACACGTTCTTTCTTACTACGCACATTGATAATAATGGAAAATGATTTACATCATGGTCCAAATGACATATCTCACATTCCAGTAACAAGGAGTGTACCGATCTGCATGAGGAAAACTATCCTTAGTATGCCCCTCTACTTCACAATCTATGCACCAAATTCCACTATGGATGTCTCATGTGTTGTATTGGCTGATAGTTTCTCCAACTTATTTACCATTAATGTACATCTAAGCTTCCAAGAATGGGATCACTCTAGTGTATATACTCCTGACTACCTTAGCATGTAGCAAATCTTCTTCAAGTGCCTCACGCGGGTCTGTATAAGTCTTATGTGAGAGTGCCCTCCTAAAATGCATAATCAGGCCTCTGAAAACCATTGTGCATGCTCACTTGCATGGATATCATATGACAGTTTAGACAAGAGTGTTTTGAAATGAGCATCATATTCCCAAACACTCTCAGTAGTTCCCTGCTTGATATCCTTGAGTGCACTTATACTTTTCTCCTCAAACTCAGGGATATAAAATTCTTTAATGAAAGCATCCCGTAATACTTGTATAATCCACACAAATCTGATCAAGGTCAAACTTTATGTACCAACTATGTACGCGTCCCTACAACATAGCTATAAACTGACTGGCCTTGTGCTCTGAAGTTGTAATTCCTTTCACGTGCCACCAAGTATCTCACACATATATACATGCTCAACAACATCTTCTACTTCCCCTATACTCTAGGAGATGAAGTGACATCTCCATGTAAATATTCTGGGGCTGGTGAGGACCATGCCCACTAGATCTAGAACTTCTCTAGTGTTACCTCTACCTTCAGATCCACCAAATCCCAGATAAGTTACCTATTCCTCCTAATCCTCCACCTGTAGCACGAATTGAAATCCTGAGGATGCACTGCCTTGTGTCCCAATAGTGGTGCTAAACCGAACTCCTACAGTCTTTGAAACCTTGTCCTACTCCCCCATGCATGAGTCCAAATTTCTACATGCCTGTGTTCTTTGCTGATGATGCGCCTAAAAAGGTTCCTCCAACTAGTCCTCCAAATAATAGGGAAGATGTCTTCCTGGCCATAAATGTATTTGTTATTTGATTCACTCCCAATTTTTTTGATAAGTCAACTCTACCTCTTGCTAATCTATTACCTAAACTAGCTTGTTGACTACTGGTTATACTAGAAACTGGAAAACCAAGTGCAAGGGCTAGGTTTCTAGGTAGATTCAGATGCACCCTACAACCCAAGTTGTCTCTATTGGAACACTCTCATAAGAGATCGATGAGGGTTCCCTGTCATGCTTTCCCAAATGGGGGAGTTCCAGATGCTCTAGCTCCATGTCCTCTATGTGAGCTTCAAATCCTTCATGATCCATCTCTCTCCTCAATGCCATCTGTTATTTAATCTCACACTTACTTTTCTAAATCCCTCTCACATGCATCATTGAACTTAAATTTGCATTTATGCTCTTTTCCTCTTTGCCGCTAGGTCCGCCATCCCTTCACCACACCTGATCCTACTCATGTGTGTGGTGGGGTTTAGATATCCATCGACCTCTCTTCCAAATTCAAGGTTACTAATAATATTTTTATCACCAATGGAATTCCTTGTAGATAGGTTCCCATGGGATAACGTAATAACTTAGAACTCAACTATCTCTAGATAAGAGAAAGTGGAAATTGAGTACTCTAAAATATAGCTATTCATAACACCATGAGAACCAAGTACCCACACCACGCATCTCCAGATCAAATCAACATCATAAGAGGACCTGAAATTATTCTTACATCTAGACAAGTGTGTGAAACCTCTCAATTCCTTTTAGATGCACGTAAGTAACCAACCACTTATATAGATCTATTAGGAAGATAACAAATAAGTTCTGATATAAGCAATCATATAGATTCTACTCCACCCACGTGCGTGTGTCAAACTTGGATCCAATGATTGAATCTCTGAGCATACTTTTCTTCCAAATCTATTATCCACTCCTCAACACTTACCAAGGTCAATCAGTACATCTTCATCACGCAACATTTTGAAAACAACTGAAAAAGAGATGTCCTGGCAAAGGAACCAATGATGCAGCCTAGAACTTACTCTGAATAACCCTAGGCACACTGGCACATCACTTAGCCTGAGATGAGTGCTCATCCAAAGTGTGCAAAGGCACCAGGTCCCTCTTTAGAGTTGCTTGTAACAAAATGTTAGCCTGATTTTGTATATAGGTATTCAATATTTGCTACTAATAATAAACAACACACACTGTATAAACAAGATCTATTTCTTAGAATATATAGAAAATGAGCTAAACAATGAATATAACAAGATTTACCATGAAAGAACCAAATTCAGTCATGTTCAACACCATTATCTCATCCAATGTGAACCATTGTATTAAATCTTCTTACATTACATAATCTATCTTACATTACATAAGTATCATGCGTGCACGACAAAACTAGCAACATAACTCTACCATAGTTTCACACACATAAAACCGTGCAAATGAATACATATATATAGAGAGAGTGTGGGGACTTTCCATTCACCACCCATGCAATTATCAAAATAGGTCACATGCTAATAATAACCATGCATTCCTTTACAATAGGATGCACAACATGCAAGTTCTCTAACAATAGACTTCTTATAGTTAACTCTGAGTAGAAATCCTATTATTAGCTTAAACTATGAATGGCGCTCAGCTATCGGTTATTTCCAAAATACACAATAGAATTCCTATAGTTAACTCTGAGTAGAAATCCTATTATTAGCTTAAACTATGCATGGCGGTCAGCTATCACTTGTTCCCAAAATACCATTGCATTGACCATAAGTCTTCATTTCTTTGTGTGCTCAGCATGCTATCTCCCAAAATAATCTTTATCAACAAAACATCTAAGTCCTATGAATTCAAAGTGTTTTGGTGCACGCTTATTTTGCTATTATTCCACACCCTCAAATGTGCTTTGTCTCCCACACGCACATCCTTTATGTGCCTTCACCTTAGAGCAATATGTTATTTTCTCAACAAAAATTTCCCCTGAATTTGCAATCTTGATTCAATTAAAATAGTATGCATGTATAATGAAACAAATAATTAAACTAAACTGATAAATCTAAGTACATTAGCTCATTTATACAAGAGAAATTCTAGTCTCTTTAAGAGAGAACTAGTTATTCATAATTACTAACATCTATTGAACTGAGTGTTGACTGAAACAATTGCTATTTGTTTTAAGGAGTACATTTATGGAAGGAACAGTCCTTGAAGTATTTGGATTTGAATCAATAGTGATAACTGAAAAGGACATCTGTGATTGAATCCTTTGAGGGAGTCAATTAGTGCTAGAATATTATTCATATCTTTGATTGATTGAAGAGAATTGCGGGGTGATAGTAAATCTCTAGGTGTTGGTCGCATCCCAACTCCTAGTGACTAGACCTCAAAATCAGCCTGAACATAGGTTGAGTTAATGGTGCACATTTCCTATTCATGATGTGGTGTTGGCAGCTATATTACCAGTAGTTCAAGATATTTTTATGCTTGTGTGAATCCCTCATTTCAAGGAATTCAAAATTGATGGTCTGGATGAGCTCGTTATTGTCTTGTGAGTCCTCTATTAATGTGGGAGGTGAGTTCTGCGCCAAGGCAAGTCCTGTGCTAACACGCTAATTGATTTTTAGAACGGTGCATAAATTAAGTCATGTGCTATTTTCATTCTAATCTTGTGATAACTCATCATATACTTTTCCAAAGGTAATGTTAAAGCTTATAAAAAGATCAATTTAAGCCATTTTCAAGGAAGAAATTAACAAGATAGAAATAACAAACATATGCATAATAATTCCCTCAAAAACAAAGTAAAATATTAAGTATAAGCAATTAAAATTATACATCGGGCAATATGATATTAAAATGGTATAAGGCTTAACATGGTTTAAACATAACAAAATGGGGTTCATCACTTCCTCGAACTAAAGGTTTAATAGGTCCTCCTGCTACCTATTGTTCAATTGTTCTACAATCCTTAAACAATTGTATTCATTGGAAAAAGTCTTCCAGGTTTTATCCAAGGTGGTGTTACAAAATCCGAAGAACTCAATAACATTATCTCTCCAAGTCTTGTAATTACCCTCAGGCTGATCATCTATTGAATCCCATCTCGGTACTTGCAATGACTAGCGGGGCCCTGTACTACATACCAATCCAGTTTTCCTTTAGCTCCAGAATAATCTTGTAGAAGTATTTAGCTCTTTTTAAGGACCATCAGAGGTTGGTTTTGTGAAATAACCTCCTTCTTCTTATACAACTCTGTAAGAAACTTATATCAGACCTGACAAGTGAGGAAGATGACATTGAATGTTGGAATAACCCGCTCTCTGAAATTTTTGACCACAATTTTTAAGTATATCTGTGTATCTGTCTATTAAACATAGATAATACACTTGTGACCTGAACCTATTGAAGAACCGAATTGGAGAAGGTAAATCATGCCTCATCAAGAGGCCTATTGTAGCTTCTAATTGCACAAAATTTTCCCTTTGATCCCTCCATTCACCTTGGAGCTAGAGAGTTGAGATGAAGACCCTTAACTGAAACTTCTCCCACATAAAAATTAATTGAAATTTTTATTTTCTCAGGGAGAATAAATTTGTGAACATAAAATTCACACAAAAAATTCTTCTCAACATTACTTCTTATTGTGTATGCACCAACAAATTATTTATCATCATTAAACTCTATGTCCTGCATGGCACAAGCCCTAGATATTTACCATTTGAAAAAAATACTCTTTTATAAATAATGCATAAAAATTTGAAGGGGGGTCTGTAAGAAAGAACCTGGTCATAGAGACAACTAACTATAACCACATTTTCTTTTAACAATTTATTTTCTTCTTTCAATTTTTTTTTCTCCTTAGAAACTACCCTGAGTCTATAACATTCATTGATCCACTTGACTATTCCTTTTAAAACAACAATTTGAGGAAAGACAAAATTAGTTTGAGTAGCATGCTCTTCCATGGTCATAGGCTCTTGTTCTTCTCTATTTTCCTACAAAAAAATCAAGAGATGTGTCAGGTTCCTCTATTATGTCCTGAAGGGATTGTATTTGTTTTTCTCATTCCTCTAGGGCCTTCTGTAGCTGAATAGTTGCCTCTTCATGTTGTGCTACAATATGCTGTAATCATTGAATCTATTGATTCTTAGTAGTTTCTAGCTGGAAGAAATTTTCTCCCTTAGCCTTAATAAGTATCTAAAGATGGTTGATTCTCTCTTAAGCCAATTGTATCTCAAGCTAGAATTTAGACAAAGAAAAAACTTTAGGAATCATTTTATTGTAATAAGGGGGAGAACTAGGTTCTCCCTATACCATAAGTGCCTTCCATTTGTCCTTAACAGGTGACTCTTTAATTGTGAGCGAGGAATGCTCAATTCCTTGTTCTATATCAGGAATAGATGGGGATACTGATTTATGAGGAGATACAAGTGGGATTTTAACCAGGGTTTACATTATTTCGGTTGCCTCTTGTTCCTCTTGGGAAGGTGGATTGTTAATTGGTGTTTCACAAAGAGTAGGTGTAGGCCTAGAAGTTCTAAGATGCTTTTTAGGTCTCTCAAAGGTAGATGGTGCTTGCTCCACAATGATCTCGAGATTAAAGGCACATTGCTTTTGAAAATTCAGCCATTTCTTCATTCCATGCTTCTTTTTAACAAATTGATTCTTATATATTAGATGAATTAAACCCTGGAACTTTAAATATGAGGCACCCCATCAAAAACTTTCTGTAGCAAAACAAATGGAATCATATAAAAATTGAGGTAAATTGATCTTATACTAGGGCTTACTTTGACCATGTCAGATATGGATTAACATTCTTAGTACAAGTCCCGATAGAATTTCATATTGCCCTTCACATCAAAAGTACTTAATCAACCATTTGGCCACTTCTGCCCAAGGTTCAAGAAGGGTTATTATTTTTACACTTTTAACTTTACCATTGTTATGTATGATCAATTGTAGTTTCTCCTTCTTTCCAACTGAAAATATCTTAATTACCTTAGCATACATTGTTCTATCACTTACTGCTAACTTGTCATCATGTATGCCTAAAATATGACTAATGATAGTTGGAGTAAAGGGAATTTTATCACCTTGAACTGTAGAGTGTCCTTCCTCCATATTTATTGTGAATTCCTCAATCATTACTACATTGAATTCCTCATAAGCCAGTAGAAAGTCTAACCATTCCACGTTTTCAAATATTTCGATTGACTTTGCATCGGCTAAAAGTTCCACAGAACTTGTTGGTTCATGTCACAATCAAGGCCCCATTTCTGAATTTGAACAAATAGGAAAAGGAGAAAGGGGGGCAGGACTAACAGTGCAAAGTTTGTAGAGTTGTGGGTGAGTGCAAGAGCGCCCGATGGCGCAAGAGTGAGGTCCAATTTAGAAAGTAGCAATGGAGCAAAAATGGTATGTAATGAATATAACTGAATTGGGAAAGATGTGATGGAATCCTGAGGTGATGATGGAATTGATTGGGCACATGTGAGGATTATGGAGGCAGTGGATTATGGATTTGGTTGGGATTTTTGAAGCATGCATAGTGATTGGAAATGGTGGTAACAATCAATTTGCATGATGCCTTATAATTAATGGCTCATAAATTAAAAATTTCCTATATTCAAGAAGTGAATTAATTACGCATATCTTGTTAAATGATTTTGTCACATCCTCGCCATGATTTCCATACTGGTTTACTGCTCCATCTACACGTGGTCCTTCCTTTATTGCTTGTCAAATTCATGGGAGACAACTACCATTTCTAGTTTTCGGTCCGTTAAGTTCATTTATTATGTGTGTGTGTGTGTATACATATACATATACATATATATGTATATATATGTGTGTGTGTGTGTGTGTGTGTGTGTGTGTCTATATATATATATACATACATATATATATACATAAGCATTGGTCGCCATCTCTGATTTTTAGTCATCTCCTCTTTATTCTAGAATAGACGGTAGCTCAGGTTTGAGTTGTGTTGGACAAAGAAACTTTGTCCACACAGTTCAAATTTGAATCTTCTTGAAGTTCCTTTTGGAACTCTTCTCTAGATGTTGGTTTATGGTATAGCCTCAATCTGTGACCATTAATCAACATTACCCTCTTTTCTCCATCTATAAGAATCAGTTGAACAATCCCATCGTCAAATACTTACGTAATTTAATATGGGCCCATCCATCGCATCTGTAGCTTCCCTTTAAAGTCCTTCATCTGGTATGTTTCCACAAAATAACTAATTAATCCTGACATGAATTTTGGTCCTTGATCTGATGCAATGGATCTTGGTGCTCCAAACCTTTGGAAGATACACTCATACAAGAAATTTGTAACTTTCTCATCTCTTGCATGTGGCAGTGCTTACACCTCAGCCTATTTAGTAACATAGTCAATACAAACAAGGATGTATTCTTTTCTTTAGGAAGTTGGGTTCATTGGTCCGATGAAATCCAACCCCCACTTCTCAAATAGTTCCAAGACAACATGTGGCTGGAGTGACATTTCTAATATAAAATCTGGTTTCCCCATCCTTTGGAATTGATCACATCTCCATACATACTTTTTGACATCCTTAAACAAGAAATGCCAATAGTAACCAACTTCCAAGTATACATCACTGACCCGCTCTTCTTCTTCTGAAGTGGTAAGTCTGGAAATAAAATTAGCTACCACATTGGATTTTTATGGCTTGTCAATTATTTTAATATTAAACTCTTGCAGTAGTAATAACCACCTTATAATCCTGTCATGCACTAAAGGTTTGTTCATTATATATTTGATAGCAGAGTGCTTAGTATGAACAATCACTTCATATCCTGTAATGTAGTGTCATAACTTGTTGGGTACATATATTACTGCCAGAAATTCTGTCTCAGTTGTTGTGTAGTTTCTTTCAACAGGGGAAAGGTCTTTGCTAATGTAGTAAATTACATGCATAGGATCTCCTTCATCTTGCTACCCAAGGACAACACCTCTTGCTTCATTGGAGACATATGTTTGTATATGGAAGGGGAGCTTCCAATTGGGACCTCTCAACACTGGTGTTCTTATAAGATTTTCTTTGATAGCATCAAAAGCTTGTTGACATGCTTCTATCAATTCAAATTCAGAATCCTTAGTTAAGAGAGAAAATAATGGAGAAGAAAATTTGATAAAATATGAGATAAACCTTCAATAGCAAATTGCATGACCAAGAAAGATTCTTAGCTCGGTCTGATTTGTGGGGGATGGAAGTTTTACAATGATACTAATTTTGTATGGATCTACCTTAATTCCCTTGAGACATGATGGCCTAAAACTATACCTTATTCCATCATGAATAAGCATTTATCATGATTTAAAGATAATTGATGCTTTTCACATCGCGCAAGAACTTTATCCAATTTGTTGACTGCCTCTTGGAATGTTGCTCCATTAACAGTCAAATCATCCATGTAAATTTTTACACAACCATGGGTGAGATCTGAAAAGATTGCTAGCATGGCTCTTTGAAAAGTGGCAGGAGCATTACATAACCCAAAAGGTAGTACTCTATAAGCAAATTTCCCCCAAGGATAGGTGAAATTTGTTTTTTGTTGATCATCATGGGCCACTGTTATTTGTTTATATCCACTGAACCCATCAAGGAATGAAAAATACCTTTTTTCTGGATAAATTGTCTAAGACCTGATCAATAAAAGGTAATGGGAAATAGTTCCTATGAGTTGCCTCATTTGATTCCCTATAGTCCACACAATGTCTCCATTTTCCATTCTTTTTAGGTGCTATGACTAATGAAGAAATCCATTGACTGTCAAAGATTGGATAAATAAATCCTACATTTCAGAGTTTCTCAATCTTTATTTTCACAATATCTCTTAGAACAGGGTTTATCCTTCTTTGAGGTTGCCTGACTGGTCTAGAATTAGTGGTATAGATGTGGTGTGTACAAATACGGGGATGAATACCCTTCATGTCACTATATTCACAAGCAAAGGCATGGGGATGAGAGCATAAGAGTGTAAATAACTTCTTCTCCTCTTGATCAGTCAACCAATTATTAATTGTCAATGTATTTCCTAGGAGAATAGGTAATTGTTTGGTATCAGGACAGACAAAATATACAACATGATATTATCTTAACATTACATTTAATTAACACATGTGTGGTAGCAACCTGTGAACAACAATTATGTTTTAAAATATGGATTCTATCATATCTATATTTCTCACAAAAGGACATATAATGGGCTTGTTTCTTCATTCATGAAAGAATCCCTTATTTTTGTAAGTTGTGGCACAAGACTAGGGCAAGACCTAACACATGAATTGGGCACAAGACTCAAATTGAATCTAGCACAAGATTCAGGCATACAACTTATACTATGCCCAAAATAAGGCTCATGGTAACTATATTGAATTTGGTCTAAGTGTTCTTGAATTACGACCATGCAAAGAGAAGAGATGATGTCGTGTGAATCACCAAAATCATATTTAGACCATTGTTTGTTATATGTGGCAAATGGCTTAGCAACAGGATATAATGACAATTTATTTGAATCTTGACCATTAGTGATCACCATATTCCTTGTTCTGCAATCAATAAGGGTGGCAACTATGGCTAACCAAGGCCATCCTAGGATTATAGGGTATTCAATATTTTTGTTCTTTGTTTTTATTATCATGAAATCTATCGCATAGTCCTAGGATTCAATAATAATAGTGACATCTTCAATTATTCCCTTTGGTTTGTTCATAGACTGGTTTTCCATTTGTAAAACTATAGATGTGGACTAAGGTTCAGGTAGAGATAACATGGACAGAGTATCTATTGTCATAACATTGATGGCAGCTCCTAGATCAATCAGAATGTTAGGAATCTAGACATCTCTTATGCAGAATGTTACGATAGGGTTTCCAGGGTCTCCATATTTAGGAGGGGGATTATTTCCTTCCAAAATACTAGCAATTTTCCCATCAACATGGATGGTTTTAGGTTGGTTCTTCCTTCTTCAGGGAGCCTTGAAGCAAAGCTCTTTAATTTTTTTGTTTAAATCAGGGATTTCCTTAAGAGCCTACAATAGGAGAATGCCAATACTCAAATTCCTCAATCCTTGAATTAATTTTGACTCTAGTTTTTTAGGAACTGTAGTACTTGGTTTATCAAAGAGCCTAGCTGGAAAGGGAATGCCATTGTTTGGTTAAGGAGTTTATTCAACAGAACTAGGCTACGTTTCTTCTTGTTTTTCTGTTTCTTCAGGATTTTTTTCTATCACAGGAGAGGAAGGTTTTGAAGTAACCTTCCTGAAACACAACAAGATATTACTACAATCCACCAAGTTCACTGTGGGATATTTTTTTGATTCCACAATATACGTTGGGTTACCCTGCCTCACATTTTTGGGATTTTCCATAGTTTGTACAGGTATCTATGGCTGGGCAGGTTGATCCAGTTGGGAAACATTAGTGGTTCCAATCAACATGGCTTATTGACCTTGAGATATTCTCTAATTATAATATTTTTTCCATACCCTTGAGGTACATTCCATTACTGTTGAAACTAAGGATTAAACTGTTGATACAGTGGAATGTTTGAATGTGGAGCCCAAGGTAGTTGATAATAATTTGGTGGGGTATTCCACTGTGGGCTCCACTGCTGTGAGAATTTTTGAACCCAAGGTGGAGGATATGACCATGGTGCATTCCATTGATTTGGGGCCCATTGTGCTTTTTGGGTGTAGGGTTGATTTTGGTTGGACTAAAAATTTTCTCCTTTCCTCTAAGCCATATAGTTGATCTGAGATTGATCTTGAGTGTTCTGTTTTAGATGATTCTTCAACAAGGGAATCAATCCACATTGGTCTATGGCATACTTGAGTTCACAAAGAAGACAAATTTTCATCTTATCTAAGGGGCAGTCCTTGTGTCCATGCTTTTCTCTACACCTTGGGAAATATTGTAGACACCTAAATTTTGTATTTATGCCCTCATTTACCAGCGTGCACATATTTTAATTTAATCATCCTCCTCATTTAGTCAAATGCCCATCCGATATTTATTAATTAATGAAACAACATTAATTAATTAATCATTTAAATAGTTTATGTGCCCAACTATCCCATCCATATTGATCCTATTGATTAATTAATACCGTCATCCATTGCCCTAAAAAAATTTCTAATTAGAATTTTTTTATCCTACATATAAATCACCTTACTTTTCTAGCTTTCATCCCATCTATTTTTATGCCCTAACCACCTTATATTCATCCCCAAGTCATCTAATCCCGCCAGTATGCTTTAAAACATTCGACCATCTCTTTAAAATCATCAAACCCCGCCTTAAATCAACAAGAAAGCCTGAAAGGGAAACTTTCCCCATGATTGGCGGTGACCCAGCCCAGTTGTCATCAACCCTATAAGTATGTTTGATTTCTTTCCATTCCACATGCAATCACTTGACAATCTAGTAACCAAAGAGCAATCAGAGCTTCCTCATGACTTCCATAGCTTCTTGTAATAATAAAAAACATCCCATCTATCATCAAACATGTGTTGCATCACTCACAATCTTCCTTCGTGAGCTTTCTTTCTTTTATAGCATTTTTATCAAGTATTATTTCAGATTATCTTTGTTTTCTTGCAAATTAACCTTTTACAGGTCCAGAGCAGCATCCTGCCATCACTCATCAACCTTTAGTTCTAGTCCTAGTGATTATAGGTTGTCATAATCAGAAATTTCTTCTTGGCCTCATCCCAATCTTGCTACTATCACCGCCAATCCCCCTAGTTGTCATCGATCAGGGTTATGTTTATCAAAAATCTATCTAAATCCTCCTTTCTAGCATCCATCCTATCTCCCAGCCCTTGGTTCTCTTTAGTAGATCCTACTACAACAACTACATGTCCTCATCAGCTTCTTATAACACTCACAAATACAAGAGCTGGAAAATGAGGATTTTTTTAAAAATAAAACAATATACACTGTAACAGTCAAACATATTTTATTAATCATATCCATTAAATCAGATTTTTCCATTTGATCTATCTGACAACTTCTGTGTAAGCCATGTGTGGTTGATAAGGGTGCATCCAGATCTCCATGATCTCCCTTCGTCACTACATCGAGTGACAATGCTTACTAGCATTACGGCCCAACCCTTTACATGTTATGGGAATCATGTGAATGCTCTTAGGTCTACCCCAAAGCTAGTTGCCCAAATTCATCATCCGATATCTAACCATTGTCTACCTCATGTTCAGTATTTAACATTCCATTCTCTGGTTACTGATAATTTGTGTTTAAGGATAGGTGATCAAATAATGCACAACCATCAATGCATTACTTTGGCCAAATTTATCCGCCATGAAGGCTACAACTAAATTCAAGACAACACACTAGTCATATGAGTTTTAAGTCTTTCACCACCTCACAACTATCCCTTTCACAATTGTCTAGATCTTTTAGTTTACATTTAGTTATTTACAAATTAGACTCATCTTGCAAGATTTCATTTCAAGATAGATGCCAAAGGCCAACTAGGTGCATTACGAGATAGGTACATCCCTTATTTTGAAATGTAACTATTTTATCATCTCGCATGTTCACATCCCTTAATATGACTAATGAATATTTCATCTATTTACCTTCTTATGAGATTACCAAAGAGATCTAAGTACATTTCTGCACCATGGTTTTCCATTAAATACATGTTCTCATCATTTGCAATAATGCATATCAAAATATTTATCATAATGTTTTCATTTTTATCCCATAAGTACAATAAGTTCATTTTGACAAATCTGCTAATATAATCCCACAACAACACTCAATAACAACCTATTATTGCATTACCTACATTTGAGAGTAGATAATAGGTTGGCTCTAGTTCATACTAGGCACTTAGGTTCCTATAGACACACTTCATTTTTTATCCAACTTAGCCATTAATGACACCACCTCTACAGGACAATATTCTATTCCTTATTTCCATTTCATGTAATTCTTTGAACTCCCTTTCAAAACTTATTAATTTTAAGACATCAAGCACCTGATTATTAAAGATGAGTTCAATGGAAATAAAAAGTGACTTTAGTTCATTATTGATTACATATTAATTTAGGCATTTAAATAACTTCTTTTGGAGAATTGGGGACAGGAACTCTTCATTTTATCTCATTGCCCTAAATTCATTATTAAACCTTAACTTAAATTATAGTTCCCAAATAAATTTGATGCTTAGGAATACTCTATTTCATTTTGTTCCTTGTTTATATTACTTTCCAAATTTACCTCTCATAACAAAATTAAAGACTGACCGAACCCCTGCTCCTATTCTAGTTTCCATTTTATAGAGATACAACTATTATCTTCTAAGTTACCCTTTTAATTATGTCGTTAAACACATTTCACAACCATTCTTTTCCCATATTCATTTGAAAAGGATTTAGATTAATACCAAACATTTAGAATAATATTGCAACTTAGCCCATTCCAATTTCCTTTGTGATGAAGAACATTAAAATGGACCTTAGATTAAATTTTATAAGGCATGACTAATATTTTAGGATCTTCCCTACAATATTTCCATATCTTTGACTACTTAGCTTTCTTCCATTTACTTAGATACAAATTTTAAATTCATGGCAACTTATTATGTAAGAGATGTATTGCTTGTCTCGTAACTTTAATTAATTGAAACGCTAGGTAAATGAATGCATGATTCCCTATCTCAAGATCAAATTTACTTATGGATTCACTAGTTACTCCATTTTAACTCAATTTTATGCATGCTATCAGGACCTTGTTTTTACCAAATTTCAACCCATTAAGAAAGCATAAAGTCACCTAATATTAAGCACAACTTTGAAACTTATCCCTAATCCTATACATTCATTAGGAGGAGTATGAAATACCATAAATCCTTGACTGCACTAAAACCACATTTGACATTTTTTCATATATACAATCACATAACTCAAATTACATACATTCCACTTTCCAAAATTAATACCTTTTTTCATATTAGTAAACTTCTAGGTAGATGTACCTCTAGTATCATGACGGTATCCATTTAAAGTGAAGGATATTTAAATATATGATTCCTTAACTTTATACAATACATTGTTCACTTTCCCAAGACCCAAATTTGATGATTAATAACACTTAAATAATTCAGCTTGTTCATTAATATGTAACAATTATTGTCCACATAAGGACTAATACTGATACAATCAGCCCAAGGTAAATAAATTCATTTGTGTGTACAAATATACAAGGATCAAAGATCTGTAAGAATAACATCCATACTATGCCAATCTCCACTACAAAAGTGAGATGATCCATTCAACTTTACTAATCATGTGACACCGTTTTGTTTAGGGTGTCAGTTCAAAGAACTGACAAGAAGTCAAACTACATGCCTTGCTAAGTTTTTGATAAAGAAGAAGATTAAATCCTTGCACACACAACACCACCTAACAATGAATTCAACTAAAAACATTCCAGGTAATTTTATTGTTTTACATTCCAGATCTGTGCAGTTAAATTTTCATACCAAGAAATTCAATCATTTATTTTAAGCCCATAAAAAGACTAAGTACTAATTTCTAGAAAAATTTCGCCAGAGTTTCCCCTTTTATTTCTTACTTTTAAAATTTTTGAGAATCATTAAAATCTAAATAAAATCACATAATTAAGAGAAAGCTACAAAATGAAAATTCATGGATCAAGTGATCTAGCCCTCTGAGTGATAGAATCTCAAGATAAAATAAAATAAAGGAACTACTAATATTAAAATAAATCCTTACCTAGTTGAGTTTCAGCTTTGCATTTTATTTTAATATCATAATCCACAATGCTACTGCTTAAGGATTATTTACATCTATAATATAAAGAAAAGGATGCAATTTTCGTTTCTTTCTTTTTCATAGAACAAGTTAGTAAGTAGACCTTGCATAATATAACCAAAAGACAATATATATTCAATGAAATTCTCTTCAAACAATGAAAACCAACAACCTACTTTCTCTTCTATGGAAAAACAACTAAGGCATGCCATTTTATTAGAAATATGCCATTCGTAACAACCATGAATATCCATACAAGAAAAAAAAATAATACCCAGTCGAGTTTTCACAAAATACTAGGCAACCCATTAGCTTAATGTCTTTCAAATCAGCAATACAATCTGAGATAATGAACTGAATGCAAAGACTTAGCCAATTGAGTTTGGGTGAGGAAGTTTATCTCATTTTTCTTACTGTAAGATCTCATAAGGGAAAGGCCAATCAATCCACAACATTATTTTTAAAGGTAACAAATTTAACAATTGGTTCTTTAATATTTCCCAACACCCAACATGGCCGACAACTTATATTGAAATTAATGATGGACATAATAATAGAAAACCCCAAATAGCCGATTTGCACATTCCATTACATAACCCATAGCTGCAAATCATTTTGATTTAGAGAAAAAGCTATTTGCACATTAACTGAAGAACCCATAGCTGTAAAAACGTTGTTTTATAGAGAAAAATTGATTTTCACAATTAACTGAAGAACCTGTAACAAAAAAAACATTTTCTACAGAGAAAAATTCAATTTTCACAGTTAACTAAAGAACTCATAACAACAAAAACTTGTTCATACTAAGAAAAATCAATTTTCACAATTACTAAAGAACCCATAATAGCAAAAATGTTTTCTATAGAGAAAAATCATTTTTTTCATTCAATTGAATACCCCATATCAGCAAATCTTTTAAAAACAAATATTTAAAGCTCAGAGAATGATTTCAATGATTGTTTTCCAAAACTAGAGGAGTATGCAAAACCCACAAGGCATATTAATCTTTTTATCAAACAAAACAAGGAGAACAACAAAATAACCCTTACTTGGTGAAATCGATTCCCTGAAGATCAATTGGCCTCCAAGTAGCAACGTGCAATTACCATAAGATGCAAAACAAATATGGTCAAATCTTCCCAAAACTAGAGTTGTCTCTCTAAGTCGACTACATGTAAAACTCCACACAAAAACTCCCTCTTTTCTCATTGTCTTCTCCTTTCCCAAAAAAACCTAAGTTACATATCTCAATGTGGGTGGAGATTTTTTTTAAATGATATTGCTTTTCATTTATTAAAGTTAGTCTCCCTCATCCACATGAATATCCACTAAAGTGGATAAATTTGATTTATTAACTTTAGACCATAATTTTTTAATTCCATTATAAATTTAATTAACTTTAGACCATAATTTTTTTAATGTCATTACCATCATGAGCTCTATATTAATTTAAATATATAAATTGAATATGCAAGCCTTCACAATGTTAAATCACCATGTTCATTTTTTGTCGTCAAAATCGTAGAATCAAACATTACCTATCGATTCTATGGGTGTGCTGATTTTCCCCCAATGTTCCAAGGATGATAATAATAAAATAGGCCATAATGACCTGCACTAAATAATACAAATACGTGGGATTTAAGTGTTGTCCACCATATTAATATTTAATTAATCATATAACATCACTTTTTTTTATTTATTGGACTAATTAAATTGCCACAAGGAAAAGTTTAAAAATAGTGGGATGTTACACTTCCAAATTTCTTTCAGACCTTGCAGGTTTGCATACTTCATCTACAACTGCAGATCCATCCTCCCAGGTCGTCGTCGACCTACCTGTGCACAATCTGGGTTGTCTTCAACTCATACTAGGTAACCTTTATCTTGCATTTATTGTCATATAAATAGATTCAGGTCAATTTCTGTCTTTTTTTTCAGATTCAGTACTACTTATGTTTTTGCATGTACTTTATTTATTTCATCCTTTTCTAAAGAAATAGGGGTTAACATCCGCCAAGGAAGATAATTGCTTCTTGGAACCAATATTTTTCGGGCAACTCCCACATCTACTTATCTAATTTGATCCATTTCAGTTTTGTAGATCTTGTGGAAACAACAATTCATCATTCAACACCCATATCAAGCATCAAATATCTGAGGTAACATAAGCCCTCTATCATTTCTAAGTTGTTAGTTTATTTAGTAGATACTGCATTCATTTGATAACGAAAGATAAATTTGGACAACATTCCTGGCATGCCCAGTGGGACCACCCTTTTAGTGATACCTTTATTTTATATATATTGTTTTTTCTTGTGTTCCACTAACATTGTAGCGTGAGGCCTTGCTCTATTTATTGTTTGTGGCTTGAATTGCTCATCATTCAAAAGTGCAGACAAATAGGAAAATTTCTATTCAAGTATTCTTCTTTTCCTTATTTTCTCCTTTTGCATCATACCTTCACTTCTTGTCTATGTACTCATCAAACTTAACATTTCATTTTGGGCTTAAAAGGAACCTTTCCTTTTGCATCCTACTTTCTCATATAGTTTAAGTAGGGGGTTCAATATTTTGTATCACACACAACCTAGCACTTCATGAATTAATTAACACATTAAAACATTCCTTTCACCTGGCTCACTGATTGGGATTTGATCACCCAACAGGAGACCATTTCAGACATCTCCCAGCTACAACTTACCTGAGACCAAACGTAGTTTTCCATCTCCTAGGTCCTTCCACATCCATCCTCTTCAAACTTTCTTAATCAGAACATAAAAAATGAATTATTTTCTTTCTTTCCTGTTTAAAAATGGAACCAAAATTTTCCTTGAGTAGTTCTCAGCAATCCTCTGTGATCCCATCCAGGCCACCAGTTACTTCTAGGGCTTCCTCTAGCCCTATCTATGACTATCTTCACCGTAGACCTCCTGTTTCTCACCCATATCGATCCGTAGACCATGCTCCACCCTTGTTACCTTATGCATCATCCCCTTTATCTCCATCACCCTATACTCCATTGCCTTATATCTCATCACATTTATCCCTATCATCTTCAATCTCATCCCCATGCACCATTCCAAATTCTCCCTTACCATATTTATCCCCATTACCTCATTCCCTTCTGGGGTCATCTGAAATCACCATACCCACTTAACTTATGGATATTCCTCACGAGAACCCCATCTGTGATTTTATTTTTTGTATGTATCGGTTAGCAAATCCTACCCCATCCTATGACATCTCTCCTCCTGTCTCACCAAGGGATACCTCTGATGAGCCTTCTATATTAGATCTCCCCATTCTTGCCCCATCTCCATCATCTCATTATGACCCCACTTATCACCATGATCCTACATCCCCCCAAGAAATCCAATCCCCATCACACGATATCTTTAGATAACCATTTCCCAATCATCAACCAGCCAGTTCAATCTTCACCTTCTACATCACATCTATTTAATCAATTCTAATTAATACCATGCATCATACACCTCTTTCCACATTAGTTTTCACCCTTTTTTTCATCCACTTCCATCCTAGGTATTGCACCCTTGGCCCCTTCTAACATCATTCCTATATCTATTACATCTACAGTCACTTTTACCTGCCTTTGTTACTTCTACCACTTCTCTTATAACCACATCTAGTCCTACTCTTACTACGTCTGCATCAGCCTTAGCCACACCTACCTCGTACATCCACACCTATCACCACACTTACATTGAAATCATTTATCACACATTTATTTTTCCTATGCCTGCATCATCTGATACTATATCTAACCTGATATCTCTACCACCTATCTCCTTGATTATGACCTCCTCACTTATCTCATCGACACCTAACATCCTGACATCTATTATTACCACATCCACATCTACGTCTATCACATATCCTTAACCCACTTATATGCTGTTCAAAAAACCTGTGTAATAAACATGGTTGGCACTCATCCCTCTTCCATCCCTACCCTAGCTCTTCCACCATCTACATTGTCACATATAGGCATCATCAATCGCATCATCTAAATGGCTCTATTCATTTCCACACTTACTACCTGTTATATGATTCCACACCTAAACCCACCTTAACTCCACTGTGATTGAGACCTCATCCCCCATCCACATATTTTCCACTCTAATAACTCCTACTCCTGTATACACATCCTTGGATTCCATCCTTATGGGTATCCTACCTTTCGTAGATTCAATATCGTTCCCTCTTTCCATACTTATACCTACATTTACATCAATGGGTCCATTGTAGCTGTATCCCCATTATCTCCCTCTTCCTTCTATACACCACCTACATCCTTTGAGACAATGTTGGAAACCACTTCAGCTTTCAGTAGCTATAGGTGACCCTCCTGTCTCATCCACAGAACTAGATGTCCCTGTATCTAACAAATATTTATCCTCCCTAGAATTCATCATACAAAAATCTACTTCCACCATCATCCACCATGCCATCACCAAATCCCCTAGTAGAGATTGTTGTTATCCCCACCTAAGGATACTCCTCAAAAATCCAAATCTAAAGATCTTGGCGTCCTTCCTTAGTAGGTCCCTTGAGCATCCCCATAATAAGGTTGACATTCCCTCCTATCAATACCAAATTTACATCCTCTATCATGTGGAAACATCCATCTATCTTAGGCAACCCTCCTTAACCATGATCCAAAATATCCAAACAATATGATTCTCTTCTAAGGGCCAGCTCATTCCTCAAAGATAGACTTTAATCATCCATCCATCCAGGCCTAAATCATCCACCATAGCTCCCTCTTCCAGACCACCTTGACCTCCGACCCTAGTCCATCTTCAACTTTGCCCATCCACTTCATCCTAAAAAACCTTCCTTGAGGTGCCCCACATTGAATCATAAGCAGAGGTACTTCAATATCTTCTTCATACTTCTTCCATCATGCTTTCCACCTATTATAGCATTTGATATGAACTATTCCAAATCCCTAATGGTTCAAGTATCATCACATGTTTATTCTTGTCATTACACCCCAGTAGGCCTTGAAACAAACCATTTTAAGGCCCTTTAGACCATTTTCCATAATCTTATTTAGTGAGAAGACCTCCTTAATGATTCCCCTTGTCCATCTACTAGCTTCACCCATAGCATATACGATCTCTGTTTACCACATCTCCATCATGATCAGCCTCTCAATGATGGTCATCCCTTTTTCATAGATACTATTCCCCTTAATACACCATCTTCCTAACATCTATATCATTTGACATTCAATATCTTATCCACGTCCCCTTTTGCTGGGGGAGCATATTTCCCCCACTGTTTTTGATATTTTAGCATCATTCTTCTCTTCTCCATCGATTCATCCACCCACATTAGGGGGACTTATTTCTAATACTTGTTTATTTATAGATTAGTTCCTTTCCATAATTGAGCATCGTTTTATGTCATCTACCTTAGTTTATCTAGATTGTACCTTGCATTCCCTTCTTCCTAAAAACAACCTTTTTGGTCATATCTTGTACATCCATTTGGAAGCACTGTGGATCTCATTTCATTAAATAACTCACCACCGTGGCACATTTTTTTATGTATATGTATTTAACTTATCTCATCTGGTCCTGACACATCTTGATCTTCATTTCGATCCATCATGTAATCACATGTGTCTCTCTCTAGGGAGGACCATTCAATCATCTTAGACGCGTACCATTCCACTTTCTTAATAAGAAGCACATTCCTCGTATTTTAACTTGTTCATCCCATCTTCTAAAGCATGACACTAATATCTCAATTTTTATCTAGAATGTCACTACTATTGAAAGGAGCCAATGTATGGAAAGTTCTGACCCTAACTGGATCAGACCATATGGTAAACCAGAATTGGAGCTGCTTAACATGCATTACACTTATGACCATTATATTGTTTAGCACATGTACCGATGCTACCCTTAGTCCCATGTATCTAGATCATTCCTCCATCTTAGGTCATCCTCCATATCCCATTGTGATGATTTGGAACTATGTGGTTTTATGTCACTTCCTATATGTGACCTTAAATATGGTCATCCACAGACTATGACACATAGAATTTTACCTATAGTTAGATTCTCCCCTTTGGTAAGGAAATTCATGAAATAATCATGTCCCATCTCCTTCTCATTCACCTATTGCATCCATGCAAAGGGTCCATAGGGATATTTATTGTACACTCATATATCCTCTCCTAAGTGGTCTTACTTAGCTATTCCCAGATCTTCCTCCATGCAATAATCAAAAATCATGGATGTTTCAAATAAAAATCAAAGTTATAAAAAAAAGGTTAATCTCCTCAAAGGACAGTTGTTCATGTTAAAATAAAAATAATAGATAATAATAAAGCATGAAAGAAGAAATCAAAATTGAATAAAATAGTCCAATCCCTTGAAGGAAGGCTACTATTTATTCTTTCCATCTATATATTGTAAAAATTATACCATACCCTCAAAGAATGACTACTCCTTATGGGTTTTGAAGGCTTTCACGCATTGATCGGCCTTCTATTCTAAAAAGCATCCTAAGAAAGCTTCCCACATTGATCATATTTATCTTTCCCCTTCCCAAATTTAGGGCATAGTTTAGGGAATGCCACTCTTGGATAACCCTCTTTCCCTTTGTACAAATGAACTTCTCAACCCCCTTTTATTATGTCAACATTAGGTTTATGATATCATATCATTCATTACTTCCTTATGATCTATGAAATGACTAACTATTGTTCGTTATTTTTTAACATCTTATTTGGTCACATGTGCCTTGCGTTACTTGGATCCCCTTTTTGTTTACCTCTAATGTAGTTGGAGGCATATTTTTCTTAATACATTCCTCATATAACATAGTTTTGTTCACACCTATAGGTCAACACTGTTGTGAGGACATATTTTTCCTAAATCCTATTGCATCTATCTTTCAACACATCTTTCTTCATCTTTATCACCTATATGTTATCTATCTATCTTACAACACATTCATCTAAAATTACATCATTAATTTCATTCTTAATTTTTTTCCATCACATCTTACCCATATACATTTTAATCATCATGATCAAATTTGAATACAAAAAAATTTATTCCTAATCATCACATCACACATCTATATCATCATCTATACACATACCAATTTAAGATAAACATCTGATCATACATTTGTCTTTACCATCATCATCAAATATAAAACAAGCATATAATCTAAAAATCACCATCACATATAATCTAAAATCATCATCACAACATATATTACAAAATCATCACCACATCAAAGTCAAAATCATCGCATCACATAATGAACACATGATAATCCACGACAAAATCATATATCATATATAATCAAAATGAGTATCAATACATCATGGCCCTCTAGGGAACTGATCCCTTTTAGAGCCGAAATACTATCAAAATCTGTAAACATGAATATCTGAGGCATCTCAAGTCCTCATCTCCTAGGGATAGGCATAACACTTAACCCCTGTGCACACATCACCTCCACCATCTTGGCCTCCCTCTACTGCATTTTGGTTGATGCCACACTAGTTGTACTCCTTGAGGGCCCAATTCCACCTATCCACTTTCCTTTGGAGATGCTCCCAGTATCTCAATGTCTGAGTATAGCTTATGGATCACAATATCCTCATAATATTTGGCCTCGATGACCAACGCTAAGTTACCTATCCATACCAATCATGCCAAAGGGTGCCATCTATCCTACTAATCCCTATGGTACTTCTTGCATACCGCTGGACGACTTGTTCACTACAATAGTAGCCAAATCCTCTAAAATTAGGTCCTGTAGGCCTCCCTCTACCTACAATAGTGGTCTCTCTCCTAAGTAACTCTAGTCTCTCTCCTGCATGAATGCATCCCACTACTGTAGAGTTATGTCTCACTCTACACATGTCTGGTCTCTCTCGAACCTCCCCCATCTGATCTAGCTCAACACACAAGTGTTCCACCTCTACAGCCTCTCCTACTCCACCATCTCTGTCACCTCCTCTAGGAGCCACCTCAACATCTACCTCCATCTCCTCAATCTCCTACTCTCCTCCCTCCTCGGTCACCTCAAGCTGCCCATGTTGTCATATGCCAATCGACAGTATCCTGCTTCATACTCCCATGTTGTCATTATCATCCCACGGCATAGCCTCCTCCTCTAACGGGTATGCCATAGTAGGACTCAAAATCTCTATCATGTTTAAATCCTCCCTCTTGTACAAAATCGAGATGATGAGGCCACTAACTGAACTGACTCCAAACTATCATCGTACCATATCAAACTGAATGACCTCGATCATCTTCAGTCATCTCCCCTACACCCATCTCATCCTCCTCATCCCCACTAGCTCCACATCCACACCAGGCCAAGCCAGAAAAATCCTCGATATGGCCATCATCTAACCTGATCAATATCTAGCTCTGTAATCCAATCAACATACCAATCCTACCCCTCTCTCCCTTATCTCTGAAGGCCTGATTGGTCAACCTCCATCTCAGAAATCCAACTCTAACTGGAATATGGTTTCTTGTGACCCATGGAAGCCTTGGTGGCATAATCACAACAAGTATGTGCTCATAAGCCCAACATTGTAGCAAGAATCCTGACATCCAATCTATGGATCTCTACCCACCATTATATCTAGATAGCTCATGATAAACTTGAGCTAATAAGGTAGTCCTAAATGAAAATATTGTCTGGTGGTCCATGATATCAACCACAACCCTAGCTAGATGCCCATGGAAACTGAGCTCCTCCTGAGTCCAGAAAAGCATAACAGGACATTGTCATCATCACCATGCAAATCAATCGGGTATGTGTCTACCCCAGCCTCATATCTCTACTCATATACAAAATCCCCTGAAGAAAATTTGATACGGTGGGCATATCGGCTCCAAATAGTCACCTCAAAACTGCCAATCGGTATCATCACTAGTGATGGGGACTATCTTCTCCCCCTATATCAGCAGTCTGAGGATCTGATACACATCCTCTATGGTGATAGTCATCTCCTCATGTCCTAAACTAAAATGTGCACCAGTCTGTCAATCCCATCTCTCTACCTAGGGAAATCATAAGCCCCACATCCTCGTGGGATCCTCTAATAGTGTCTGAATCCCCCTAATCCATGACTATCAGACAAGTGATCCCACTCAACATCTGTGACACCCCCTCGTAATCTGCTAATACAGAGATTAGGAACTCTATCTCTCAAGTATAAGGTCTCCCTAGCCTGTAATCATAAAAAAAAAGATACACACATCAAATCCATAATCCAAAAATACATTTAAAATGTATTAATTTTCATCCAAAATCAAATCAAACCCTAATTTATCTAATTTTACCCTAGTCGACAGTTGACCCAGGTTAGGTAGATGCATTTCTAGTCAAATTGATGAGCCCTAGGGCCCAATTGACATGTGACCCACCTGGGTCTCCGCCAACTCACCCTTGGTGTCATCAACATTTTTTTGTAAAAAAATGCAAAAAATAAAATAAAACATGAAATTAAATTAAAAACTAGTGTGATTTTTGTACTCACCATCCTCCACACCTTTGGCATTTCCTCACAGCTCTCGAGTAGCCTCCATTTCTCAATCTCTCTTTTCTCACCCTATTCCTTCTCTTGCTCAAGTTTTGTGCGTGAAAATGAGATTTTTTTAGCCGACCATTGGGCTTATATAGCCCACTGACACTTGGTTTTTTCATCAACCCCCTTGGGTCACTGTTCAATTGGCCTTAGTCATTGTCAACTGGCCTTAGCATCAACCATTTTTGGGGATTTTTCTTTCATACATCTTTCTAGGGCATCATCTCTTGTTTGACCTTTAAATCCACATTTATGGTCATCTCTATTTTCCCCTTTGGGCATTTTCATATAACATTTTCAACTTATTTCTTCCTCTATGCAGTCATATCTTTAAGTCCACACCTGTGGTCATAATCAATCTCCACATACATGTGGCCATTCATCAATCTTCCTTCAGGTACATGGTAATCATATTTATTCATGAAGTCCACATTTGTGGCTATAATCTCTCCTCTACTTTGGCATTTTTATTTTATAATCTTATCTAATTTATCGCACACGAAGTCCTCCTTTGAGGCCATACTCATCTTCCCATTTGGGCATTACATTCATTATATCAAGTCCACTTTTGTGGCCATATTAGTAAAGCCCTATCCTTAGGGCCACCATTATTCTTTCATCAACTGTCCACCTTTTGGCCATATTCTTATCCTTCCTTGGGCATATTATTGTTTTCTCAAAGTCCCAGCTTTGGGCCATACCTTTTCTCCCACTTGGGGCATATTTTTTCTTTTTCCTTTTTTTTCCTTTACGGCCATACTTTCCCCCTTTGGGGAATATTATTTTGTACTCACTTTTTCATCTTGCCTTATCGGCCATTCTTTGTTTCCCATTGGGCACCATATCATATCCTTGTTCCTAGTGAACGCATACCTTTTCACCCAATTCCTTGTGTACAAAGGATTTCACATACCTTTTCACATATAGTTGCACATAGTTTGATGAATTTCCCATGACCCGTTGGTCATCCCAGCATGCATCCATACTACTAGTGATATTCACCCACTCACTGGTCCATAGAAACATTGTTTGTCTATCTCCGTTGAGACCAAAATTATCCCCTACCCGATGTGATATTGGAGTCACCGCCATAGTTTTTTCATCCTTATTGTCGAATCCTTTTTTCCTGGGGCATCTTTCCTTGGTAATCATTTTACTGCATCCTTTTTCACCCACCTAGCCTTTTTCATCTATACCTTTTTTCAAACCCGTCATAAATTTCCTTTCATGGTCATCAATCCCCCATTTGAGGGGGAGCTTATCATCAATCCTTTATCCTCATCCAAACCTTTTTTTTTTTGTCTCGTGGCTTGCTACTGCAAAAACCACTCAATAAAAGGGGCAAAATGTAGACACCTAAATTCAGTATCTATGCCTTCATTCACCCGCGTGCACATATTTTAATTTAATCATTCTCCTCATTTAATTAAATGCCCATCCGATCATTATTAATTAATTAAGAAACATTAATTAATTAATCATTTAAATATTTGACATGCCCAACTATCCCCATCCACATTTATCCTTATTAATTAATTAATTCATATTAATTAATTAATACTCTCATCCTCATTTCCCTAACCAGACTTTCTAATTAGGATGCTTTTATCCTACATATAAATCACCATGATTTTCTAGCTTTCATCCCATCTATTTTTATTCCCTAACCACCTTGGATTCATCCCCAAGTCATCTAATCCTACCAATATGATTTAAAGCATTCAACCAACTCTTTAAAATCATCAAACCCCACCTTAAATAAAAAAGCAAGCCTGAAAGGGAAACTTTCCCCATGATTGGTGATGACCCAGCCTATTCGTCATTAACCCTTTAAGTATGTTTGATTTCTTTCCATTCCGCATATAATCACTTGATAATCAAACACCCAGAGAGCAATTGGAGCTTCCTTCATGACTTCCGGAGCTTCCTGCGATAGTTACAAACATCCCATCCATCATATCCAACATGTTTTGCATTACTCACAGATCTTCATTCATGATATGTTCTTACTTTTATAGTGAACTTTTATTAATTCTTGTATCTAGATTATCTTTGATTTCTTGTAGATTAACCTTTTACAGGTCCATAACAACATCCAACCATCACTCAACAAACATTTAGTTCCAGTCCTAGTGCTTACAGGTTGTCATAATTAGCTATTTATTCTCAACCTCATCCCAATCTTGTTACAATCGATACTGATCCCCCTAGTCACCATCGATCAGGGTTCTGTTTATCCAAAACCTATCCAAATCTTCCTTTCTAGTATCCATCATATCTCCAAGCCCTTGGTTCTCTTCTACAGATCCTAATTCAACAATTACAGGTCCTCATTAGCTTCTAGATT
This sequence comes from Taxus chinensis, assembly GCA_019776745.2. Taxonomy (NCBI): domain Eukaryota; kingdom Viridiplantae; phylum Streptophyta; class Pinopsida; order Cupressales; family Taxaceae; genus Taxus; species Taxus chinensis. Next base: position 570,815,322 of record CM034155.1, on the reverse strand, counting down.
GCTTCCAGACCTTGCAGGTCTGCATACATCATCTACATCTCCAAATCCATCATCCCAAGTCACTGTCGACTTGTCTATGCATAGTCTGGGACATCGTCGACCCAGACCAAATAACCTTTATATTGCAGTGATTTTCATCTAAATAGCTTTAGATCAATTTTTTTCATTTTTTTAGATTGAGTACTACTTCTATTTTTGCATGTACTTGCTTTATTTCATCCTTATCTAAACAAACAAGGGTTGACATCTGCTAAGGAAGCTAACTGCTTCTTAGAACTGACATTTTTTGGGAAACCCCTGCATCTACTTATCTAATCCAACTGGTTTTAGTATTGCCAACCTTTTTACAGAAACAATTCATCATTCAGCACCTGTATCAAGCATCAAACATTCGAGGTATCATAAAACCTCTATCATTTTTGAGTTTCTTTAGTAGCTAGTGTATTCATTTGATAACGAACAAGAAATTTAGACAACAAGTATATGAACAAAGGCTATGTATTCCTAGCCTTCTCTCAATCCATAATTGTATTAGCTGGACCAAAAGTTCAATTCTCAAATTTACAATTTCTTCCCTCAATTTGGATATATCCCCACTAGCCATTTTTCCTTTTTGTCTTCTAAAATTGGGGCGCATTCGAGAGTAATTCCTACAGAGGTCGATGATTTTTGTGAATTATACTTTGTTCATGCCTCCCTTTCCCATAAAATTGAATGCTTCTTATGTATCATCGTCCAACCCTTTAAGGAATAAGGTTTTTAAGTAGATTGATATCAAGACCAGTACCATACCTCATATGAAGGAAGAGGAACCGATCCAAATAATCCTCAACACTTTCATCTTCCTTTTGTTGAATCTTAAAAATTTCTTCTTTCTTATCCTTGTCTCTACAATAATCTTGATGCTTGTTTAGGAATTCCTTTTCCATTTCTTCCTAGTTATGGATGGAGTTAGGGCTCAAGCCCATAAACCACCTCATAGTTGGATCTTTAAAAGTGGAGGGAAATATTTTAAGATTTTGGGAATAAGAAGTGTAGTCATATGTTTGGCATAGAACCTTGAACTCAAAAAGGAATTGGTCAGGGTCTTCTGAAACTAATCCCCAGAAGGTTGGTAAGATGAAGAGAGATGTGTTTTTTATAAGAGCCTGATCATTAGGATCCAATTCAATAGGGTAGGTAAATTTTTTTCCAATTAGAGGTTTTCCATTGTCTGCACAATTGGGATTCTCTACTTCATCAGCCATCTTGATTTGTTCAACAAGTTGTTTCACATACTGGTTTTGAGGGGGGTCTTGAAAATTTATCCTAATGAATCTACCTCTATGGTCTCTAGGTCTAAACATACAATCCTATCATACCAAGGATGGTTCCCTAATTATCAACACTAAACTTAATTGTTTGGTGTTCCACATAGACCAAGCTTAGAATATTCTTGTTTTCACTACAAGGTCTTTTAATTTCAAAATAAAGAGTTATGGAAATGAAATTTTTGAATGGAAAATTATCAAACAACCAAGAAATACCTTTATCTAGCACCTTAAAATTTTATAACACCTTTAATTCCCTAGCAATGGTGCCAAAAAGTGCTGATTTTTGTTGATACTAGTACTTTAATCATATTATTTTGTTAATCCAGGGTGGTGTCCATGACTATTTGCAATAAAGGAAACAATAGGAACTATGTTTCAGCACATACTTTAATAGTAAAACTAAGAATATAATGAATTGACCATGATCACAAAATGAAATACTCAAAAGTAAAAATATGATCAAAAATAGAATTGAAAGGTTCTTAACATAATTAAATATGGAAAGTAAATGCATCAAAATAATAGAACCAATGCTGAAATGATAAATAGATCCAAGAATATAGAAAGGAAATAAATGTAAATATCCCTTTTTGTTGGGTAGAAGTGGCCCTTTCCCCTTCCCTTCGATCAGGTTTAGTACTGAAATTCACCCAACAAAAATTTCCCCTGAATCTACAATCTTTATTCAATTGAAAGAGTATGCTTGTATAATGAAACAAATAACTGAACCGAATCAATAAATATAAGTACATTAGATCTTTTATACAAGAGAAATTCTAGTATCTTTAGGAGAGAACTAGTTATTCATAATGAATAACATCTACTGAATTGAGTGTTGACTAAAACAATGACTATCTATTTTAAGGAGTACATTTATGGAAGTATTCCTAGAAGTATTTGGATTTGAATCAATCATGACAACCACAGAGCAGGTCTGTGATTGACTCCTTTGAGGAAGTCAATAAATGTTGGAAGATTATTTATATATTTGATTGATTGAAGAGAATTGTGGGGATAGTAAATCTCTAGGTGTTGGTCGCATCCCAAATCCCAGTGACTTGAGTAACTTGACCTCAAAATGTGCTTGGTTAATTATGTGGTGCTACCAAATGTATTACCAGTAGTTCAAGCTATATGTATGCTTGTGTGAATCCCTTGTTTCGAGGAATTCAGAATTGATGATGTGGATGAGCTTGTTGTTGTCCTGTGAGTCCAATATTAATGCAGAGGTGAGTCTTGCACCAACACACTAATTGAGTCCTGTGCTATTTTCAATTTACTCCTGTGATAACTCAACATATAATTTTCCAAAGGTATTGTTAAAGTTTATAACAAGATAAATTTAAACCATTTTTGAGGAAGAATTAACAAGATAGCAATAACAAACATGTGCACAATAATTCCTTGAAAAATAGTTTAAAGTATTAACTATAAGCAGTTAACATTATACATCGTGCAATATGATATCAAAATGGTATGAGGCTTAACATGGTTTAAATATAACAAAATGGGGCTCATCACCTACCTCTCTCAAATCCCTAACCATTTTAAGGTTGATATGAAAACATGTAGGACATGAAATGATAATGAAATGACATACTTATTCATGGGACCCATACAATGGTGCAAGGTTTATTTATGGATGATTTTTGATGGTGTAAAAGCTGATTTGAAGTTGTTGGCATCGCAACACAAGAACGAGTGCAATTGCTAAAAATTGAAAGATGATCATGTTAATTTGACGTTATATTACGATTTTATGCACTTATATTCAGAATGTGATAATACATTAGTGTATAGAAATAAGAAAGTTGGGGAGAGATATTTATCTTATAAAAGGAGTATTATCACAACCAACATCATCAAAGGGTAAATTTCCAAAATGTGAGTGTCCATGGCAATAGGTAGTATATTCATATTATTAGCTAGAAATCAATGTGCATATGAGAATATATTATAATTAGCAATTTACAAGATAAAATATTAGAAATGATTGTTAAGAAGGTGAAAACAAAAGCAAGGGAGTGTACTTAGATAATTACTGTATGTATAAATATAGATCCACCCTAAGAGATGTGTTAGATAAATCAAATAAATCAACTCAAATGAATGCTAAACAAAACAAGATTATGGTGTTGCCACTGAATATGCGAGGGAACTTATGAGGTTCTTGCAATGAATAAAGTAGGTTAAAATCCAATATCTCGATCTAAATATACATGTATAACACGAAAGGAAAAAATTAGTTATATTTTGTGGTTAGGGGACATACCTCACTCAAATCCCTAACCCTTGATATAAGAACATGTAAGACATGAAATAAATAAATGAAATGATATACTTGTTCATGGGACCATGCCACGGTGCAAGTTTTATTTATGGATGATTGTTGATGGTGTAAAGGTTGATTTGAAGTTGTTGGTATCGCAACACAATCATGAGTGTAATTACTAAAAAATTACATAGCAATAAAAATTCATTTGTATGCATGAATAACATTGTTGTTGGATTAACAACACCATTGAAAATCCAAATTTTGATGGTGGATTGAGCTTTATGGTGTCCAAATGGTTATCTTTCTCCTTTAATAATTCTAAAAAACAAATCATGTGTGAGCTAGGGCACGGTTTCTTAAAGAATGTAGGGGGTGTGAAGGGAGTGGTTGAGTATTATTTTATATTTTTAGGATGCATAGAAGATTTTGATGGATATGTGTTCATTGTGCATTGTAGATGAAAATGGGTAGGTGGGGGTGTATATAGGGATGTGAAAACATTGAATGTGAATGGGTGAGGATAAGTGATAGGTGACATATCTTAAATTAACTTTATTTTTTACTTTTTAGTTGTTTTGTGGTAATATTTGATTTTTAGGGATTATTATGGTTTTATGTTTTTTTTTGTATTTTTAGCTTAGAGGACCTAAGGCACGAGGTACATTTTTTGATGTCCACATTTTCCCCCCTTTTGGGTAATGTGGTGCAACAATCAAGATGCAATGTGAAAACCTGAAGACAAGATGGGGGTCATCTAATGCTACGGCAATGGCTGCCACCCATATGAAGGGTAAAAGAGAGGTTCTCAATTGGGTTCTTAAATGTAGGATCAAATCTAATACTGACCACATCATGCAGATACAAAGGTGCTCAAAGAGCGCTAAATTAATAAATCTAGAGGATAATATCCCTAGCCCTAAGATAGTGATAGGTTTCCAATGCCTACAACCAAGATAAAGATAGGTATCCTACTAGGATTTTGAAATGAAAAATAGATATCCAAGGGGTGGGTAAAGCCAAGGGGTGTAATAAAAATAAGAAAAAGTGATATATCAAATCAAACATACATCTACTCTAATCTATAACAATGAATGACCACCATTTAACAAACACATACATCCAAAATGAAAGAATAAAGAGGATTAAAAATACTTACAAGTAACATGTGTATGACCATTGATTCATTATCCTCCCTAGGGACAACAACACCACTAGAGAATCTCTATGGGTGAAGAATCATCATGGTGAACCACATGCAAAATAGGTGGGCTCTAATAATCTAAAGTCATCTAATAAGTGTGAAATAGTGTGAGAAAAAGTGAGTAAGAAAGTGATAAAAAAGTAATTATTGTGTAAGTGATTAGTGAAAATAAAAAAAAAAGATAAGAAGGGATATATAACTGACACCATCACCCATGCCATGATAAAACCAAAACAGACACATTCACTCATGGGTGATGGCATCAACCTTGTGGGAATCCATAAGGTCAAAGGGTGAAAATCATGAGGAATGGAGGCCAAGAGATAAGTGAGGATGAATGAAGAAGGTTCATGGTGACCAAAATCAAGGATAATAGTGAGAAATACAAAGAAACAACTAGACATAATAGGACAAGTAGACATGATGGGTGCAATGTGTAAACAAAGGGAAGAAAAAACACAATTATGGGGCATCTAAGGCTAATAGTGACATCTCATGATTGTTGTGGTCTAGCACACATGACCAATTCCAATCATACCATAATATTGATAGGTCAATTAAGGCAACCACTCAGGAGGAGATTGCATCAATAAACCCTACACAAAATAAATTTTTAGTAAGTGTTAGAAATATGGTATATACATATGCCCCAACTGAATATCATCACATGTCACAATATTGAAACATGAGACGGTCTTTGGGAAAATATCTATGAAACACAAAATCGAAAGGAAATGCTAAAAGTAATTTTTTGAAATGGAAGTGTTGTAAAGAATGCTAAATGAAATATACCTAACTCACATGTACTTTTTGATGTCATTCAACTTACCTATGGAAAAAATAGTAGCTACTTGGAACCCTGTATAAGTAAGACTAAACAAAGTAGACTATAATTTAATAAATAATGCATAAATCACCTAGCTAGGAGGGTCATGGGAAAGATAGATGAGAGGCAAATAACAACATTGAAGAGTGCAAAAAACCAATTGATAGATGTTATAAGGATGATAAAGTGTGATAAAATGCACTAACCAAGACGTGACGCTATGGAGTTAGCGGGCCTGAAGAGATGGGTGAATAAATGAGAAAAGTATCTGAGGTAGGAAAAAATATCTGTATGAACCTAAGTGGGAAGGATGAACCCAAGTGAGCTGAAACAAGAGAGAAAAGTAGGTGATGAAGTAGTTAATTTGAAGAGTTTTGTTTAAGAGAATGCATTATTTTTTGAAGATTTCTTCGAGTTGAATTTATGATTTAAAGGGAGAGTAGGCATCATGAGGTGCCCCAAAATGTGGAGTGGTGAGAAAAGTGGAATTATGATATGCCCCAAAATATGTGTTAATCATGTTGGTAGTATGGTTAAAGGTGTGCATTCTTTTCAAACTCTTTTGGTAATGAAGGAAATATAAATGGTGCAATTCAACATTAGATAAGATGCATTCTTCATTAATGATAGGTGAAGTATACTGACATGTAATGTCATTATAATTTAAAATGTCTAAGTCAAAGATATCATCGCCGGCCACGAACCCCATTTTTATAACCAACAATGGGATCTTGGGTCCACAAAGAGATGTCCAATATCAAGCTTATTAGTTTCAAGTTTATTGTCATGATGATGACTATAAGAGGAAACATTACAAGAAGGTCCCTCAGATTATAAAATAGGAGGAAGGAAGCTGAAGTATAACTGCATTTGGTAAACATTTTTTATTGACTATGTTTTGAAATTCATTTGGTTCATCATCATAAATGAGTAAACTAAAGTGACATGAATATTAGGTCTATAATCATAAAACTCAGGGTATGTGATGATAAGAACTATAGCAATGGTAGGAATGTGAAAAGGTTTGTTAACAAAGGTGAAAGGTGTATTCCAGGATTTGGATCGACATCATGTCTATATTATTGATTATTATAAATGAATTTAATGCATTAGTACACAGATGATGCAATTGTGTGCATGCAGTGTGTCTAAGGAAGATAAAGAAAACATTATAAAAAAGACGGTGATCAAGTATCATGAGATTGACATGGATGGTTTTAGGTTCTATACCAATAAGGAGCCAAATACAACCAAGTAACTTCTGATGGGTTTTATTAAATCCGTAACAAGTGAGTTAGGTGTGCTTAATGTCATCAATAGAAAAGCTAAGGTTTTTGATGAGAGAGGAAGTGATATTAATGCCCAATCCTTCATCCACTAGGACTCATCTTAGTTATACATCATGAATGATGAAACTAATAAAGAGTGGAGGGTCATCGACATGAAATAATACATTGTCACTGATCATATCATATTTGGGAAATTATATGGCTATGGATTTAGAAATTTTAGAGGGTATGATAGCTTCAATATTATTTATTTTGGGGTTAGGGAATGGTTCAATAGTGGGAGGTTCCTCCACCTCATAGAATGCATCCTCCAAATGATAAAGTTTCTACATGGGGAATCTTTGATGTTGTGGAGAAGTGTGCATAAGTTCGTCAAGGATATTTTTTGAGTCATGGAATTGAAATCATCTAAGAAATTCCATTATGGCCTAAGATAGGTACCATAACGATATTTGGGAAGATGAGAAGAATAGGAGGGATTCATGGTTAGATGAGGCTTTTACGATTGAGCAACCTTATTTGAGGATGGCAGAATAGATTCCATAAAGAGGATTTCTTATATGATTTTCACATGAGGCTTGACTGAAGGAGTAGGCTCATCGTGAGATTGCTCGTGAGAAGTATCAATGATATTTTGGTAATCAAGGGAAGGAATTTTGGGTTTTTAAATGGGGTAATTATGTGCTAGCTTACGTTTATAATCAAATTTATTTGTATTGACATATTTTATGAATTGAGGTAGTCGTAATCATAAGACACTTTGATCATGCCTACAAGGTGGTTCATAGGTTATTTGTTATAGTTGTTCCTAAATTGATGGATCTCATGGGCTTGCATAAGGGGTTTATATTTCTCATATCTTTCTTATATAATAGCAATGTTATTACGTTGGTTTCCAAGAAATAAATCAAGGGAAACCTTCTTAGGAACCCTAAAATCCTCATGGGAGTGGCCAATAGTTGTGTGTCAAAAACAAAAGAGGTCAGGAATAAAGGTTGTTGATTTCTTGGTGGGACAAAAAATGAGGCATGGCAAGAACTTGTAATAGCTTACTATGTAGTAAAGGTAAGTGGTTTGGGTTATGAGAAATAACACTTTGATTATCTTTGTTTAAAGAGGAATGGGTGGTAGATTTTACTTTAGAAAGGGATTGAGAGTTAATGGAGTTAGATAAATGGTTGGCTTGATTTGATAAAATTTTCCATTACTTGATGAAATCATGAGCTAATTCTTTAGCAAATTGTTTCAAGTTGATGAAGTTATGAAAGATATTTTTAGGAAGTTCATGTTATTTTAACTCCTTTATTAAATCTTGGACTAATGTTTTTAGATAAATAATAGAATGCAAAGGGAGTCAATTGTACCATTCTAAAGAAACTATGAAAAAGGTATATGCAAGGAGTTTTGTTGTAGCATAGATATTAGTTTAAATCCATTCCTTATAGATGTTTCCAAACGTATTAAGATATATGGTTGGATCTATTTACCTATCATAAGTTATTTCATGAGATATCCCCCTATATTTAGAGTGTATGATGAGTAAATGAGAGGTTCCTGGTTGGGTTCTCAAATGTAGGGATAGAATCTAAGATCGGACACAACATGTAGATATAAAGGTGATCAAGGAGCACTAAATCCATAAATCTAGAAGATATTATCCATCTCCCTAGGATAGCTATAGATTTCCAAGGCCTACAACCAAGATAACGATAGGTATATTTCTAGGATTTTGAAATGGAGGAGAGATAACCAAGGGGTGGATAAAGCCTAGAGGCATAATAATAATACGATAAAGAAATAAATCAAAGAAAACATACATCTACTATATACTATAGCAATAAATGACCATCATACTACAAACACATACATACAAAATGAAAGACTAAATAGGGTTAGAAATACTTACCTATAGCGTATGTGTGACCGCTAATACATAATCCTCCTTAGAGACAACTACATTGAGGGAGAATCACCATGGTTAGATAAGGATAAACCTCAACAAAAATATTTCTAGTCACACCTCACTATGGTGGCCCAAATACAAAATAGGTAATCTCCAAGACTCCAAAGTCAGCCAATAAGAGAAAAATAGTGGGAGAAAAATTGAGTAAGAAAGTGATAACAAAGTAGTTATTATGTAAGTTGTTAGTGAAAATAACAAAAAAGGAAATTGGGTATATATACTCTATGCCATCTCCCATGGGCAATAATGTCATCTATGATAAAAATAAAACATGCACCATCTCCCATGAGTGATGGTGTCAACCTTGGGGGAAACCCAAGGTTAGAAAGTTAAAATCATGAGGAATGGAGGCTTAGAGATAAGTTAGGATGAATGAATAAGGTATAGGGTGATTGAAAGAAAATTTAATAGTGAGAAATAAGAAGAATCAAGTGGACATAATGGGAAAAATAGACATGGTGGGTGTAATGTATGAAAAAAGGGAAGAAACGAGGAAAGTATGGAGTGACTAAGGCTAATAATGATATCTATCAAATGTTGTGGTATATCCCACATGAAAATTTTTGATCATACTTCAATCCCAATAGGCCCTTTACAACACTCACTCAGGAAGAGAATGCATCAACATCCCCTGCACAAAATAAGTGGTTATAAAGTGTTAAAAATATGGTGTATATACCACCTATGTTGGGATTATATAGTTTAGATAAACACGAACTTGGAAATTCAATTGAATATCATTAGATTGACAAGAAGGGTTTGATGGGATACCCCCCTCAAGTGATAATTTTTGATCTACATTTTTCCCCAACATAACATGGGATTAAAAGTGGCAATTGATAAGTGATAAAAATGAACCTTGGTAGAGGTATGAAGAGTGGAAGTGAGGACATTTTTTCACCAGCTAGGTGCAAGTGAAAACATGGGATTATAAGATTGGATACAAGTTAGAGATCATGAGAGAAATGTTTCCTTATCCCAATAGTGGTGATTGAATATGATTTAAATATAAACTCCATGATAAGAGGTGGATATGAAAAAATTGTGTAAAAGGAAACAAGATCACATGGATGTTCAATCTAATAGGAATGAAATGAAAGTGTGCAAGAGACATGGTTGTAATGATAGAAGGTAATAGTTGTTTATGCTTATCAACATGGTATAAAAAAAAATAATGATTAATGTGATGAGATGGAAGGAATGAATTGTGAGACAAGAACTGAGATAAAAAAAGAGATTGAACAAGGTCTAAAGAACCACATGGTAACATACTATCCATGTTTCTCATTAAGATCCTATGTGTACGTAATAAATTTAATTGTTTCTTGAAATGAAGACCTATAATACAGTAAGTGAAAACATAGGCTAATGTGTAGGTTTTGATTGAAACAAGTTATTGGTGATTGATGGGATGGAATGAAATTATAATCCTTGCACTGTTTTACTGCCAACTAGACATCTATAGCCTCAATTGATATACATTTGATTCTAGTCACAACATCACTCCTGTCATCTATCCATTTGTAGCCCCAATAGAGATACTAGAAATACCCCTAAGAGAGAGTTCATAATTTTTTTTTAATTTTAAATTTGTTTTTGATTTGTTTTTGTGATTTTAATGGGATATTCAACTCTCTTAATTATTTTAAAGGGGTTTAGAATCCCTTGTAGCTTGATAAGGGGAGTGAAAGTGATTGTGGAGATGACATTAGTGAGTGTCAATAGATAATGCCCTAGGGCCTTCACCAAGATATTTTAAGTGTGTAACAACATGTGGATCTTTAGGATGATAGTCATTATTAATTCACCAAGTATTTGGAGACCATGCTCAAATAGTAGAAGAAGATATTATTGACTCACTAAACATGGCGAAAATTTAATCAAGGGTTCACCAAAATCTATGAAACAAACCATGACATTGTATGTGAATGAATTTTAAGTGAATTATACAATAGTGAATAGAGAATTGGGATGAAATATGAATGAATGGAGTAGTAGTGATGGAAGAACATCCTTGTGTAGGAATTGTTTTATTATATTTTTTGCGATATATAGAATATTTTTTTAATGTTGAAATATGTTTAGTTGTGTGTGGATGTGTTTGTTTCTATTTATGTCAATGATGATGGAGTGGAATGTGAGGAAAATCGATATGTATTTCAAATCTAGGTCATATGAAGAGAAACAAAATGTATGGAGCAAGAAGAGAAAGATATTGAAGATAAATGAAATTCCCCCTAGTTTGTGTAGGGACCAATTGAATAAGAGACATGATGTAGAGAAGAAGGTGGTATATGAGGTGTATAATTGGATCAGATTATATGATATGGATAAAAAGTGAATAAATAATGCCAAACAGATACCATGGGTAAAAAATGAACAAAGTGCATGATTGTGGATATGAAATAATTAAGATAGAGGCCAAGCTGGGTGAGTGTGTGATAGTGTAAAGTGGATGAGGAAACAAGAATGGATCCATGATAAGATACATAATGATATGAAATAGTGTATTAAACATGACATCGGGTGGACAATGGATGGAGAAAAAATTGATGTCTGGAGGAAGAGTGAAAGCCAATGATGTGGTCTTGCGTTGAACATGTGTAATAAGAAAATGATTATGTGGAAGAGAATGAGGCACATATGAAGATATGTCAAGAAAACAATAAAATGCAACCAAGTTTCCAGGATATGGAGAAATAAAATCAAGTGATGTGAGATTATGAGCCACAAGTGTAGGAAGAATATGATTGTGTATAAGAGAATGAGGTATAGAGAATACAATGTTAAATGAACAAGAAGGTGGATGTAATTTGAAATGATGTGACAATGTAAGTGGACATGGAAGAGACTAATAAGGAAGATGTGTGAGAAATTTTTTAAGGGACTTGTGTAAAATTGATGCAAGAGGAGTGCAAATGAAAATAAAAAATGTGATATAATGCAATGAGGGTACAAGTGCAAGAAGGGTGCCTAGATTAATGAGAATGGAGGCAAGAAGATGCATGTGTAAGAGGTATCTAAGATATGTGAAGAAATGAGTGACATGATACACAATGAAGAGAATAATGTAGCTGAAGTGATCAATGGTATGATAAGAGGATTATAGATGACCAAAGAGAGTGATGTAATAGATGATGTGGAAGCCAAAACAAGATTTGACAAAGATGTGGATGATAAGGTATCCAAAGAGGATGGTAAAAAATGTGCCAACGATGATTTAGAAGAAAAAATGGAAGTGCATGATAGTGTAGAGGGTGAGGTGAATGATGTATATGATGAGACCCTAGGTGAAAATAATGATGTGGAATCCAAATTAGAAGTATAAAATGGTGTAAATAGTGACTCTAGAGATGATGATAATGTTACATCCAAAGTGGAATTGCGAGATAATGTGGATTGTGAAGTGCATGATGTAGATGATGAGACAAGTGATGAAAATTAAGATTCGAGATTAATAAAATATGAAGAGTCAGATGATAAAGAAACAACACATAGAGAAGAAGTGTCAGCCACAGTAGCATGTGAAGTAATTGTATATGTGTTAGGAGGAGTAGGAGGAGATATGGTTTCAACAATAATGTCACAATTGTTAAGAAGATCTTGAATAATGTTGTGGCGTTGGGGACATGACTCAATGGAAAGACCATTAGTACAATGATAGGCACACCTGTCATAGGAGGCGTGTCACAATATTGAGGGTGGAATGGGTGGGAGAGTGATCAAATCAATGTCAATCAATTTTTGGAGAATAGAAGAAAGAAATTATGTTAGTGGATAAAACTTGTGAGTAGGTTAGATGAAGTGGTAAGCCTTGAGAGGACGTAACAAATGTAAAGATGTGGGTGGAGGAGACAAGGAATAAAGGGGAAGCTCCAATTAGATGATATTGTGAACATGCAAGTGTGATGGTGATAGGTGGGGGAAGAACTGACACATTTCACAAGGCAATAGGATACCCATATATGAACATCCTCAAGGTGTTGATCTATGTTTATGGCCTCATTGGAAGTGCATAATGGATGAATTTTTTTTTTTAAAATGAGATGTGAGAGATGTTTTTTTAATAAAGATGTCAATGAAATCCAATTGTGGAAGGAGAAATGAGATATGGTGGGAAAATTCATGTTAATGCATGAAAAAGTCAAGAATGGACTTGTTATGAGCTTTTCGAAGTGTGTAAAGGTCACTCAAAATTCCTTTGTGCATAATATGGATGGAGAAATTTTTTAGGAACGTGTTAACAAGTTGTGAAAATGTATAAATGTTATGTTGTTGGAGACACAATTACCCTTCAAGAGCTTGGTCAATGAGAAAAATAAGGAAGGTGTAGAAAAGGGGAACATCACTGTGTTGAATGAGGTGGAAGGTGTAGTGAAATAAATTCAATTGGTGTTGGGGGTCCTTGGTGCCATCAAATTATTCAAATATTGATAGTTTTAAATGTGGTGGATAGGGTTTATGTGGCACAATAGGGTGAATAAGATCATTTATGATTGTGTGATACGATGACGTGGGTACAAATCCCCCCAAGTGTTGGGACTCAAGTTTGGTGATGTGTTTGATGAGATGTTGGTGGAGTAGGCTGGGGTGGGAGTGAGCATGGGAATGAATGAAATCCTAAGTGAGTAAATATAAGAAAGGGGTAAGAAGAAAGTGCATGGGGAATAGAAAGTACGGTGAAGCATGGTGTGTTGGGTGAGTGTGGCATACTTGATATTCATACTTTTCAAATAGAGAAAAAATATCCATGCTAAATGGGAAGGACACATGTTCCATTTCAAGATCTACCAGATCATCCTCATGTTCATTGACTGGTTCCATCACCTTGAGTAACTCTTCCACCAAGATAGGAAGTTCAACATTTTCTTCTAAAGTTATGACATAGCTACAACCTCTTGAATCTTGATACACAATGTCTGCCCTCAGGTCATTTTACCTCTGAACAACATATTTCCTTTTTTTTATCTTAAGAAACTTCTTCATGGTACCTTTGGCTGGTATCGTGGCATTTGACGAATCCATAGTTATATCATCTCCACCAATGTCTCATTAGAAGCTTCAACTCAATAACATCTCGTATGCAGCTGGAATGTCTACCACTAGTATTTTTAAATTGACCTTCTTATTAGGAAAGTCCACAAGTGCTACCTAAGCATTGTTAACTTGGCCAACAAAAGGTACTTCTTTGATCTCCATGGAATAGTAGTGACCAACAATAAGGACAAGGGTGAGACGAAGAGCATGTGTAAATTTTGCAGGTATGATGTTATCTGAGGCACCAAGGTTAACTATATAGGTATTCAATTTGTATCCATTGACCAGAAAAGGGAGGTAGAAGGGTTCATTTTTTCTAGAAGAGGAAGATGTGGATGTAAGAAGGTTATTAGATGCAACATTGCTAAGAGCGGGAAGTGACTATTTTGCAGTAAGGTCCGTGCGACATGACTTTGAATTAATTTCTCTGATAAACTGGACAAGTTTATAAAATTGCTTGGGATGAGTTCTCAAATACTCAAATTCATAAATTTGGACCTTGGACTTATTAACATGTTCAATTATGTCAAAATGAGACTCAGAGGAGGGAGAAGGTGTAGATGTTGTAGAAAGAGGCTGACTACTTCTTGGAATGGAATTGATACTTTTTTTATTCATATCACTACATTTGAATGTAGAAATGGGGGGAGAATTTGAAAATGAGAGGTAGACTTACCCACATTGGAAGATGTAGAGGAAATTGTAGATATTTCAGGATTTTTCTTCATTGATTGCATGAGAGAGGGCAGCAGTGATCCTCCTTTTCTTATTGTTTTTTGTAGAGTCACCACTTTAGGATCTTTGAATTTGCAAGAATTATCCCTCTCTTGAGCCTTCGAATAGGGGAACACAACATAGGAGTGACTATTCATATCAATAATGGTTTCATCATCTTCATCATTCAAAAAAGGGATATATTCACAAAACCCAATGTTTCTAACAAAGTCAATCTCATTAATGGCTAAAATTCCCTCATCATTTTCATATTCACTTTGAGCTTCATCGTACTCTTCTTCGGGCCTTGCTTCACCTATGGAATTTAAAAGAGGTGTTTCAAGAGATAATATTATTTCTCCTCACCTATTTTGTTTCTACTTTGATTTTGATTTTGATTTGGATAACCTCCCCTCAAAAATATGGCTTATGTAAGTTGCTTCTTCAATGAAATCAAATCATTAGCCAATTTTTAAACAAGAGAACAATGTAAATTTTAAGAACCCCCTAAAAAAGTCATAGATATTACTTGGTGAATCTATGAAAATGAATTTCAAAATGATGGTGCATCCATGAAAATGACTTTCAAAATGATGGTGAATCTGAAGGAAATGGGTTTCAAATGGTTTGGTGAATCATTTGATAATGGTCTCAACCGATAGAAATTATTGGTTGATAGTATATATTGTCGGTTGACAGTATATCCTATTATCCAACAACATATGTAATTTTTCAAAAATATTTTTTTAGAAATAACAGTTAAAATGACTGCATTGAAGAGAAATTTGTCCTTATAAAATATGGTGCAAATTTTTTTCAAAACAGTGATTTTTTTGTGGAAAAATGTAGATTTTCCTTCTTTGCATAGGATTTTTAAAAATCATTTTGATGTTAGTAGTTAAAATGATCATCTCAATGATAAATCTATCCTAACAAAATATGGTGTAAGAATTTTTTCCCATACTCATTTTTTTAAAAAAATTAATGACATCACTAAAAATTGTTACCATCTGGTAGCATATATTTATGTTGTCAGCCAATAGCATAAATGTATGTTGTTGTTTAGTAGCATATAATATGATACCGGCTGGTAACATAGAAATATGCTACTAGTTGGTAGAATTATTTATGCTACCATTCATTAGCATAGATATATGCTATCGACTAGTAACATTATTTATGCTATCGACCGGTAGCATAAACATATGCTACTGACTGGTAGTGATTTAATCTAATTTTAATTAAATATTATTTCAGAGTAACTTACAATAAAAAATGATATTCAGATAGTTAAGTACAATAAAACACAAGTAATAAGCATTCAAATATGTAGCTCCCTAAGCAAATGAAGGGAGAAAGATAACCTAGCTGATTTGGCACCACTTGGGAATGATCGGAACTGCGTATTTGTTGGAATAGAATGGAAAAAACATTGCAAAGGCTAACAAGGGTTCATAACCCCATGAATTTATAGGAAATAAGTGCCTCCAGGAGGAAAGGAGTGTTTTAGGTTCTAATGATTTACCTCAACACCCGTGTCTACTTAAATGTTAGGAACCTAGTCTTTTCTGGGTCAAAAGGTATTCACTTCTACTCACTCTTTGTCACTTTGGTTTCACTGTTAAGTCATTAGTCACACCTGTAACCTGTAAAAAAAATGACTACCTACACATGCCCATAAACCACATCAAATCTAATAAAAGGATGTAGAATGTGGAGTCGGATTGACCCTAGCGGTCACCCGAAGAGTGAACTTATGACCGAGCGTTACACTACATCTCAGAATCCATGTAGTTCTTCGTGTGTGTATGTCACATGCCCTAGGTTACCCTTGTGAAAGTTACACGATGATAGTGGGCTAGATATAGATTGTCCGGAGTATGCAAAATGTGTATAATGGAATAGAATAGACCCCCCCTCCTATGCAATATATACAAATCAATGCATTCCTTGTCCCTTGTATGGATGTGCTAGATATGTACCTTGTAGTGCTCTCATGCATTTGTGCAAGCTTAAATAGTAAGAGATAATTCTTATAGTGCTTGGCCCCTTATTTAGAAGAAGTAAGTAAGTATATATATGATTCCCTTGTTTGAATTTCTTAATTGACAACTAAAAGGCCTACCCAAAGTGTTAAAAAGGTGACCAAGAAGAAAAAAGAACCCAAAAGAGTAAGAAGAAGAAAGAGAGTGACAAGATCTCCCAAGAGGGACAGGAGCACCTGGGTGCTTCTGTCCTAACTAAGCACTAGTGTCTAAGACCATATAAAGGTAATCAATCAAGTATTGGCAAAACTGTAATATGTGTAAAGCCAAAAGGAGCTATCAACCACTATTTTTCTTTCTTAGGATTCATGTATACATTAGTATACTTAAAGACCTAGAAATGTACCCAAGTGTATAGATTTTGTGTCTACATTTTCCCCCACTTTATGTTATTGAGTGAATACTTGATAATATAAATTAGACAGAAGATGTGTACCTTATAATCTAGAGAGGATTGTAGTAAATAGTGAGCCGAATGGACAAGTAACTATGTGTAGACACAAAATTATGCACATATCACTATTTCACCATATCATCAGTATGTTGTTATGTGTATGGATATTAAGTAAGAAAAGTATTCACTAGTGACACTGTATCTTTTCCATCTACTTATTTGATTGATTTTTATCGTAACTATCTTCTACAAATTTCATGTCTGTATCCACTTTTGGTTAGGTCATAGGGATCCCTACCTGTCTGTCTTTTCATATTTTTGGTTATTTATCTTAAGAAACTAGTGCCCAGGTGCTTGTGTCAATTATAGGTGCTTCTTTCCTATTTGTTATTTTTACAAATTTTGAAATTTTAGGTCGTACTTTTACTTTTCTTATCCTTATCTCATGTTCCTAGTCGGCCTTTTGTGTCACTAGTGTCAAAATTCAAGCCAGAGACTCACATATATACACACAACATCCTCATTATTATTCTGGCTATAAATTTAATAGGGCTATCACATCTACACAATATCACTATTATCAAAGCGACTCCATATTTGGGCTACATACACTACATAAGAAGGGGAAGTGTTGAACTCCATACCACACATTAGCATCAAATAGCAATATCCTGCTATCTTGACGTCATTAGTGCAAGGGAAAACCTAAGGAAACTATTTAACACATAAGCACACTTTTGATGGTGAATCTCAGCACCCCTAAATGTCTACAACTCGATGAGTTGAGACTCTCAATGTGATTGCATAACATGGAGCTTTTCCAAAGTGTGGGACCTTGTGAATCGGGAAATCTCTCCGGATGAAGGCCGGTTCTTATTCCTCTGTTCAGTTGCACACATAAAAATGTAGAGGGTTTACTCAAAAACCTAATCTAACTTGCCAAGGAGACAGTGTAAGAAGATGCATAAAAATAAACCTAAACCAACAAAGGTGATGCACTGAGGGATGAAGAAACATCTGTCTTGCCAATAAACACAAACCATTAAAATGTAATGCAAGATCATACACAGATAACCAGATTTGCAGTGAAATATTAGGAGAATGTAAATGAACATAGAGAGGGTTAAGAATCATCCACAAACATGTATTATTTTCTCCAAAGATTGATACAATATACTACAAAATGTCAAGAGGCAAAGTTGCATTACAGTTTTAGATGGGAGGTTTGAACTCCACAAATTCACCTGCCAAAGAGAAGAAGGGAGGGGAAAAACAAGAATGTACAACCTTTAGAAAGAATCCCCTTCTTAAAATTTAGAGGAAGAATGAGAGAGGGAAGAGAGAGGAATTTCAAATCTACCCCAACTACCTCCAAGCTGTATTTAATTCATCTCATTATGGCAGTAGGTGAGAACCCTAGCAAACCCAAAAAATGGCGAATTGTATTTTGCATTTTTGAAGAACTTTTTCTCACCCAATTAAATATATCTAGTCATAGTTTAATAGAGGACCTTATAAGATTTCCAAAAAGTCCAACCTTGAGTGAGTACAAGCTCCCTGTGAAAAGTTATGGCCATTTGAATATCTGCGTCAGGTTTGCTTTCTATCAGGTTCGGGGTGTCAACGCTCATAATGTTGCACCGCCTGAAGGTGTGCCTCAGTGCATCCATCCTCATGTCAAAATTTTCTTACCTATGCCTTCAACCTGTACTAAGGAACATACATTTTAATGTCGACACCTTCTAACCTACGCCACCATACCTACGCCAGGGTGCATCCATTTTCATGTCGACATTTTCTAACCTGCGCCAGGGCGCATCCATTTTCATGTCAAAATTTTCTTACCTGTGCCAAGGCACATCCATTTTCATGTTGACACCTTCTAACCTCTACCACAACCTATACCAGGGTGCGACTGACAGCGTAAATAAATGTCAAGTTTTGAGTTTATTTGATTTCCATATTCTTCTGTTTGTCTATATTTACCCTGGGGGAGATATACAACACAAAAAAAGTACATGAATTTTTAAATGTAGTATATCACTTAGTAATAAGTTCATTTATTAGATGAATATTGGGGTCAGTCTGATTGTACATAATATTTTATTCAAATCTAAGGTATTTGTGAGCTTGTGTAGATAGCTAGTGTTTGTTTTATAGGTTATATGTGTGATTGAATCCATGACAAAAAATTCAGAGTGACAAAGAAATTAGAGTGAATACCTTCAGACCTAGAAAAAGAGCAGATCCTAAATATTCACACATAGGCTAGCACCTAGACCAGACACTAGCACCCGAGCACTCATGTCCTCCTGTGGGCGCTCCTGTTCAACACATCATGAATCTCAAAACTATCTACAAGCCCTTGTGGTATCATTTCCATCCAGATCCAATAGATACACAATTATGAATTCCTCGAGATTATACAAAAATCAACTAAGCCATCTATCCCTCTCATTTTCTTAGAGTTTTACACTATTGAATATTTAGTACTTGTATATTACTGTATATTATTATTTTTATATCATTAGTTACAATAGTTACTCTGAAATATATATTTAATTTAATTTATATTAAATCATTTTGTGAATCCACTCCTTACTCAAACTCCTTGCCCTAGGATCCAAATCCATTATGGCTAAAAAATGATACCCATCCCCAAATCACCCTATGACCAATATGTACATGCAACTAATTTTTTCTAATGCCTCTAAATAATCTGAATTTCATGACCTCGTGTAAAATCATCAATATGATCCAAAAGTCCTCTAACAACACATTTCTTTACAATAATCTATTCCTGATGGTTTCTGAAGCCCTGATTTTTGCATAGTATCCCCTAACCAAAACCTTGAAGAATATTGTCCCTCATCTACCATAGTCACAAATGATGCCCTATTCTCTCCCCCTTGTATTATGGAAAATGCTAACATCAATATAGATTCTTTGAATGATGAAGTTCTTGCTTGTGAAAATATGGATGATAGTGAATCTTTTTATGATAATGCTAATCCACATGTGAATGACGATCTTACTTCTATTAAACTTGTTGATTGTGAATCCATACCTCCTACCCTTCCTACTTCTGAAATTGTTTCCATGTTACATCCAATGTTAGCACTTCTGTAAATTCTTTGTATACTGATTATTGTCTTAATGACATTCTTGCTTGCAAAAATATGGATGTTAGTGATTCTGATTATGCTACTGATAACACACATGTTAATAATGATGTTTGTTCCATTAATATTGTTGAATGTGACTCTTTACCTCATCTTTCTTCTACTTCTAAATTCATTTCCAATGGTGACCATGTTGACACCGATGTTACTCTTGTTGTAAAATGCAAGCACTGAGATGGGAGGGGTGAATTAGTTCTTTTCAAAACTTTGAAAAATTTTCAACAACATATCAAACCATTCAATTCTGATGAGCCTTTACCATGAGATTATCAATACATTAACATATAAGAAAATCAGAAACAAACACACATGAACACACTACTCAATGTCGGAAACCCTCAAAGGGAGAAAAAACCGCTGAAATTAATGCACTAGAGTGGATAACTTGTCCTATAAATATTACATAGGTTTCATCTGTTTAGCATCCACTCAACTTGAAGCTACGACTCTAAAATTTATCCAAGCTACTCTTGACCTTTTGCAAGTTACTACTTGCATGGAAGCAAAAACTCCCTAGAATTCAATCAAGCACCACTAGCCTTCTGCAAGCTATAGATTACAAGGAAGATGCAACTCTCTATTTTCTAAGAAAAAAATTAGAATTATTACAAGGTTTTTATCACCCTCATTTAGTTGTCTAACACAACAAATTATGATCTCTAAATCAGCTCTTTTCTCTTCACTCTTCACCTCTCATGATCACCCAAATTAACTTCTTTTCTCATCTTCTTGATCTGCTAAAAACTACTATCATAGAAGGATTCTTCCACACACACGTTCTCATCATGATTATCTCCTTGAATCACACTCTCAAGCACCCACTCTCTCATTCATACATAATGCTACAAAAATTGCAGTCATGAAGGCATTTCTTACTCTCTATGATCCACCTTATTTTTCATGTTATAATTCACTTCAATAACATGGAAATAAAAATTACATTCTCATACAATCTAATACATTAAAATACATGATAATTACAAGCTCTTACACTTCAAATTCCAAATACTTTTCACCTACTTGCTCTTCAATTCATTTAAGGAACATGAGATGACATCAACAAAACACTATATATGCAATAATTACATCTAAAATGGTGTCATTTACAAGTGAAAATCTTACACAACCTGTCAATACACTTCATATTCCTACTAGGCAATGAAATAAATTCCTCAACTTAAAACCGACATCTACATTTTGATTTGTAAGTGTCATGTCAGTTTTGTCTTCTTCCTCTTCAACGTAGAATATTTGGTCTTGTACCTAATGAAATCATGAACCAAAGGTTGGAAGAGTGTGTGAAAATTACATAGGTTCCCTCCTTGTCATGTTTATCCTTGAAAATATTCTAAACTCTCCATTCACTTCAAATATCCATTAGAGCTTGCATGCACACCTAGATGTACAAGATTTACAATACAATCTTCAACTTGGATGTATAAGGAGCATAAAAAAAGCATGTCATGCAATGAAAATAATATGAAAGAATCATTAATAGGTCTAAAAAAAACCATGCACTTGGATTAGCATTGGCATCTTCATGTTATCCCTGCAATGCAAATTGCATCAAGGTGTCTCAAAGGTTTTGATACTCATAAATACAATATTGAAAAAGTGAATTGGTACATGTACTAGAACATCTGGTCATGGCTTCAAAGTCAACTTTCTCAAAATATAAGATCCTTACTCAACTCATCACATCATAATTTAGCATCATTTCAAATATTTTAACTTGAATAACCTTGCTTTTCTGAAACAAATCAAATGGAGTTTCAAAGCACTAAAAACCAGTCTTGTGCAATAGGATTCCAACACACAAAATCTCACTTTTATGATAAACCAAGGCTTGGAAAACATCAAACGGTACCTGTAATTCAACTTCAAGTACTCAATTCCATAGGTTATGAGAATAAAAACATGTTTTCATGCTCATTTCTTAGAGCTACTTGACTGTCCTAATGAGAAAGTTTTAGGCCTATTTTGATCACTTGAACTAGGAACTTAAATCACTTCATTATATAAGGATATGTGATTCAAAAAGTCACATTGGACCTCAAGGAACCTTCCATACCCATATTTTACTTAAATAACATACCATTTGATCAAGACCTCTTCAAGCTCACATGTCTAGTTTTACCTTGTTTAGCCCTTAAGTAGTAGTCTATCTTGTGTGACATGGTTAATCAAATTTTTACATTATACTTACCTAGTTATTTTGATGAATAGTTAGGGAACCTCCCAAGATTTCTCCCACACTAAAATTTCAAACATGAAGTCTTCTATACAACAATGTACAGGTAAATTCCTGCAAAATAGAGCTATTTGAGCACTTTACTAGTACACCTGAAGAGTGAATCCACCACCAAAATAAATTACCTAGAGTCCTCTACATGACCAAAGAATAAAATTATCTTGACAAGTTCGTTTAATGGCCAAATACTTGATTTTTTCTCCATTTCTCTAAAGGGAGGGTTTTGTGAGGGTTTTGAGTAACTTAACTTCTTAAGGTTCATTCGTAAAACACAAACATTCATTCTTCCTCATTCCACTTGTATACTCTAGAATCCATTCTTGTACATTGGTGAAAATAATAGGTCACCATGCAAAATTTTCACATTCCAATGAGTACTTCAAATTAGACCCACAAGTTGGAAATGACCATTTTACAAACTCGGTAGAACCAAAAATCACATACTTGAAAAATATTCTTCATTTTTGCATTAAATTTGATCTACATCACTATAAAAACCTCTAGTACCTTCCAAAAATTTCACTTTATCTTAAATAGGTTTGTACCTTCTTGACCAATAAGGTTTGTGCATGCATATGTGTCTTATTCTCAAGAATATACACTAGCCTTAATCCTACCTCTAATAACTGAATCTTAACCTGTGGAACTGTTGTCAAAATTTCACCCCCCCAGGGTAATTTTGATAACATGCATCAGAATGTTCAAGTCCCAGGCACATTGATTGATTCAGAGCAAAGATCATGTTTCTGAGGTTCTCTCTGAAATTTTTTTTAACTCCCCTGGCCGAAGAAGGAAGGAGCAAGCTCTGAGAAAATGCGGAAAAGTTGCAGAAAGGCAAGTAGATTGATCCAGGAAAAAATCACGAAAATGGCTAAGCCCTTATCCTAGGACAGTCGGGACATTTGGGACGTCAAGGCGTGGATCGGCCGAAAAGCCTCCAAGCAGCCCACTAAGCATTTGGGATGAGTGGGACAAAAGTATGCGGCGGGCGCGAAATGCCGGTTCGACCGAAAGGAAAAATTGGCTAACTTCTGAGAGGGTCGCCTTTGGGACATTTGGGACAAAAAGACATGAACCGGCCGAACCGGGTGAAATCAGCACAAACAGTCTGAAACACAATGGGACAAGTGGGCCGTGAGTACGCGAACCGGTCGAACCGGGCGAAAAAGGTCGAGGCAGTCCAAAGCAAAGTGGGACATTTGGGACAAATGGACGCGAACCGGCTTGTTCGCGCGAAATCAGCACAAGGAGCACTAAACATTTGGGACATCCGGGATGAAAAGACGCGAAGGGCGCGAAAGAGCCGGCAGGGCCAAGGACCAACCAGATCACGCCACATGTCACAAGGGGAAAGGACCAGAAAAGTCAAAGGGCGAGTTTTCGAGCACCGATCCGAACCAATGGGATAATGCCACGTGTCCCAGCTAGGGCCCACAAGGAAATTTCAAAAGACAGCCCATCGAAAGATGGAGGAGAGAGAATTGCTCGTCCAATCAGAGCGTGCCACGTGTCATCCAAGTGGCAGAGCGCGGGAAAGATTTCAAAACACGTTTTTACCTATTTTTTGCCCTAAAACTTCAGACCTCCATAACTTTCGATCCAAAGCTCGGATTTGCACATTCCTTATATCAACGGAAAGCTTATGAAATTATCTACATGATTTTGGGATGAATCTTGAGTTTTGGTGCAGTCTAAAGAGAGAAAATTGAGAAACGGTGTTGATGCGTGATAATGGCTAGAAGCGACGTTTCAACAACCTGTTTTAATGCTAATGGGTCGCATTCTTCTTCTGCACGGCCAGAAGTGACATTTTAGTGGCCAAATTAATGCACATGGGTCGCATCCTCCTCAAAAAAATCATTCAAAGTGACAGGGTATGGGTTGGTAAGATCCTCCATGCTGATTTAATGCATCTACAGTCAATGAGGAATGGGCTTGCACGTTTTCCCACGTTTCTATCCCCTCGGCTCGACCCATGCAATGTAAAAGCCAGATTTGGCTCATTTTTAAAAGGAGGTGGTTGATATTTTCTGCTCTGCCCTCCCTTCTTTTCTTCTCTAGGGTTGAAAATGGAGTTCGGACCTCCTTCCTTTCTCTGTAATGGCGTTTTTGCCTTTTACTATTGAAATGATGTTCTGTGGAAACTTCTGGAGCAACAAAACGTGTTTTGTGATGCATCTGTCCATCCTTGCTCATTTTTGCTTGTTTTCTTCTTGCCTCTCTTCATTGCAGGTATTTGTGCATGTTTGATTGTTCATTGCAGGTTTGGAGCTATGTTCATGGAGTTTTGGGACATTTTCTGTGTGAAATCTATCCTTGGGTTTGTGATGCTTCTGTCCATCCTTCCCATTGCTCACCTCTCTTTGTCCCATGGCAGTTTTGATAGATGTTCAACATCCTCCTTCTCTGGTGTATCACCGTTTTAGTGTAGGCTTTTGTTCTTTTCCTTTCTCTCTCTCTCTCTCTGTCTCCTTGGCATTGTTAGATTAGGATTAGATTAGCTTGCCTGCACTGGAATAGCTTGTGGCAGGTAGTTTAGGAGTAGGAACCAGCCTTCTCTAGAGATTCCTCTCTCGGTTTTACAAGTCCCACGCATGGAGAGAGGTTTCCATGTTGTGCAATCACACTGGATGCCTGAGTGATCAACCTAGAAGCCTGATCTGTATCCAGGGGTGCTGTGATTTTGCATCAATAGTTTTGGCACACCCGGTGGGACCTTAGAGGTCTTTCACTTCATCTTTTGCAGGTTGGTGTGTTCCTGTGAAGATTTCAGCCTTTGGAGGCACTTGCAAACACATCTGGCGACTCCATCTGGTCAACAACCCATCTCTGAAGTTGCAGACCTTCTTTTCCATTCATTTCCATCCATTTTTCATTCATCCTTCTTTCCATCCCTTTCATTCTTTTCCATTCCATGAAGTTGTGCAACCATGACTTCATTTCCATCATGGAACTCACATTTAAAACAATAGCAGTATATCACACCTCCAACATATTTCACAAATCCTCCAGATCAGCATGCATACTCATATGAACAGCAGTGCCAAAGTCAGTTTGTCAATGAAGCTTCCCAAGAGCAAGAGTATGCATACAATGAAGACCATCAGATCCAAGATGCTGGTCTGTTGGAGAAAATCCGAAAGATGTAGGTGGGGATGGTGCAGTCCAGGGATCAAGCACAAATGAAAGCTTTTGGAATTGGTTATGGAGCACCCCGTCCATGGGTGGGACCTTTTCCAAGGCACTACAGCCCTCAGGAGAAGATAGACTTCATGATAAAGATGCTGCCCCAACTTGCACAATGGACAGCAGAGATAGAGGCCTACAGACTTGTTGTTGAACAACCTTGTCAATGGGTAAGTTCTACACCATCATCTGGTTTTTCTCTTTCCATTACTCAAGAAGCACCATCTCATTTAAACTCCCCATCTGCTGTCCCAAGTGTTGAATCCATCCCTCTATCCCTCAGTCTTCCACCTCATCTCGATTCTTCTTTCCTCTTCCCTTCCAAATAGTCATCCCCTCCACAAGAGCTAATAGAAATCCCCCTTCCTCCAAAGAAACAAGAGGTCTCACCGCCTCCACCACCACATAAAATTGTCAAATCTGTTGAGTTTCAACCTATCCCTCCTCTTGCATCCCCAATTCCATGTGGGGAAGAAGAAATTGAAAAAATCAGTCATCAAGAACAACAAGAGGAAGAACTAAAAAGAAAAGAAATGACAGACAACCTGAAGGTTTGGGCTGCCAAATTTGGGATGACAAAGATCCCCTTGATGGTTAAGCCTACAGAAGAGGATGAGATTGAACAAATGGTGGTTAGGACTGATTTTGTTGCAGCAGAAGAAGAAGATCTTGCAGTCCCAACTTGTCCTCTAGAGCAGCAGATTGAAGAGTTTGACTTGACAAACTTCATGCTGGAGGAGGAGTTCAATCAAGAGCAAGATTGCCTTCAAACATTAGAGGAAGGAGAAGCCACTCCAAATCCAAAAGAAGAGGAGCACAATCTAGCTGTGGAGGAGAAAACTGCAGATCCAAAGGGTTTGAGCACAAAGCAGGTTACAAGAGAACCTTCAGTTCTTCTTTCTACTTCACCTCTCTCAAGTTCCAGTGCTGAAAAGGAGTTTGATCTCTCAAACTCAATATTGGAGAGTGAAGGAAACCATGGTGGTCAAGTTACAGATCAAGAGGACACCATGGAGGAAGTTGAACACGAGCAGCAGGACAGCAATGAGGCAGTTTACCTGTCAAATTTGGAGGACTATTTTGATGGAGAAGAACCAGTTGAGTTTTCACCATTCTCTCTTTCATCATCCACATTCCAAACACAAGAGTCTGCTGTTATGAAGGAGAACATTCATTTTCAGCAGCTTGCATCTTATAACAGCTCTTCAGAATCAAAATCGGAAGATTTAAATCTTCCATGTTCTTCATTGGAGGAAGAGAAAGGACAGAAGAATTCCACCATTTCTTCCACATCATCCATTCAGGTGGGTCTGCAAGAAAACTCCATTCTTGGAGTTGAAAATCAGAGCTATGGGCATATCAAACTGATCAGACCTTGCCCAATCAGGTATTTTGCTTCATTGGAGCCAAAGGAGAAGCCACAACCAGTCATGCTTGCTTCTGAGCATGAGGATGAGCTATAAAGTACCAAGGATCAGCTGCCATACCTCTCCAATCCAAATGCAGAGCAACTAAAAGAGGTATTGGATTTTTCAGTTGATACCTTGATGATTTGGATAGAAGACTAGCTTCTTGTTGATTTTCCATCCATCCAAACAGCCATGATCAGTGCCAAATCAATTGCATGGCTGCCAATTTTGAAGAAAGGAAGCTATTTCTCACAACCAGTTGCAGGGTTTGTTTAGCTTACCTTTACTTCCAATTAGAGTAGAGTAGCTAGGTTTGCTTTCAGCAGAAGAAGTGCTTGTGCACACTCTGCATGTTCCATTTGGGGCATGTATGATTTTCAGTTTTGTACATAGTTTTTGGTGTTGCTGGTTTTGCTCTCTCACAGTTCATTCCAGTGGTTTTTGGTGAGAACAAATCCATGTCCGGTGGGTTTCCAAGTGGTTCAGAGGGAAGTTTTCAAAGTTCAGATCAGTTTTTAGGCCTACTCATGACTCCATGCCCAATGGATTGCTTCAGGCAACTGGTCTTTTCATCTAGCAGGCAGATGACCCCACTGAGTCGCCAAACTGTTCTCAAAATTTCCCCCCAGGGTAATTTTGAGAACATGCATCAGAATGTTCAAGTCCCAGGCACATTGATTGATTCAGAGAAAAAATCATGGTTTTGAGGTTCTCTCAGATATTTTTTTTAACTCCCCTAGTCGAAGAAGGAAGGAGCAAGCTATGAGAAAATGCGGAAAAGTTGCAGAAAGGCAAGTAGATTGATCTAGGAAAAAATCACGAAAATGGCTAAGCCCTTGTCCTAGGACAGTCGGGACATTTGGGATGTCAAGGTGTGGATCGGCCGAAAAGCCTCCAGGCGGCCCACTAAGCATTTGGGACAAGTGGGACAAAAGTACGCGGCGGGCGCGAAATGTCGGTTCGACCGAGAGGAAAAATTGGCTAACTGCTGAGAGGGTCGCCTTTGGGACATTTGGGACAAAAAGACGTGAACCGGCCGAACCGGGTGAAATCAGCACAAACAGTCCAAAACAAAATGGGATAAGCGGGCCACAAGTACGCGAACCGGCCGAACCGGGCGAAAAAGGTCGAGGCAGTCCAAAGCAAAGTGGGACATTTGGGACAAATGGACGCGAACCGGCCGGTTCGCGTGAAATCAGCACAAGGAGCACTAAACATTTGGGACATCCGGGACGAAAAGACGCGAAGGGTGCAAAAGAGCCGGCAGGGCCGAGGACCAACCAGATCACACCAAATGTCACAAGGGGAAAGGACCAGAAAAGTCAAAGGGCAAGTTTTCGAGCACCGATCCGAACCAATGGGATAATACCACGTGTCCCAGCTAGGGCCCACAAGGAAATTTCAAAAGATAGCCCACCGAAAGATGGAGGAGAGAGAATTGCTCGTCCAATCATAGCGTGCCACGTGTCATCCAAGTGGCAGAGCGCAGGAAAGATTTCAAAACACGTTTTCGCCTGTTTTGTTCCCTAAAACTTCAGACCTCCATAACTTTCAATCCAGAGCTCGGATTTGCACGTTCCTTATATCAACGGAAAGCTTATGAAATTCTCTACATGATTATTGGATCAATCTCGAGTTTTGGTGTAGTCTGAAGAGATAAAATCGAGAAATGGTACTGATGCATGATAATGGCCAGAAGCGACGTTTCAACAACCTGTTTTAATGCTAATGGGTCGCATTCTTCTTCTGCACGGCCAGAAGTGACATTTTAGCGGCCAAATTAATGCACATGGGTCACATCCTCCTCAAAAAAATCACTCAAAGTGACAGGGTATGGGTTGGTAATATCCTCCATGCTGATTTAATGCATCTATAGTCAATGAGGAATGGGCTTGCATGTTTTCCCACATTTCTGTCCCCTGGGCTCGACCCATGCAATGTAAAAGCTAGATTTTGCTCATTTTGAAAAGGAGGTGGTTGATCTTTTCTGCTCTGCCCTCCCTTCTTTTCTTCTCTAGGGTTGAAAATGGAGTTCGGACCTCCTTCCTTTCTCTGTAATGGCGTTTTTGCCTTTTACTATTGAAATGATGTTCTGTGCAAACTTCTGGAGCAACAAAATGTGTTTTGTGATGCATCTATCCATCCTTGCTCGTTTTTTCTTGTTTTCTTCTTGCCTCTCTTCATTGCAGGTTTGGAGCTGTGTTCATGGAGTTTTGGGACATTTTCTGTGTGAAATCTATCCTTGGGTTTGTGATGCTTCTGTCCATCCTTCCCATTGCTCACCTCTCTTTGTCCCATGGCAGTTTTGATAGATGTTCAACATCCTCCTTCTCTGGTGTATCACCATTTTAGTGTAGGCTTTTGTTCTTTTCCTTTCTCTCTCTCTCTCTGTCTCCTTCGCATTGTTATATTAGGATTAGATTAGCTTGCCTGCACTGGAATAGCTTGTGGCAGGTAGTTTAGGAGTAGGAACTAGCCTTCTCTGGAGATTCCTCTCTCGGTTTTACAAGTCCCACGCTTGGAGAGAGGTTTCCATGTTGTGCAATCACACTGGATGCCTGAGTGATCAACATAGAAGCCTGATCTGTATCCAGGGGTGCTATGATTTTACATCAACAGGAACCTTCCACATACTATCTACCATGCCACAACACTCTAATCATGCTTGAAATCATATTTTTTAGCTTGTTTTGCACCATTTTTCATGTTATGCCTACACTAGGTCTTAGAATTAGGCCCACTTGTGCTAATTTCACTTCATACTATATGAACCTACCTTGTTTTCATCATTTATCTACCTTAACATGCCCTATTAATGTTCCTCATACCTCTACCATTCTTCTCTATCGGCCTCAAGCCTTCAATCCACCATACCAAGTCATCTGGCTGACTAGCTAAGATTTCATAATCATACATCTACTAAACCATATAAGATATCATCCTGACATGCTCTCATAGAATCATTCTACCTCTACTAATTACCTCTTACTCTTCTTTATCTTGATTTTTCATTAATGTTCCTTTTACATCAATGACAATTAAACATCCACATTCCAACAAATCCTAGTACACCTCTTACTATGTCTCATGACCCTACACCTAGTACATCTATAGAGCTTCCACATTCATCCCCTCCTTCCATATCCACTCCCCCTTCTCAAGTTCCTATGATCACTTAGAATGGCAAGATTCACCCACTCAATGTGCCTCTCACCGCCCAATCCATTCCTTCACATGACATCAATTCCCTCATGCATGTTGTAGGTGATTTGTAAAACAAGGTCCACACCCTTATCTTAGAAAATAAAATGTATTATACCTCTATTGACCATAATACCCTTCCCAGTAACCTCATTCACAAGAAGATTCACAATTCTCTTTTCCCAAAGGGTTTCATCATGCATACTTTCTCATGTTTCGATGGCATGGGAAATCCCTATTTACATTTAAAATCTTTTCGATTAGCCACAACTACTTATTCCAATGATAGATTGTTACTAAAAGCCTTTCATCATAGCCTTGTTGATATCACTCTCTAATGGTACACTCTTTTACTTGATGGATCTATTAGTGCTTAATATGCTATGGAGGATTCTTTTATTATACGTTTCATCTCTAATAATGGGCCTAGAGATACATATGAATGCTTTCCTTCTTTGCATCAAGGAAAGAACCAACCAGTCTTAGATTACATTCTATGCTTTAATTCTTACATGCATCATTTAAATTTCAGCATATTGATCTAGAAATGCAATTATATTTTATCATGGATTAATTCCTCCATTAAAAGAAAAGAAATTATATGATACATGTGATTCATTTACTCTTCTTTACTATAAGGTTATTGATTTAGAAAAATACTTAATTGGAGATCATGTTATAACACCTCCTTCTACTTCTTCTCCTCCTCCCTTGCCTATTATTTTTCCCCCTCTTCCATCTATTAACACCCCTTCATGGTCACCATTTCCTCCTTCATGTAAGAATCTTCCTTATCCACCATGACATCAGCATTCACTTAAGCCTTCTCCACCTCTCACATGTGAACCATTATACTTCTCATCTGCTACCAAACCACATGATGTATTACATACATTTCTTGAAAAGTGGCTGATCTGTATGCCTTCCAAATAACATCTTCCCTCTCACCAATTCTAATGCCATCGTGACCACCCCTTTTTCAATTTTCACCATATTAATGGTCACTATGAAAATGAATGATATGCTCTCCATGATAGACTACAAAAACTGGAAGATAATGGTGTCATTGCCTTCCCCACCCACTCTCGTGAGTGTTATATCTCTCCTATTCCAAATAAGTGAGCTTGTATAACTGTTATCTTGTCTCATTCCCCACCACTCAAGGTCATTATTTTCCCACCTCCTAAGATCATCATTCATCTACCTCCTCTAGCTATCCCACCTCTCGACACATCATCTCACCCTTCCCACATTTCTACTACATCTCATTTGTTTCATAAGCAGCCCACTTCCATACTTCCCACCGTCACACCTCCCATCATTGGCACCATATCCTTTGATATCCAATTTGACACCTATACCCATGCCATTGTTTCTCCACGTGTCCCTAAAGAGTTTCACAGGTCTCTTCACCTATGGTAGATGATAATCATCTCCATCTCATTACCTGATGACAAACTCGTGTCCTTAAGGTTCATACATGACTGCCAAGGGAGTTATTACTTAAACGAACCTCACTCTTACACTAGGGAAAATCACTCTTTTCTTCCCATCCATTCACATCATATTCACTTATCTACATTGTTATGCATCTCATTATTATACACTTATCACTACATCATTATATAATTCTCCCATTAAATGCTCATTGCTGCATTTCATCACATATTACTCATTGATTTAGAAATGCAATTCTCACTCAATCCACACATTAACACTATGCAATTCCTTATACATCATCAAAAATGGAAAAAATTAACAATATATGTCAAATCAACCATACCAACAATGCATATAGAATTCAAAAAATTATACAATCACTACCAAATTAAAATCATAGTCATCACATACTATATAATGAACCTCATTAACAAATTTGACATCAACACGCATATATATGTGTGTGTGTGTGTGTGTGTGTGTGTGTGTGTGTGTGTGTGTGTGTGTGTGTGTGTGTGTGTATCATAAAATCCATAGTTATAAAATACAATCTCCGGGGGGGCAAGCCTCCATGCCTCAATACATCCTCTACAACACATCATATATCATCCTCACTATCACTATCTACAATCACATGAGCTCTAGAAATCTAAGCTTCACTGCCAACTCTACACCATTGGTCTTAGCCTTTATATCTCTCAAGCTAGCTCCGCAATACGTCAATCTTTGTTTTATGCTCTATATATCAGCCATGGAGCTCCAAATATCATGCAAACATATCCTGAGTTAGGCCACCCCCTCCCATGGCCTATTTCAATCACTTTTTCTTTACATGAGCCTCATCACGCTCACTCAACAACATTGTGCACGTAATCGCTACTATCAACATGAGCTCAAACAAATGGGCATGCTCACCCACTGTTTGATTAACTAAAAATGAACTAAAATGGGATAGTGCAAAGTAGTTAATCTAATCTAGGAGGACCTATAGACAATAGATAAAAGCACTAAAATAATATGTAAATTAATTTTCAAAAATAAACTAATGAAATAAAACCCTAATGTGCAAGGAAAGAGAGAGGAAAGAACTCAGGTGATATATGGAGTGTCGTAGAGTGTCATAGGTTTGACTAGAAATTCCTGAGAGTAGGAGATGAAGATATGTCACGCCCTAAAATGACTAAATATGGAGGATTTGCATGTGCACTAGGGTGACCTAAGGATGGACTGGGGGTGCCCATAGGTGCTCTGGTATGAATTCTTGGCACTCTTGTTTACGAGAAATGTGTGGAACTAGTTGTCGCAAGATTAGAAAGTAATCTGAAACTCTTCATAAATGTCACACTAAATTCTATGTATGCTACATTGAATTCTCTAAACATCTCAAGATAAATGAATGACCTGTAAGACCCCAAGAACAAGCATCAAAACCCTAAAAAATGAAAAATGCATATGAAGGGGTTGAAATTTTCCTCAACTTCCACTGTGGTGGACTTACTAATCGTGCAACTTGCACTACATCTCAAACACGATGTAGTTCTATATTCATGTGTTTGTGAACATGCCCTAGGTTTCTCTTGTGTCAGTTCACACTTTGTGAAGTAGCGAGCAATAACTATATGTAAAAAATGTAATAGAACGTTTGCATGAAATAGAATAGAATACCTCCCCCTATGAAGTGTGATGCATATGTCCTAGCATGTGCCTTGACGATGATGGAGCTATGTGTATGATCAATGAAATAGATGGATGTAACTCTAGATGGAGTGAGAGTAGATAGTTATCCTAGGTCCCTCATTATGGTATCATAACTTTATATTTATAGGGTTCTCTTGGTCTAATTTCGTAATTAACCCCAGAAAGGCATTCGACCTCATAAAACATAAGGATGAAAAATGGCTAGAAAAGACCCAAGAAAATGTTAGAAAGTGGAAAAGGGACCAGGGTGGCCCTGAAATGGGACCAAAGCACCCATGGGTGCCCCAGTATGAAATATGGGTGGCCTCAGTTAGGGCTAAGAAAATGCAAGCATCTTCGGAAATAGCCGGATAAGTAGATGCAACTAGGTCATAAAATATGAAATAAAATAATTAGCAATGGCCAAAAGGATGAGGGTTAATCAGTACTTTATCTCCTTGAGAACCTTCTAAATAGTCAGTATGGGACTAGAGATAAATAATTGTCTAAAGTGCCTAATTTTTTTACTACATTTTTCCCCCACTTTATGTTGGTGAGTGAAAATCTCGGTAACATAAGGAATAGATAGAGATGCGTACCTGGCGTCCACTATAAGAGTGTATGAAGAAACGTATGTTAAATGGACTAGATCAAAGTGTGGAATGATAAAAAATATGGAGGAGCATGGAAACTATAAATGAAGAATGCGCAAATAAAAAGTGATGAGAGTGAGCATAAGGTGCAGAACGTGTGTGTGTAGCTACCGTAATGTCACAATGTGTACCTGAATGGTTAGTAAAGCATGTGTGTTGTCATAGAATGTTGTTGTTGTCATAGTTTTTTCCCCCATTATGACTGCTTATTTCTCATACAGATGGACTTGTAAGGATAAAATGATCAAGTAGTCAAATATGTATGTATGTAAGTGTAAAAATGCAATGTAAAATATTGCATGTAAGTGTAAAATAAGAAAATTGTAAACGTAAATTGTTATGTGTAAATGGAACATGTGCACATGATCCATGATGAAGGAAGAGTGTAGAAGGATATCCTGTACTGTAAGTTTTTAGGCGATCTCACACCACCCTGGATGAAGAATTGCAGGCAGGAAATGCTCTATGTACAGCAATCTCTAACTGCTTTTGCTAAAATGTGTGTGAAGATATCTCCTATTGGTTTTTTGGGTGATCTGATGCCACAAGCCGAAGTAGTGTAGGGAGGAACACCCACTGTAACCCCTAATCTTGTAATTGCTTCCTAGAATGCTAAGGACACCATGTCCTGTAAAATCCGCTGTGTGGGGTTTGTACACTAGTCTTAACCCACTCACGATGTGTAAGTGCACTTAACTAAAGTAGTGTAAATGCATTTTGCTAATAGAAACACCCAAATGATGCCCACCTTTTTTGGGGGCACATGCGATGTCGCTGATAAAATACATGCGGCCCCAAAAGATGGCCAACCGCTTGTACATTGTAACCGTGGAAAGTGATTTGTAAAAAACCAAGGCACGCACATACAAGAAGGCTAGTCAAATATAACCCCTAAACATGTATGTACATAGAAAAATATATGTAAGCTATGCAAACAGTATGTAAGCTACTGAGCAATGTTACTGGAAGATCCAACTGAGAAGGGAACAATTATAAACATAAACATAAACATGAATTTTCAGTTTCATTGATTTTCTAAATGTAATAGCTATAAAACAGTACACATTCATGAAATTCCACAAACTAACGAAATGTTGTGTTTAGAGTGTAGAATACATGTAAATTTTTTTTTTTAAAAATTACAAAAAAAATGGTCTTTTTCTTAATTTTATTCATATGTTGTTTCTTATGTTATAAAAGAGGAATGACTGTCCCTGGGTGTTATTTTTGAATGCAAATTTATTTTTTCACAATGAAATTTTAGATATATGTTCCCCTCTTTGGGGGCACATGCGAAATCACTGATAGGAGACATACGGATCCAAAAGAGGGCCAACCGCATGTATGTTGTAACCATGGAAAGTGCTTGGTAAAACAAAGGCACACACATACAAGAAGTCTAGCCAAAGACAAGTCTAAACATGCATGCATATAAAAAATAATTTTTAAGCTAAGGGGTTCGCGCGACCCCTAGACAATATGTAAGTTACCAAGAAATTTAGTAAGCAAACAAGAAGACAAATAGGCTGTAAAAGTGGGTTTGCAAACATGGGACATCCCTCACAATTTTGCAAGACACACAAGGCCATCATGGCCACAAACAATAGATAAGTGTGCACACAAAACATAGGGCAAGGCCCATAAATAATAGCAAACAAGAGCAAAAAAAAGTAGATAGTGTAACAAATAAGTAGTCATGGAAACATATAATCCTGCAAAATAAGTGTTACACATAGAACACCCATTAGCATGTTAGAGAAATAACCAATATGTCAAAAGTGTGTATGATCAAGTAATGTAAGATACAAAGTACAAAAATGAAACAATAACACTTGGATGAGATGAATGTGGATTCCCCTTGCCACGAGTCTAGTAAGGGTAGAAGGCAAGCATCCATGTCGCGTGTAGGATTATTGTATCTACAATCACACTAAATAAAGGTGGGAAAGCACATGTATGGATGGTATAGATAATGACATACAATAAATCAATCTAACATGTGTAATAAAGTGAACATGTAAAACACTAGTAAGCAAGAATAAATGCCCCCAAGACAATGCAATATGCCCTGAATAGATGGAATGGAATGCAAGATGGAATGATAGGAGCCACATGCCCCTCAATTGGATGGAAGTGTATACAATGAGGTTCTTTTTTTTGCCACCTCAGCAATCAAGAATAAACTATAAATGAGAGTGCGTCATCAAGAAATGGCCGAGTAGTTTATATCATGTCTAGAACACTATGATGAATGTGTATGCGTAATGCTGAGGATATGCAACATATAGAGGAAATGTGTGTGGAACTTATAGCCTAAGTGTATACCACGATGAAGTAAAAATGTGGAGTGATGATTTATCCTAAAGTGTATATCATTACATGATGAATAGTAGGGGTGACGATGTAGCCTATGACATATGTCACTATAAGATGAGGAAATAGTAATGAGTGGTGATGTAACCTAAGGTGTATACTATAACAAGATGATATAATAGGTGACAATTTAGCCTAAAGCATATACCACTAAAATATTAATAGTAGGGAGTGGTGATGTAACCTAAGGTGTATATCACTACAAGATGATAGACTAGGTGACAATTTATCCTAAAGTGTATGTCACTAAGCTAGTAATGTCACATGATGAAAGGTGGAATAATGAATGTGTGGTGAGTGGTAGGGTCCATTTGATTTGTAAACCCTCAACAGTCGAGTATGGAATGAGGAACTAAAGTGCATCATCAGGTAGTGCATGCAACATGTAGAAGACGATGTAGACACTAATCGACCATGTGATGAGTAGAATATGTAAGGATGTTATAATGAAATACAACATGTGTAGAGTGTGGACAATGTAATGTATAGAGTGGCCTATAAGGTATGTAGATAGGATAATAATGTGATGATATACTCATATGTAATGAATACTAGTAGAATATGTGTGAAAATGCACGATGTAGTACGTATGATATGTAGGATATGATAATGTAGAATTTAAGACGCATAAACAATGATGTATGCAACTAGCATGATGCACAAGGTGAATAGACAAAAATGACCAAATGTGGTAGAATGTATAACGCATAATGTGTGATGAAGTGTAATGTGTAATGCCTATGGTACAGTATGTGGGGATTAAGTGTGGTAGTAATCCATCAACAGTCAAGTGTGAACCGAAGAACAAGAGTGTGTCATCGGGTAATGACAATGCTAAAACTTGGAATGAGTATGCCTATGCGAGGATATGAATGCATGATAATGTAAAGATGAGAGATGCACCTATGCTAATATGATAAGGGGGTATTGTGTGAGTGATATTCCCCCCAAGTGTACTATGATGATGGAGATCTATGTAGCAACATGATAGGTGTTGTGCCATTGTGGGAGAGTGCAATCGGTGTCATGATAAGAGTGAGGTCCAACACAATGGTAGGATGAAGCAACAGTAGGACCATGCGATGGTGGTGAAACTTGAGATGTGTTTTAACCATTAGTGGAAGGAGTGGTGGTTTTGAAAAAATGAGTTACAATGAAAATGGAGTAGGATGGCTAAAAATCTTGAATGGTGGCATCTTTAGCGGTACTTATATTTTCAAAGAAGGCATAGGAGAAATGGTGACATGATTTTCATTAAGGGGAGAATAATCCACATTAGAAATAGGAGAATCATGTGATGGAACTATAGTATTTGTCGGACTAGGAGGAGAATCATTATGCACATGTGACTGCCAATCAATATCAAACATGTGATGTATAAGAGAATTATCTATAACTTCTTTAGAAATATTAGAAGGAGGATCACTAGTAACCACATAACATGGCTGAGTAGGGGGTGAAATAGTTTTGATAGGTGGTTGAATTTGTTGATTTGGGGATACCGTAGGTAATTTCTTAGGTGAATCATGACTAACCAAAGAAGGTATAACCTTAGGATCCCATTAAGATGTAACTTAACGATGATTGAGCAGTGAATGGGATAAACCCCTGATGCTCAAAATGTTTGAATCTACATTCTAAGGCATAACAATCATTTTCATTATGTCCATTGATTCAATGATAATTGCAATATGGATGACCCTCATACTTTTTAAGTCGATAAGGAGGATAATGTAATGAGTAGGTAGCAAAGTGATCAACTGATAACTATGAAGCTAAGTAAGAATTTCATGTGGCATAGTATTATACTCAAATATGAGAGGCTCAAGCAATGGGATAACTTGAGGTTTAGCTAGATGACATGCAATGGACATAAATTGAAGAGGAGATGTAGAGGGATTAGAAACATGCAATTGAGAAACATCCTTAAGTTGTTGAATTTCAAATCTAAGAGATGTGATTGTGGATTCCACAACTTGAAATTTATCTTGGACTACAGAAAGAAGAGCTTGAAATTTATCTTGAAATACATAATGAAGAGCTTGAATGGATTTACAAATAAATTGATTGGAATGAGAATCAAGGGAGTCCATAGAAAGACGACCAAAAAATAGTGTTGACATGGGTAGGCAATATGTTGATAGGCAGATGCATATTCA
The DNA here is from genome assembly GCA_019776745.2 of Taxus chinensis. Lineage (NCBI taxonomy): Eukaryota > Viridiplantae > Streptophyta > Pinopsida > Cupressales > Taxaceae > Taxus > Taxus chinensis. The sequence goes on along the minus strand of CM034155.1, from coordinate 570,776,734 downwards.
CTAAGGTTTGTTGAAGAGCATTTGAATCAATTGAAGCAAATAGACTTGACTGACATTAGAAGCCATGGTATAAAAGATGAGAAAATCCCTAGAACAAAAGTACAGTCAATGGTCAGGTTCACTAAAATGATTAACTAAAATGGGATAGTGCAAAGTAGTTAATCTAATCTAGGAGGACATATAATGCAGTAGATAAATGAACTAAAATAATATGTAAATTAATTATCAGAAATAAACGAATGAAATAAAACCCTAATGTGCAATGAAAGAGAGAGGAAAGAACTCAACTGATGTCTGGAGACTACCGTAGAGTGTCGCAGGTCTGACTGGAAATTTTGGGAGTAGGAATGAATGTGTTGAAGCCCTGAAAATACTAAATCTAGAGGATATGCATGGACTAAGGCACCTAAGGCTGGATTGGGGCACCCACAGGTGCTCTGGTATGAATTCTGGGCTCTCTGGTTTAGGAGAAATGTTTCGAACTAGTTTTTACAGGGTTAGAAAGTAATTTGGAACTCTACTTGCTTGTCACACTAAATTCTATGTACTACACTGAATGCTCTGAATATCTCAAGATGAATGAATGACCTGCAAGACCCCAAAACAAACATCAAAACCCCCAAAAATAAAAATCCATATGAAAGGGTTAAACTATCCTTAGCTGCCATAATGGTGGACTTACTAACCGAGTGCTACACTACATCTCAGACTTGATGTAGTTATAAATGTGAGTGTGTGTGAACATTCCATAGGTTTCTCTTATGCTAGTCATATTTTTTGAAGTAGCGAGCAATAACTATGTGTATAAAATGTAATAGAATGTGTGCATGGAATAGAATGGAATCCCTCCCCCATATGAAGTGTGATGCAGATGTTGTAGCTTGTGCCTTGATGATGATAGAGCTATGTAGATGCTAATGCAATAGATGGATGTGTCATCACCAATCCGGCACTATGATAATTCTTCATCGGGAACTCCTCGTGCTATGATTATTTATTAATGCACAGCCTTTCATTTGGTGGATATAATCTGGAAACAAAACAACAACAGAACACAAGAATACCATCGACTATGATAAGACAGAATGATGACAAATCTAAAATACCAAAATAAATTATAATATTAACATGAAATTGTTACAATCTCACCCATGAGGCACTTCGGGTGTTATTGACTTCACTGGCCTTTCACCAAGACTATCGGAGAAACTTTACAATTACACCTCTTAGTGGCTTCTTCAACACACCTTTAACTGATGGCTTCCTTCGCACACTTCCTACAATATTTCTCACTACTTCCTTCTATGCTAAATGAGGGGGGTGGCCTCTCTATTTATAGAACTTACAGGCTTATCCATCTTATCTCTAAGATAGGATAAGAAATCCACTCTGACGAATCATATTCCATACCTTAACTCTTATTTGTACATGTAAGCTTATCTTTTAAGATAAGATAAACCTTATCATTTTACATGGGTTCCACATTTTTAGACTTTTTACAAATAAAATACACAAAATATTTATGACCTCACTCCTTGTCCTTATTACCAATATAATATTTCTAATTCCTAATTATGTAGACCCTACTTCTCTAATTACCCAAAGTTTGACATTTTCATATTACCGGACCACTTACGACAAATATTTACTTTTTTACAACATTCCTATTGTACTTTGACTGTTACCGTACTCCATATTATTGGCGGCGTCGTACTGGCAACGCCGTTATCTTCTATCGGACGCTACTACTAATTACACTTAACAACATCCTATTCCTAATACATTCATTAATGAAATAGAAATTATGGAGGAAAATTTTAGTGTTGACATCTTCCCCCTTCCTAGCTTCTACTCCGTCCTCGGAGTAGACTATTTTGGTGCTTGGAAAATCTTCAATTTGTCGTGATTGACCCATTTCGTAATGGGAGTGCCATCCAATTCCTCCAGTCGGTACATACCATTTTCATGCACAACTGCTATTTTGTAGGGCCCCATCCATTTTGGAAGAAATTTTCTCTGTCTTCTTTTTTTGTATCTGGAATCATATACTAGAAACAAGTCATTCACATGAAATGGAGACCAAAGGATCTTTTGATCAAAGTATTCCTTCTGCTTCATTTTCTTCTTATGGTTTGTATCCTTTTCTATTTCCCTCATTTCTTCTAGCAAATGAAGATGTACCAACCTTTCTTTTACTGAATCACTTTCATCCATCCTTTCATTTTTCATGACTCTCATAGTGGGAATATCAAAGTCAATAGGAAGAACTGGATCAATGCCATAGGCTAACTAAAATGGAGAGTATCCTGTTGCTGACTTTGATGTTGCCCTATATGCCCACAATGCTGCATGAATCCTTTTATCCCATTTATGTACCTGTAAGGCTGCATCTTTTGCTAGAATTTGACACAACACAAAATTTGTTCGTTCCACCTATCCATTTGTGCTTAGCTTGTATGTTGTTGCCTTCCTGTGCTTAATAGAAAACTTATTGACTAGGGCTTCTACCACCTCATTTTTGAAGTGGCTTCCTTGATCTGTTACGATTTCTAATGGACAACCAAATATGGTGACAATGCGTTCATATATGAACCTTGCCACTTCATCCATGGAAGCTGTTTTCAATGGCCTAGCTTCAACCCACTTGGTTAAATAATCTTTGGCAACTACAATATAATTATTTTGGCGTGAGGTAGTTGGAAGTGGACCTACAATGTCTATTCCCCACTTTTCAAAGGGACCAAGTGGAAGAATAGGGCATAATGGAGCTGATGAAGTCTTACGGTTACCATGTGTTTGACAAATATCACATGTCTTACAATAATTATAACAATCTTTAAAAAGAGTGGGCCAGTGATAACCTGCATCCAAGATCCTTCTTGCTGTAAGTTATCCAAAGAAGTGCCCTCCACATGTACCATTGTGGAATTCTTCTAGCAGCTCCTTCCCTTGATCACGTCCAACTGCCCTCTTGTACTGTCCATCAGGTCCTATTCGAAATAATACTCCATGCAGAATAGAATATGGATGACTGGCTTGAGTAATCCTTCCCTTAGTCTTTGCATTGGCACCATCAGGAAACTTGAATTCATTCAAATAATTCCAAATATCTATGTATTCACTAGGGATTGTGTCAAGGGATAACAATACTGCATCAGGGAAATCATCATCATCACAAGATGATCCTAAACCATCATAGGCTCGAGAGAGTGCATCTGCATTGACATGCTTCTTTCCTGGCCTATCTATAATATCAAATTCAAATTCTTGTAGCAAAATTATCCATCTTGCTATCCTCCCTGATGGGTTAGGCTTATTTACAATATATTTTAGAGCCTGATGATCTGTTACAACTAGAAATTTTTGCCCTAGCAAGTAATTTCTAAACTTCTTTACAACAAAAATGATAGCTAAAGCCTCTTTTTCAGTTACAGTATAATTTACCTCGGCACTACTCATTCGTCTGCTTCCAAAGTAAATTGGATGTTCATTCCCATTTTCATCATTTTGGCTCAAAGTACTTCCTAGTGCTGCATCTGAGGCATCAGTGTACACAATGAATGGCTTGCTCTAGTCTGGATTCTTTAAAATAGGTGAAGACACCAGGGCTTCCTGTAGTTGTCCAAAAGCTTCATGCGCCTTATGTCCTGGTTCATAAGTAACATCCTTCTTCAGGAACTGGGTTAGTGGATGTGCAATCTTTGAGAAATTCTTGATGAACCTTCTATAGTAACCCACATGGCCTAAAAATGATCTCAACTTACTTCTATTCATAGGAAATGGTAAATCTTTGATTTTTGAAACTTTATCAGGATCAGTACCGATACCATCTCTGGATACAACATGCCCTAACAAGACGCCTTTAGAACATCCAAAGATACACTTTGTAGGGTTTAGTGAGGCTTGTGCTTCATCTAACCTTTGAAATGCTGTCTCCATTTGGTGCAGGTGGTCCAACTTACTCCCATAGATGCAAAAATCATCTAGAAATACTCTGATGAAGGTCCCAATGTAGGGTTCGAACACCCTATTCATCAAACACTGGAATGTTGCTGGAGCATTACACAACCCAAAAGGCATAACTCTATAAGCAAACGTTCCCCAAGGAGTGGTGAACGTGGTATTCAGCAGATCTTTCTCTGCGATACGAACTTGGTTGTAGCCACTATATCCATCAGCAAAACTATAGCACTCCTGGCCAGCTACTTCGTCCAAGATCTGATCTGAAAATGGAAGAGGGTAATGATCCTTCTTTGTTGCCTTATTGAGCTTCCTGTAATCAACACAAATGCGTAGCTTCCCATTCTTTTTTATTGAGATCATAATGGGAGAAACCCATTCTGAATTCTCCACAGCAAATATGAATCCTGCGTTAAGCAACTTATCTATTTCTTCTTTTACAGTCTTGGAAAAATTAGGATTCATTCTATATGGAATTTGCTTTATGGGCTTAGCACCATCTACCAGCTCAATAGAATGTTCTAACCAACTTACTTGACGGAGTTCCTTGTAATCAAAAGTGAATAGGTGTATGTACCTTCGAAAGAGCTGGAGGTAGGATTCCTTCTCACTCTCCATCACAGCATCACCAATCTTTATTTGTTGGAGATGATCATCAACTTCTTCTTCAGATAATTTTATGGGGTCATGAGTTGGTGTGACTGGAAGGATATCCATGACTGAAACATCAACCTCACTTTCTTTATCTTCAGTGTCCACTTCACTGGTACTAGAGTAATCAGAGGATGTCCAATCATCAGTTTCATCACTTGAATCCATAGGTTTTGCTTTATGATGCCGAGGGATCACATTTATCTTCACCCTCTCTCTACCACGTCCAAGTGTCATGAAACCTTCATTCCAGTAGTTTCTTACATGAACTCTCCTTAGCCATGGTCTTCCCAGCAACATTGGGTACGCAACAGTACCATTTTTCATCACCTAAAATTCTACCACACATACAACACCCATAACAGATATTGCCACATTTGAAACTACACCTTCTGGTTTAGTTTTTCCCTTATTTAATGACCTTAACATAAGTGTTGAAGGGCGAACAATTTTTAAACCCAACATATTCATTACAGACTCAGTCATTACATTAACTGTAGCACCTCCATCAACTAAAACATCATGAATTGAAATACCATTACATAATACCTCAGCTTGTGGAGCATAGGGATCTGCCTCTGCCTCCAAAACAAGGACCTCAACCTCCTTTCTTCGTCGAGCATTGAGTCCACTTCGCAACTCCCGCCTCTTCTCCGAAGACATAGCTAAGAGTTTACCATATGTAATGTTTGCAGGCCTTTTGGACAGATCTTCCAAGATGGAGTATGGTCCTTGCCCCTGTGAAATCAGAAAATCCTGTACACCCAACTTTCTTCTCTTATGTTTCTTACTATTTTCTCCTTTCATCTTCTTAGGATCATTTCCATCTTGATTATCTTTTTCTTTCTTTCTTTTTGTTACAAACACATCTATTTCATTATTTCTGCTCTTATCTACTACATCAAAAGAATTCACAGGTGCTTTTCCTTTATCATTATCTTTTGTACCAGATGTAGAAGCTCTATCTGGACAATTATACTTATAATGACCCTTTTTATAACAACCATAACAAACAACTTCAGAAATATTTCTTTTTGGACCTCTATCTCCTCCCTGAGAACTAAATTCTTTTCCTTGAAGAAGATTAATAGTTAACTGACCCATCTTTTTGAGCAGATCTTCATACTTAGTAGATGTACTAGGAGAAATATTTGTGCTCACCGGGAGTGGTTGTGGATTATGGACCAAAGGTGCTGGTGTAGGCTCTACTTTAGCAACAATTTCTTTGGGCTCCTCTTCCATGCTTTCTTCTTGCCTTCTTGCAATCTCCTTTGCTTGTTCAATGGTAGCTAGGAGGTCATACTTTACTTGTTGTCTGATCTCTGGCTTCATCCCAAGAATGAAGTGCTTACATAGGATATTATCCACGCCATTCATCAACCCATCTGCTAATCCTTCCTTCCGGATCTGGGCATCGAGCTTCCTCCTTAGCTCTAGAACACGAGCATGATAATCCCTTATCTTCTCCTTCTCTCCTTGGGATAGCTTTGTGATATCAATCATGAGATCTGCATATTTCTGTTGTTCACCAAATTCTTCAAGAAAACTTTCAGTTAATAAATCCCATGAATTTTTCACATTATCACCTAGTGTTTCCAACCACCTAAGTGCTAAACCATCCAAAAAGGTAGGAAAAAATTTAGTCCATTGTTCCCTTCTTATGAGGCCATTACAAATACAAGATCGTTTAAACTCTTGAATGAAAGAAGAAGCATCTTCATTAGATTGAGCTGAAAAAATAGGAATCTTTCCCATTTTCAAAAGTAACCACCGTGAAATACCAACCCACAAGTACAATCAACAAGACTTATGTGCACCAATAATTGGAATCACTATACTAGAAAGTGACTTTACACCTTTCTACAGTAAAATAGAAATGACCACGGTAAACTATGGTAAAACTTGACTTACTGTGATAAAAACTGACTTTACTATAGTAAACACTATTCACGGTAAAAAGTGAAATTACTGTGGTAAATATTATTCATGGTAAAAAGTGTAATTACTGCGGTAAATACTATTCCCAGCAAAATGACTTTACCATGGTAACTACTATTCATGGCAAAAATGACTTTACCATGGTAACTATTATGCACAGTAAAAACAAGGTTACCCTCCAATTGATTTTTGACTAAGTGGGAATATCTCTCCAGAAAATCCACCAACAAGGAATGGTCCCGGAAACGGAACCAAAATGTCATCACCAATCCGGCACTATGATAATTCTTCATCGGTAACTCCTCATGCTATGATTATTTATTAATGCACAACCTTTCGTTTGGTGGATATAATCTGGAAACAAAACAACAACAGAACACAAGAATACCATTGACTATGATAAGACAGAATGATGACAAATCTGAAATACCAAAATAAATTATAATATTAACATGAAATTGTTACAATCTCACCCATGAGGCACTTCGGGTGTTATTGACTTCACTGGCCTTTCACCAAGACTATGTGAGAAACTTTACAATTACACCTCTTAGTGGCTTCTTCAACACACCTTTAACGGATGGCTTCCTTCGCACACTTCCTACAATATTTCTCACTACTTCCTTCTATGCTAAATGAGGGGGGTGGCCTCTCTATTTATAGAACTTACAGGCTTATCCATCTTATCTCTAAGATAGGATAAGAAATCCACTCTGACGAATCATATTCCATACCTTAACTCTTATCTGTACATGTAAGCTTATCTTTTAAGATAAGATAAACCTTATCATTTTACATGGGTTCCACATTTTTAGACTTTTTACAAATAAAATACACAAAATATGTATGACCTCACTCCTTGTCCTTATTACCAATATAATATTTCTAATTCCTAATCATGTAGACCCTACTTCTCTAATTACCCAAACTTTGACATTTTCATATTACCAGACCACTTACGACAAATATTTACTTTTTACAACATTCCTATTGTACTTTGACTGTTACCGTACTCCATATTATTGGCGGCGTCGTAATGGCAGCACCGTTATCTTCTATCAGACGCTACTACTAATTACACTTAACAACATCCTATTCCTAATACATTCATTAATGAAATAGAAATTATGGAGGAAAATTTTAGTGTCGACAGATGCAAATCTACATAGCATGATAGTAGATTATGATGTTAGGTCCCTCATTATGGTCTCATAACTTTATATTTATAGGGTTCTCTTGGTCTAATTTTGTAATTAACCCTGAAAAGGCCGACCTCATAAAAGATAAGGATGAAAAATAGCTAGAAAAGACCTAAGAAAAGGTGGGAAAGTGGAAAAGGGACCAAGGAACCCATGGGTGCCCCAGTACGAAAAATGGGTGCCCTAGTTAGGGTTAAGACGACATGGGATCTTTAGAAATGGTTGGATAAGTAGATGCAATAGGTCGTAAAATACAAAATAAAATAATAAAAATGGCCAAAAGGATGAGGGTTAATTAGTAATTTCTTTCCTTAAGAACCTTTTAAATAGTAGTATGAGACTGGGATAAATAATTATCTAAAGTGCATGATTTTGTGACTACACTATCGCATCCACATGCTCTAGCATATCTCCCCCACGAGTACATCTGGGGCACATTCCACGTTAACATGTGTATGGAGATATCTACAATCAATGTCCACTAGGAATCATCTACAATCACATATAAAACATCTCATATTAGTACTTACAAATTGTTGTACTCACTAACCAAATTAAAAAAGTCAACCAATCACAATATGTGATAGTTACGCTCTGCTTGTGCTGCTACCACATCATCTACCTCATGGGTGTCTACCTACCCCTCAACTCCTCCAACTATCGGCTTACCTTCCTCATTGATAACCACTAGAAATAGAAACAACCATCTGTGTGTCGCCCACCACTAGCTATACACCTAAGTAAATCATGTGTCATCCACCTGTATAGGCCCTATGGCCCGATCTTGCTCATCTAGACTTGGGGGCACTAGCTATCCTCCTCTAGGGCCTTGCCTAGACCCTGGTGACATCACTTCCCTAGTAGATTGACACCATATATATGGATCTATTGGAAAATATTGATCCATACCAAACTGTTGAGACACTCACTCACCTTGGAACAACTTAGCTACTCCTAGAAACCAATATTGTAACCACGTGGTGCACCGTAACTCAACACCATCCTCCATAGTCTCTATACGACCTCCATATAATGTCCCCAGGGCCCATCTGATCTAACCTCAACCTATACATGATCATGTCCATCCTCCTACTCTAGGTCCCCACCCACGTCACTGCGAATATCTCTGGTCGATTCCACTCGGTTCGTGGCCCACCAAGTGGCCTCACTATAACAATATGCTCATACACCCATACATGTAATAAAGTAGTAGCTCCTAACCCACCTTCATGGTCCTCCTATGTGAACTGATACAAATCCCTATACAAATGGGTAAAAAAACATCATTTCCATGCATATCTAGTACCATACTCCTTTGTACTCTGATAAATATCATGCATCCTATATAGAATTCCCACCCCTTCGCCCTCCATGGCCACTAATGAAACTAGAACCACTATAACACAATTCTATAACTGTGGAATCCCAAATCTCATAATCACATTAAAAGTGATATACGTCTCCTCCTGTGCTTAAGACCCTGGGAAGTAACATCGTATTTCCCTCATCTGACCACAGGCATCCAATATGGCCATAATCTATACCATCTCTCCAATTGTAGGCAACCACAATATCCTATGTACATCCTCCAATGTCACTGTCATCTCGCCTACCGACAACCAGAATGTACAAGTATATGCACACCATCTCTCACAAAAAGATGTCAATAAAGACATATTATGGGGTATTTCCCCAATGTAGTAATGTGCCATAGGTTGGCATGGTTCAATATATACCACTCATCATCTATCAACCCAAAACCAAGTAACTTGGTCAAGTGACGAACAACACGAAATTCCTCAGAGTGTATATCCCTTTGTATAACACAAACGAGTGATAATGCACACTATTAACATGTTTACATAATTAGATATTAACTATATTAACATCAAAATAACCTAAAATACCTAACCAATGCTAAAATCTTGCCCCTGTAAACTAGGGCCCAGGTTTTGGACACTAGCACCCATAAGTAGGTCACTAGTGCAAGGAACTGGGTCCTAGTGTCCCAAAAGATAGAAACGACATGTATGCTTCCGTCCTGGTCAGAAACGCCAAAATCTACAAAAATTTAAATTTTACTAAAATTGATAAAAACAAGCACTTTGACAAAAAATTCTAAATTTGATCATACATATTAGCTCCATGGTCATTTTTGATGTCACGGCTGCCACCACCCTCTCGAATCTTGTCTGAATGGCATCTCTAACATGTGGCATCATCACAATTCAAAGCTAAAATTCCAATCACTCTCATTTCAAATGAAATTACTATTCACTTTTTCCACATTACTATATATAGTAATTCAACTTTACTCTATACTATAGTTATTACTTGCCACCATTCTCACAATTAATGTTAGGCACACAGTTTGTCTCATATCCCAAGCCTTATTACTCTGTTTTCCTCCCCATTTTCTCCATCTAGATCACGGTATCCTCTATCATTATACTATACCATTCTAACCATTCCATTTTCAAATTTGACACATGTATTAATCAATAACTATGCATGCTTTGTTAGTACTAATACCTCTTCTATACTTTTTCTTGGTTACTATTACAAATTTTCACAACCTTTTCTTTCGGCTTAGTTTTTTTTATCCACATCTCACCCTTTTTCCGAAAGGGATGCATATGATCAGGATCATCCTATAATCCCTCTGATCATACAACATAATCAATCGACACTCCTAATATGTTACTATCACAATTCTCTCTAATTTCATTCAAACATGGTAATAATTATTCCATACGACAATCAATACCTCTTGCTATTTTAAATATATTTTCCCCCAAATAACCTAATTTGAGGGAAAATAAAAACCTCTCCATGAGTAATCTTCTAAATACATTTTATTCAAATCAACTCCTATCACTCGAATCAATCAATTGATATAATAAAGCACAATTATTACCATTTCTAGATGACCTAACTTGGGAGCCGCATTACATCATTGTCACTTTGAGATGACCTAACTTAGAAACTATCTAACACTTTTCAAATCGGAACACCCATTACAATAAGAGTGGGGGCAATGAGATGCCATTGAATTTCCTTTACTTCTTCTATATGTGTTCTACGATTAGGAACAAACAAGCTACGATCAGAACTAAACAGGTAACAATTTGGTCTTTATCCATCTGTAATGGTTAGACCTTTTGGGAAAGCATAATGAAAGTAGAGAAAAATAGACCTCTCTTCCCAACACTCTTCCTCTGGAGGTGGGACACCCAAATCCTTCAATTATCAATAAAATTGCATCGGGAATTGATCACTCCTTATCTCCTCTATCGCCTTTATAAAAAATCTAGAGTCTCTAATATCATTAAAAATATTTCTCCAAGTTACTCCTTACAAATGTTTATTATCTCCTCTTACGCCACATGGGTAAAAATGTTGATCCATGGCTCCCCACACTACAAGTTTCTATATTCTATGCATACTCCACAATATGGCTTCTCCGGACTCTATACAAGTATGTTCTTTACTTCCTTTACACTATTTGAATTTCATTCAAATAACATAAAGGGGGGAAAATGTAGACACAAAATTATGTGCATATCACTATTACACTATGTCGTCAGCATATTGTTATATGTATAAATCGTAAGTAAGAAAAGTATTCACTTGTGACACTGTCTATTGTCCATCTACGTCTTTGATTGTAACCATCTTCTACACCTCTCATGTATGTTTCCAATTCTGGTCAGGTCACAGGGATACCTATCTATCTATCTTTTCATATTTTCCATTATTTATCTCAGATCTCTGGCACCCACTCTGGGCACTAGCACCATAGCACTTGTGTCCATTCTAGGTGCTTCTGTCCTATTTTCTCTTTTTACACAGTTTGACATTTGAGTTCAAGCTTGTTAATTTTTTATCCTTATCCCATGTTCCTAGTTGGCCTTTTGTGTCATTAGTGTCAAAATTAAAGCAAGATAATCATATATATACACAACATACTCACTATTATTCTAGATGGTAATTCAAAAGGGCTATCACATCTACATAATATCACCATTATCAAAGGGACTACATTTTTGGGTTGCATACACTGCATAGGAAGGGAAGTGTTGAATTCCATACCACACATTTGCATCAAAGCTAACAATATCCCACTATCTTGGCATCATTGGCATAAAGGAAAACCTAAGCAAACTATTTCACACATAGGCACACAAAACTACATGAAGTCTTAAATGTAGTGCAGTGCTTGGTACTAAGTTCATTCATTGGGTGACCACCAGGGTCAGGCTGGCTTCACATATTGCATATTTTATTTAGATATAAGGTGTTTGTGAGATTTTGTAGATAGTTAGGGTTTTTTATAGTTTACATGTGTGATCAAAACCATGAAAACAAATTTGGAGTGACAAAAAAATATTAGAGCGAAGACCTTTAGATCCAGAAAAAGAGCAGATCCTGAATATTCACACAGATGCCAGCACCCAGATCAGACACTAATAGCTAAGCACTCTTGTCCTTTTATGGGATCTCCTGTCAATCACAATTCATAGTCCTAGAACTCTCTACAAGCCCTTGTGGTATCATTTCTAGCCAAATCGAATAGATATATAGTCCCGACTACCTCGACATTATACAAAAAATCAACTAAGTCATTTATCCCTCTCATTTGCTTAGAGTTTTACACTGTTGAATATTTAGTACTTGTATATTACTGTATATTATTATTTGTACATCATTAGTTACAATAGTTACTTTGAAATAAATATTTTATTCAATTTATATTAAATCACCATGTGAAGCATGAAGTGATCGCAATGTGAAGCGTAGAAACTAGGAAAAGGAGCTAAACCCTAGGGGTGAATCGTATGCGTAGTAGTGTGTTGTTGTAGCTTGTGCTTATTGATGTGATTTTATTATTTTTTATTGTAAGGATGGACCAAAAAAAGGAGAGCAAAAGAATAGTCAAAGTCCCATATGTGAAAGATCAAAGAAATGTATTATAAGTAAGTAAAAAGTGTGTAGAGAGTAGTAACTAAGGAAAGAGTGTACCTATTGTATGAGAGAGTATATGATAGAAAATTTTCTTATATGTTTTGAAGATTTTGTCAGATGGGGTTGAGAGTGATTAATTCCCAACTAAGAAAGCATCAAGCCATGAATTTGAGTATCCTTCCAAAAAGGATGAGGTTTTTGGGTGATCTTACGCCAAGGAGAAGAGTGTTGGGGAGAGATGTCTATTTTTCTCTCCTTCCATGATGATTCTCAAATGATAAGTGCCACTTTAGATTGGCACATCAAGATTTGTAGCTGAATTATAGCTGAATTATGTAAATGAAGACAAGTGTCTGATACTATATATCCATACTATAACTTGCTGGAAACTATGTTGAACTGAAAAAATGTCTAATTTTTCCCCCCAGACAAACACCCAAGTAGGACATAAACATCCACCATTCCTACCAGATACTAGGTGCCAATATCTACTCTATGTTTGTGATCCAAGTCTAGTTTTGACCACTTTATAACTACGTGCCTTTACCATTTCTATACTGTGTTGTTCTGTTATGGAGTTGCATGCTGCTAGAAGGGTGATTTATTCACCCAATAGCTTCCCCCCTCATTTGGGGTGTGTGAGATGAATGTAGGAGGATGTGGTCCAAATGAGAGGACTAGAAACTGACATGCATATCATAGGTTGGATTCCTACAGGGGGTATAGGATGTGGATGGTAGAAACGAGGGCATATTCCAACAAGATAGACTAATAATCAACTGTTAGTGTGAAAGAGATACGATACCATATAATATAGTGTAATAAGCAACTATGAAGACAATAGGGACCATGAAAGGTGGGTTGCACATATGAGAAATCGATCACAATGTCATAAGACACTAAGGGCTGAAGCGACCATAAAAAAACAATAATCAAGCATGACATAGGGCATAACCCATAAACAATAACAAACAATAGTCAACAAATAATAAGAGAAAACCATGGTTGTATAGAATCCTACAAGGAAAATGCTACACATGAAGCACTTGTTAGCATGTGAGAAAGACAAGTAGTATGTCAAAGCATGTATATATCAGTTAAAAAAAAGTGATAGTAACAACAAGTAGTAAATACTGTAACAATACGACCTGTGATGTGTAGGAAGAGAGTAACAATGATAGATGCCCCTAGGAGCCTCAGTGGTAATGGTATAGAGCGGTGTTGAGCATCATGCATCATGTAAGAATCTGTAAATTTCATGCATTCACCTCAAGATACCATGTGAATGTGTATGTGTGTATAAAAAAATATAATGGCATACTAAGTATCCAACTAACACATCAAATAAAATGCAACATGTAACTTAGTATTATAAGCTAACAAGAGTAAATACAACCAAGATGTGTAGATGTTGTGTGGAGGTGATGGTGCGATGTGACATGGAAGATGCGTGGATGAGGGGAGCCATATTTTCCCCCAATAGATGTGTTTGACATGATGTTCATTTAGGAATTGTGCCCTCAACAGTTAAGTATGAACTGTAGAACAAGAGTGTGTCATCGGGTAATGAGGTAGAGTATATAGTAGCAACATTGTGTTGTATAGATAGGAAAAAGTAATGGTATAAGAAGTAAGTGAGGAGGGGGAAGTATGATGCCCCCAACTGTACATATATCAGGAGTTACTAGCAAATAAATGTGATCATTGTGAGCAACAATAGTCAGAGTATGTATAGTGAACAAAAGGATGTATACCACATATATAATGTAGTATGTGTATCATGAATAAAAGGATCCATAAGTAAGAATGAGGAGAAAAGTGTGTATGGAGTGGCATAGGAGTGGAAAGGGAAACCATAAACATAGATATATGTAGCAAGGTGTACTCATAATAAGGTATAATAAGTGTTGCTAGAAAAAGTAAGGTATAAGTGTGTATGTGAGTAGTATGGATAGGAAACTATAGATTAGAAAGTGCGACTATGAGGGGGAAAGTGCAATTCCCCCAAGTGTACTCAAGTGATGGAGATTTAGCTGATGATGCGAGAGAGACCATGTTATGGTGGTAGATATTTAAATGTTTCCCGGTTATTGACACATGCATTATCTAGATCAAAAGGCTGAATTATAATTTTAATTGTAGGAGGTTGGTGAGGGGTCTCAACTTGTGACGAGAGAATTGGTTGTTCTTCCTTTGATGGTTTGGCTTTATATGGGGCTTGTGGTGACTCTTGCATTACTAGAGAAGGAATATGAGTAACTATTTTGTGATGCTCACTAGACATAGAGGGATCAAATTTAGGAACCCATTGGGGTTTGGTAATTAGAAATGAGCATGTAACAAAATGTTTTGTATCAAATGAAATAAAGCCTTGATGCTCAAGTTTCCTAATTATTCATTATAAAGCATAACAATCATTGTCACAATGTCCATTAATTCTATGATAATTACAAAACATGTGACATTTATATTTTGTAAGCCGGTAATGAGAGTAGTAATGAGTAGGTGGCAAGGTGATTAACTAGTGATTGAGGATCTCAAAGAGAATATCATGTTTCCTAGTATTTTGATTAAACTTGAGAGGTGCTTGTTTTGGTCATACCTTGACCTCACTTGCATGAGCTCATGTAATAGACATGGGATTCGGATGAGGTGTAGAAGAAGAACTAGCATGGGCATGAGAAACAACCTTGAGGTTTTGGATTTCAGTTATGAGAGATACAATCATGGTCTCCATAGCTTGAAATTTATCTTGGAAAAAAGGTGTAAAGCTTGAATTGAGTCGAAGATGGATTGATTAGTTTTGTTATCGTGATTGATAGGGGGGTCAGAGATATGATTGAAAATTACACTTACTTGTGAAGGTGACTGTACGTACCCAAAATTGTGGGGTATTGCACCACTGAAACAGCGTAACACGTACCCCAATGATGATACAGGTCTCCTTGCAAGGTGTTTGGGATCCAGAAAATCTCTCTAAATATGTGTTAACATCCCACATGCCCCGCTTAGCCCCTGCATCCTTTATTTTTCTCTTTTCCCCTCTTTTGTTTGCTTTTTTCTCTTCTATTACAAAACCACCGCCCTGATCAGGGTGGCGGTCCTGTAACCATCGCCCTACTTAGGGTGGCGGTCCTTCACACATTTTCCAGAATGCTCTTTTAATGTGACTCACGTAAATTCAATGTTTACCAGATTTTTTTCACCGCCTTTGGCTTGCATTTATGATTCTGGTTCCCTGGAATAGTGTTTTGCTATTGTTTATAGTTTAAGAGTTCAATTTGGTATTTACCTTCGGTAAATGCAAATGTTATAAATAATTGGCTTGTGCTTAAGAAAATGGCCCCTCAAATTTACCTCTCATTTTCTCATTTCAGTAGTTCAGTCTTTTATTTTTCTTAGGATTCATAGTTTAGTTCATTACATGCTTAGTTAGCACTGTTTTGCTGTTAGAAAGCCACATATCCATCTTGTGCAAAGCTCTGTTGTTATTTCATCCAATCCATTGGAGTAGGATAGTCTATTTCTCAATAGGAAGCCATTAGAGTTGCAGGTTTTGTTCATCAGACAGGATAGTTTCAGGTTCTGGACATTTTATGTTGCATGACTCGCAATAAATCCCGCTAGGAATTGCATAAGCCAAGCTCTGTACTCTTGTGCTATCCCTCTCCTACACGCATTGTATTCAGTCTGCATTCCTAAGCTTCCTTTGTTCCAATATCTACTTCTGTTGATGTTAGCATTACACGATTTTCTAGATCCATGTGAGCATGAAGGAACGAGGAGATCACACTGAGGGGACAAAGCCACACACACCATCGGATTCACCACTGTTCTATGGAATCCAGGTTCTAGCTTTCAAATTTCTAGTTAGAAGCATATCAAATAAAGTAGTCAGTCATTTCATTTCAGTTAATCTTACTTTTGATATTGCCAGGGAAGCTGTGGGGATTGATAGTTTCTAAGAAACTATGATTCACTCCTCACTTCTGAGGTAGGATCGAGAGTCTTTTAAATAGATTGTATCAGTTATTTCATTGTTTAGAATAGGTTCACAATTACACAGGCAAGTAGCTATACTCAATTGCTTTATTTGTTTAAAATTCATCATTAGATTAATTGTCAATTTCTAGATATATCAAAAAGGTTTATCTTTCAATTTTGTTCAAATAGTTCATCAAAAAAATACAAAAATAGAGAAACTATATATGCTATAGATATACTTCACATAGTTAAATTTCACTTTACTGCAGTTAGATTTACATTGTTGCTTTTGTATGACAATCTTGGGACCTAGAGAGCCCAGAGAATATGTATTCGAGCCAATCGTGCCCCAACCGAATCTCGTCACAGCAATAACTTATATAGATCAGAATCTTAGGATCCAAGTTTTCCGAACAACGGTAAGTTTACAACAGATGAGCCTCTAATTAAGTGGGTTAAACATAGAAGACGACCAAGCACATATGTTCTGGTCAAATAAACCAAACTACAAATTACCCTAGATAAACATGTGAATGACTATGGAAAGGCTTGAAAGAGAGCAATCGTTTGGTTGTGATCCTTTGGTCCCATAGCCAGACGCAGGAGATACTCTCACAGACATAGATACTAGCTTAAGAATTCAGGTTGCACGAACGCCTGTGAGATACACTGAGAAGATCGCACAACTATTAATTCTGAATATAGAGGCTGAGAAAGCATATGATTATTGGTTACTAGGGATTAGGGACTAAATCCATACATGACCATAATAGGACCACAAAAAACATGAACCTACGGTTCTGACCCAAAAATCCCACAGCCCAATGAACCCATAGGTGAATCAAACATAGATGCTGGCCTGCGTACACTAGTATTCATATCTACTCCACTTCCACCTATCATCATCGAACAGTTATCCTTGTTAGACATAGCAGCTAACAAAGCTAAGAATTTCTGGACCAAGCTAGAGAATCACCCGTAGAGTCAACTACATTTACCATCCACCCTATGACCATGTTTGGAGACATACACGAAACTATCCCAGGTCATTTTCCACGTATCCCACAACCCATAGATCAAATAACGCCAGAGCTTGATATTGATTGGAGCCTTCGAGCAGTCATCCTCACCGATCGATCTATCACACCAGTTCAGGTTAGGAGGGCCTTCTTTGCCTTAGATTCATAAATTCCACTAGTTCGTGTCGAAGACATCAGATTTCCTAACTAGTTTGTCTGCATCCCACACGTATTCCATCTCCACCGGCTATCTCAGCATGACCTCGGGAGGTCGGGTGTGAGGAAGAGTTACTTGTAGATTCCCATGCTCGCTTGTCACTTTTCCGTCATACAAAATTGGTGAACCCGAACGTGAACTTCCCTACTTGTTGGTTCGGAGTCATATCTCTCCTTGCTTCTAAGTTAGTACCTTTCCTTACTTCTTCCTTTCGCCATCCGCTCTCAACCCATTAGTTTGTGGATATTCATATACCCCCTGAATATGTCAGGATTCGATGCATATGGCAGACCCATCTTAGGTCTTGAGGCGTACTATGCCCAATAGAATAGACAATCATCACCCTGACTCTCAGTATGGGGTGATAACTACTCAACTAACTAGTTGTCAACACAAACTCTGAGGATCAGATACAACTCATCCCTCGAAACAGAGGAGTTGGATCAGCTCGCCCAAACACAATAAACAGAGCCTTCAAGCTCGAAACAATATGACTTTCATAGGAGAGTCTGGTTCGTCTCCTCAGGTGCTACTTCTAGACCACAAATTAGTAGACAAATCAGACCCATATCTGGTTTTAGATGATGAACATTCATTACATTATGCCATGAATGAACAACGCTCTCGGAGTATGTACCCGCCCATAGGGAGTTTACAAACACAACCTGAGGCCGCTTTTCAAGAAAGTACCTCTATGCCCCTACATATAGGAAAATACCCTCGGGGAAACTTGGCAAGAAAATGATCAGTTCATACCGGGGTATCATAGACCTATACAACATCAGGATATACGACAAATGTCACCAAGGCAAAATATCATGACTTCACCAAATGAAGTCATTTCGACTTTAATAGAAAAAGTTATGGGGTTAGAACTTGCCCAAGCAAGGTCAAAATTATCAATTCATGTAGGCAGGAAGTTCCAACCCTCCACACCATCCTAGCCAAGTAGACCTTCTCACAGGAATAGGCACGTTAGGCATGCCTCCTTAGTATGCACAGCAAACCGCCCAACTAGGCCCACCATTTCTAACAACGCTCCCCCCGGTCTAGTGTAAAATAATCCATTCCTGGACAATACCCTGTCATACTTAAACATGTACTTTAAATCACCATAAGGGGATATGTTTCTCCTCTCCTCCGACATGTTTACTTAGAACACAAGGGGTTTCCCTTATGCCCCTGCCAATGCATACACTACACCATATCAACAACCCATTCCACCGCCACTTCCCACAACAGGCACCATCAATGGACGAAACCTATGCGATAGGGACTTATTTCAGAATACTTGAAAGAACCCTTAGATTTCACCATACGAAGTGTCATGCTTCCAAGACGTCTCCCCAATTTTCCTAAGTACAAAGGTGAGGGAGATCCGAACGCACATATCAAGGCTTATCGCCACAACCATTCGAGAATTACTCCCCTTGGGATGGGGTTGTTGCTAAAATATTTCCCAAAACTTTGGAAGGCATCATTCTCGATTGGAAATTATAGAATACCTGAGGCTTCCATCCATAAATTTAAACATCTCGTGTCAGAGTTCATTAAGGCATTTTGACATGAAGAAACTATTATGAACATGAATCAGGGAGTTCTTACACATTAAGCAGTGAACATAATGAATCTGTCGCTCATTTTCATCTAGAGGGTCGCGTACAAGTTCTTTAGTTCTTCAGCCAGTGCTCCCAAATATGGACCAAATGAAACTATGTGATCCTATTCCTTCATTCTCTCAACAGAGAAGTAAAGGAAGAAGTCCAGAAATTCCCACTAAGGACTTACGATGAAGTACTTGAGAGCGCCTCTCCCGAATAGATCAGAGTAGCAATAGATAACAGTCGTAAGATGTATGGAACAAACAGGAGGTTAATTACCTCCAACCAGAACACTACAACTTATCCTACTACCACGAATGTCAATCAAGGACCTAAAATCCTTAATAAAAATCATGGAGGTGACAATGGATGGGGTAAACCGATCAAGTCTAAAAAGGTGAATGTTGTAAATACTCTCACCACTAATAAACAACCAACAAAACAACAAATTTACCCCAACAATCAATGTAGTGGATTTTAATCATCCACAACAGCAACAACAACGGTCGAAACCCTACACAGGGGTCCAAGCCAAAACTCAATTGGTTATCAAAACCAGAACCAAAACCAAAAACAGCAAATGCAAAACTTTACTCCTAATAAGCATCAGTTTGATCAGAGTTTTGTGTCACAATATACCCACCAAACCAACAAACTAGGAATTATAATCCTAACTCGTATTGTGGCTTCCACAAAATCCGGGGCCATGACACTAGAACATGCCATGACTATAATAAATTCATGCAATGCTTGCTAGAGAAACAAAGGAAGCTTTTCATAGATATGTTCTTGGTAGATCCTATGTCAGCTAGCACCAAATACTTTTTACAGGGGTAGTTTCCCCCCAAAATGCACCCCTGAAGATCTTTAATGATCATACTCCTAGATCAACCGATAATAATAGGGCTAAATCCGAATGGGATAAACAAGGGTATAATGACACGGAAGATGAGTAGATCATGAAGAAGCCTCGAATTCACTAAATCCATCAGTTGCACCACAATTAGGAAGTTAACCGCGACCCAAGATAGTCGGTTTAGTGGAGTTAGACGCCGAACTACCCACCGAAGCTATAACAAGGACACAAGAGTATTTCTCTCAGCCAAGTCCAAGTCACCCGCTAGGGACAGATAACATCCAAATAACTAAAAGGTAAAAACCTGTGGGTGCCTACTGATTTAATTGGCGATCTAACAGAAAACCTTCTCACACATTTCGTTTTTGGACTTGCTGAAGAAACTGATCTCCTACCCACAGGGCTGCTCTTTTAAAGGCATTAGGGTTTAGGTCATTTAGTTAACATCACTCCACCTCCCGAAATGCAGGTAAATAATATAGACTTTGATATTCACCCTCCGGGACAGTCAGATAGAGATGTTAAATTCATATTCGAAATAAACAAAATGCCAATAGATGCTGAGATTGCATGCCGAGGTGATCCAGCCTTACATTTGCAAGTATGGGTTTATAACAATTGTGTAAAGCGTACGATGGTTAACGATGGGGCAGTGGTCAACATAGTCCCCTTCTCTTTCCTTCAAAAACTAGGGTATGGAGAAACAAATTGTTCCACGACTCGAAATACACTAAGAGGCTATGATAGCCTTAAAACCACCTCGATTGGAACTATAATACTACCGGTTACCTTAGGAACCAAAACCATCCTGACTAAGTTTTATATTATAGATTGGGAAACTAACTATAATATGATCCTCGACTGACCATGGATACACCCGCATGAAGGCAATCCCCTTCTACGTTATTTCAAGAAGTAAGGTTTTTACACTTAGGAAAGATATTCGTAGCCAAAGGTGATCCAAAACCATTCGATATACACCTGGCTGACTTAAAGAAAAGACCAAGGCGCGCACTTGGAGTTTGAGCTCCTGACAAACCAACTTAATAAACCCCCTGACGCAAAACCAGAAGAAAAGTTGGTACCTACAACAGACTCTTGAGACTATGAGCCTAGTCAAGACAATCCCAGCCCTCAAGGATGATGCAAATATTATAGAAACAATATCATTAGGAACTACTACTGCAAAAATTGTTGAATTGCTAGAACAGGATCTACCAATGTTCCTACCATTTGATTCTATGGGCATGGGTTACACCCTAGGTGTTGGTTCTCTTCCAACAGTAGGATCTCTGCATGGTAGAGGTAGAATGCGTGTTAACACAACAAATATCTCAACATCCATATTCCTAGCTAAACATTGGACTCTCCATTTCAATGGAGCTAGATGTCATTACGGAGCTGGGGTAGGTGTAATCTTTAGTTCCCCCTGAGGGAAAAGTCCTACCATTTTCCTTTAAACTAAATTTCGAATGTACAAAACAACGGTGCACTAAGAGTACGATAAGCCCTCCTCCTTGGCCTCATTTTAGCTAGAAGGATCGGTGTAAATAACATCAGGGTGTTAGGAGACTCACAATTAGTAGGAAACCAAGTCTCTGAGATATATGAAACCAAAGCCGAGCACTTACAGCTTTACAAAACAGTTGTATTAGATTTAAGCAAAGAGTTTGACTTCATATCAATTGAAGCAATCCCACAGGAGAAAAAAATATTCTCGCTGATTCAATATCGACCCTCAGCATCACGGTTCACTTCAAAACAATGGATTCTAAGATACTCATTCCATGGTATCCCTTCGTACCGAACCATTGGTAAAATTTTTTACCAAATTCTTTATTAACAAATAAGGATGAAAACAAATCTACTATCCTAGACCACATTGATAGTGATATGGCCACTCTGAATTACTTAAAAACCTATGCGGGATTACATCTCTCCCATCATGTGATTAGATTTGTCCTTAATCTCACATTCGTCTTTCCTACTTCGGAAATCCCATGAGGGAACTTCCCTCACAAATAAAACGTAGAATATACACAGTAGAAAATGGGGACGATTTAGATTTACCTCTAACCCCACCTGAGTTTGAAGTAGGTAATGCTTCTTTAATCAAAGAAACAATTGATGTTAATATCAGAATGAAGGATGAACCAAATATCTTGAAACTAGGTTCCTCGTTAACCCCAGAAGAAGTAGACATATACACTCAAATCCTCAAGGAACATTAGAAGGCTTTCGCATTTAGTTATAAAGAAATGACAGGGGTTGCACCGACACATTGCGGTACACAACCTCGTCACTAAATCAGATGCAAAGCCAATTAAATAGAAGTTCAAGACCCATCGAAACCTAAGGTAGCTCTCATGGTGAAAGAAGAAGTAATGAAACTCCTCCAGGTAGGATTCATCAAACCAGTCGATTACTCTCAATGGGTATCTAATATCATTCCCGTTCTCAAAAAGAATGGGAAGATACGCATCTGCATAGACTTCTGAGACATTAACAAAGCGTTTCCTAAAGATGACTTCCCATTGCCATCCATAGATGTCATTGTTGATGCAACCAGCTGGATTTTAACTCTTGTCTTTCATGGATGGGTTCTCAGGATACAATAAAAATTAGAATATCTGAACAATATCAAGCTAAAACCACGTTTATAACTCCATGGGGAACCTATTTCTACGCTGTTATGCCATTTGGTCTCAAGAACGCTGGCGCTACATACCAACGGGCTATGACATATATATTTCACGATCTAATTCATAAAATCATGGAATCCTACGTAGATGACTTGTTGGCTAAGGCCAAGAAGTGTTGTGACCATCCGGAAGTGCTCTGCGTCATTCTTTCACGTCTAATAGAATACGGAGTCACGCTAAATCCAAAGAAATGCATCTTTGGTGTAATAGGAGGAAAGCTCCTAGGTTACATCATATCGTCGCGAGGGATAGATGTTTACCCCAACCAAAATTTGGGCTATCCTCGAAATGGTTCCACCTTCAGATGAGTTTGGAATCAGGTCATTTCTTAGAAAAGCTTGGTGCAATTTAGAGATTCATCCCAGACTTGAGCTTTGCCATCCATCCAATCAACAATCTACTCAAGAAAAATTACAATATTGATTGGATCGAAGACTACAATGAAGCTTTTGATGCAGTTAAACATTTCCTGTTATCACCACATATGCTAATGCCACCTAAGCCAGACCGCCTGTTAATTTTACATTCGCGAAGCTACCGATGTCTCACTACCTTGTATGTTTGGCCCCAAGAGGACAATGACAGGAGATGAATGCGCGATTTATTTCACTAGTCAAACATTTCTCGACTACGATACACGTTATATGTAGGAAGAATGAGAATGCCTTGCCATATTCTTTGCAGCCAAAACACTTAAGACATTATATGCCTGAATCAAGAAAAAAGGGTCAGTTATAAAAACAGGACCATTTACGAACTTTCCTCATGTAAGGGTCCTTGTCTAAAAAGGCTGGACATTTTATAACCTTAATGGGGGAATTCAAATTAACATTTGTAAATCAGAAAGTCCGTTAAGGGCACAAATGTCATCGTAGATTTGGTTAGTTTGAAAACCCACTAGATGAAGGTAATCTAGTAGACCTAGAATTTCCTGGATGAATGCATATACTACGTTGAAACCAGACCTATTATCTCTGAGTGTCCCTTGTTATACTGATATTATTAATTTATAGCATCGATCATACGTATCCAGAAGGTGCCACACTGCAACCAAAGAAGGCGGTTACGCATTATTGTAGCCAAATACGTCGTTATAGAGCAAGTGCTCTATCGAAAAGTGTTCGATGGAATGCTTCTAAGATGTGTCGACACAGAAGAATCCAAGAAGATTCTCCATGAATCTCACAGTGGAATGTGTGGAGGCCACTTTGGTGGCCATGCCACCGCTCGTAAAATACATCGGATGGGCTATTTCTGGCCTACTCTAGAACACGATGCAGTAGAGTTTGTACGAAGGTGTCATAAGTGCCAAGAATTCTCCCATGAGATCCACATGCCGACACAAGCTCTACAACCAATCGCTACTACCATGGCCCTTTTCTACGTGGGGCCTCGATTTGATAGGGAAATTCTCTCCCTCGTCTACAGATGGCCATAATTTCATAATCACGGCCACTGAATATTTTACCAAGTGGGTAGAGGCTATGCCTCTTACTACTGTACCGGGTTCTGTAATCACCAAGTTCATTTTGAACCAAATCATTTGCAGGTACGGTGTCCCGCAAATCATTATCTCAGATAATGGGACTTCTTTTAAGAATGACAGAAGTTCATGAACTGTGTAATAAATTCAGAATAAGCCATCATACAGCCTCCCTATATTACCCTCAAGCCAACGGACAGGCTGAAGCGACAAACAAAACATTAAAAGCCATTCTTCTTAAAACGGTGAAAGAAAACAAATGAGATTGGCATTTGAAGTTATATCCGGCCTTGTGGGCCCACCGAACCTCAATAAGAACACCAACGGGAGTGACTCCTTTCTCGCTAGTATTCGGGGCAGAGGCAGTCCTCCCACTTGAGGTTGAAATACCCAGTCTCCGTATCTCATTACAAGGGATTCTGGAGTGAAGATGCTTACAGAGAAGCACGTCTCTCCCAACTAGAAAGCCTAGATGAAGCTAGGTTAGATGCTGAAAAGTGGCATAGAATCTACGCTGACCGGATGTGCCGGTAGTATAATAAGAAGGTCTATGAATGTGACATATATGAAGGTGATCTAGTTCTAAGGCTAGACAGCCGGATCGACAAAAATACCGGTGAAGGAAGGAAATTCCGGCCCAAATGGTTGGGCCCATACCGAGTCACGAAAGACTATGGAAATGGTGCATACCTCTTATGTACGCTAGAAGGTGAGGAATTTGGTCGAAACAGTCAATTCCCTGCACCTTAAACGATTCTACGCATAAGTGGCCAACATTATGTGTATAATTATATCTACATTACATCTTCATATAGTTTAGGTTCATTTTGTCCACATGTTTTGTACAAATCTTGTGATCAAGGAATTTATTCTTAAAGCAATTCATTATAAACTTCTGATGGTATTGGCATAAACAATCTAATCATGCTTCTTCATAACATCATCAACTATTTCAGAATCATTTCATCAAATAAAACTAGAAATGACAAAGTCTTACTGGTAACCATACCAAGGTCTGCATGATTGTTCTCACTTTTGGTTTCTTCTTAGAATAGGTGTCTTGCCTATGGTCTGTTCTAGAAGCTTCATCGTGTCACATCTATCCCGTATGTATATCTCTTTGGAAATAAGAGCATGCTGACATTTTTCTCAGATAAACAAGTCAAATATAGAATCAAACAAAAAATTTTATTTTACACATTTCCTTGCCCTACCAACCTTCGGTGATGAGCTTGCGTCTCTTACTAGTGACGTAGGGTTGGGAAAGGATGGAAATGCCCTTACTCGCTTATGCCTTGCCCATGGTGATAAACCCATGCTTCTTACTAGTAGCATGGGGCAAAAGTGTAGGGGGTCCTATTGACAAACAAACATTAAAAGGTCTATCAGCAATCAAGTTCAAATGAACCTTTGAAATCCTGAGTCAAAAACAAATGAATCAGATGCCCAAAAATCCAAGAGAGTTAAAAATCCTAAAAAACCCAGATTTTGTCTACCATGTGGCCATCTACGGATCTAAGTCTAGATAAACCGTAAAGCAAGTTACATCCCAAACTATGGAGTCACTCGGGTAGAATAGGCTTGTAGCATCCTAATTTGGTTCCACTAAAGCTTTGTCTATCTCTCATCACTATCATTTCAATACATTTCATAACTTGTGCCCTTTCTAGCTCTCGGTGATGAGCCCTCGCATCTTACTAGTTGTGTGGAGTTAAGAGTGGGGCAAGTTTATTCTGCTCATCATACCGGTTTATCATCACTACTTTGTCAAAACAAATACGAAGTATCAAAATTGCTTAAAGAAACTAAAAATTCAAAATCACATCGTATCTACATTATCATATATCAGCATCATGAAATACAAAAAGAAAGTTAACATTTGTATCATTTGTTCTCCATTGCATACATTCTAAAAAGCATATAAACATACATCATAGTTTACATATGGAAACAAGGAATGGAAGCAAGGTCATAGATGCCAAGAGTCTGATCCAAAAAGAATATATATATATATAATATATATATATGGTCAAAATTCCTGTACAATGCCATCATGTGCTAAGCATGGTCAAAACGCTCAAAGAGCCCGGGAAATACAAAAATATCATACAAAATCTAAGAGAGCCAAGTGGCTTCTCAATCCCTATGTGATCCCTCTGAAGGTGCGCACCCACGCCTAGGACTCTGGCTATGCCGGTGCTCTGAGTGCAAGGAGGGCTCACGATCCCGAGGGGCAGCCGCGGTCTCGCCATGAGAATGACTCCTCATCAGGTGCTCTGCTGTCCTATACCCTGCTAGCTCCGTACGGAGGGTAGATACCATTCTAGCCACATGCCAGACAGGGGCAAAGATGTCAGTATGTCTACCAGCTGCTGAGGGCTCCCCTGCATCCACAGATAGCTCTGCACAGGTCCTCTCCATAGGGATCATCAGGGTATCGGTGCATACCCCTGCGAATCAGGTCTCGCCACTCATCGGCGGTCTCTGCAAACAAAGGAGAAAACGAATTAGAAATAAAACAAGAGATAAACACAAACGTAAACTGGAAGGAGAGATGGAAATTAAAGCAATCCTAACTCAAAGCAAAGGGAAGATAACTTACTCGGATCACTGGGCCTCTAGGATGGATCTCTAGGGTCAGCACTTGCCACAGATGCCGCCGCTGACTGGGGTACTCCTCCTATGGCTGGAGTGACGTAGCACCCCGCAACGGACTCATCCTCCCCACCATGGCCCTGGGAGAGTGGCTCCTCTGAAACCAGAGTCACCCTCTCTGCACTCTGCTCTGCCCTCTCTGCCTGCATGATATCCTAAGTGTCATGCCACTCAGGATCACTGTCCTCCTCTCCCCTCTGACTCACTGGCCTCAGCCTCGGTCTCCTCCTCTGTCTCTCCCCCTGTGAACTCCTCAGACTCGGAGTCTATGTCGATGGGGTCATCGCTGCTATGGGCAGGACCCGAGGCAATCTGAAGTAAAGGTGCCTGAGGAGCACCGGCTCTCCCTCGAGGTCGCACCACCCGCCTAGCCGCAATAGGAACGCCAGGTATCACAACTGTCCAACCCCGGCCTCTAGGACCCCCTCTGGCCTCTCGAACTGACCTGTATACTGGCACTACCGGGGGAAGCATACCAATGTAAGGTAGGCCAAACTGCTGAGGAACTCAGCCAAAGGGGTGTATCTCCACTCGCCCTACTCTGTCAATAAGCTGCCCTGTGGTGGAGCAGGAGATCAAGGTAAGAGCCTCCTCACCCCATAAGCCTGCCATGGCCTAGTACGGTGTGGCCTCCATATCATCGGTGGTTAGAGAAGCAACTGGCTGATGAGGTGCTCTGAGCACTGACATGTCTGTCCATCTGGCTGCCCTCACAGCTCCGGGATCTGTCACCTCTACACCTCTGCCATAGGGGATGAAGCACTCATAAACCCAACTCATAACCAGGGTCGGGTGGCTCAAAGACTGCCCCTGTAAGCAGACTACCCTGTATAAGTCATGGTAGGTAGTCCCAAGTATATCTGCTCCCCAGGCGTAAATCCGGCCATGTCCCTCGATCTGTGTAATGATGGGGGACCAGCAGTATAGTAGTGTTTCTCCTCCCTTGTCCCCGATCAATCTCGAGGCAAGGATCCCCATAATAGCCTGGCGAATCAAGGG
This sequence comes from Taxus chinensis, assembly GCA_019776745.2. Classification (NCBI taxonomy): domain Eukaryota; kingdom Viridiplantae; phylum Streptophyta; class Pinopsida; order Cupressales; family Taxaceae; genus Taxus; species Taxus chinensis. Next base: position 570,748,505 of record CM034155.1, on the reverse strand, counting down.
GATGGGAAAGCTAGGAATAGACCGAAATCTGACCCCCTTCTTCGAACCCGTGGAGATAACTGCATCTCCCATGTAAGAGGCCCACTGTGCTATCTGGGCCCGTGAACCTGCTGTCTTAAGGGTGAGTTGTCTCCCGATGATCGGGACCCCCAGGATACGGTAAACATCCTCTAAAGTGATGGTCCACTCACCATCGGACCCCTGGTAATCGGAAGGTGTTCTGATCAGCATCCCAATAGGAAAATAAGTCACAAAGTATGTGACTGGATGGTGCAACATGTGGGACACACGATATACGCAGTATACCGGCCCTCTGAAGAGTATCCTACTCATCCTGTGAAAGGGATATCTAATACTAGCTGGGAGCCAGTCACACTCTCTCTCTCAACTCCACCAAATGTACTCCTCCCTCGCCTGCATACACCCAAAAACACACAAAACAGAGCAAGTTAGCATCCAAGTGACATTAGAAAAATCATGAAAACACATAGAAATGCTAAAAATGCAAAAACAATTTCAAACAAGTGTTCTTTTGGAGTTCTATGAAGAACTGCCATTCTGTGAAGAACCGCTGCCCTAAGCAGGGCGGCGGTCTTGTAACTGCTGCCCTGAATACGGGGTGGCGGTCGTGTAACTGCCGCCCTGGGCAGGGCGGTGGTCGTGTCCCGAAAACCCACGCGGGTTTTATACCCTAAAAAGCCCAAAAAACATAAAAAAAGGACCATTTTAGCTAAAACAAAGCCTACCCAGTAGGTGCCCCCCCTAGATGGACCTTTTGAACCTAACATTTTCAAAAATTACCCCCCCATGACAAAGATTTTAGCATTTTAAAATTGAGGGGGTGAAAACGATAAATTGAGGAAAACTAACCTGTGATCTCGCGGGTCAATGATCCGCTCACGGAGGCATGATCGCTATCTCGTCACGAACAGTTTTGACTCTACTCTCGCAAGAAACCGTCACCGTGGGTCCCAGAGCTCAAAACCAACCAAATCAACACGTGCAAACGAATAAGAAAATGGGCCCACTTTTACATATATAACAACCTGACTTGTTTTGAATGCCCTTTTTCACAGGTTTGGAGCGTCGACGGAGGTAAGTTCTTACCCCCGCACAAATGGTACGTCCTCATTTCCGATTATTTTAGCATTTATTTTCCGATCTATTTTGTCTATCTGCACTTGATTTCTCTTTTCATTTTGCAGGTGGCGGGAATTTTGGATGGTGTCATTTCGACACAACGGACGTATCAGGTATAACTTCTAACTTCCCATTTTGGGACCGCCATACTTGGACCCACCATTTTACGCCTCTTCATGGCTAAAACGCTTCTCCGAGGGGGCAATATGTACATACCCAAAATTGTGAAGGGTACTGCACCACTGAGAACAACGTAACACGTGCCCCAATGATGATACAGGTCTCCTCGCAAGGTGTTCGGGATCCAGAAAAGATCTCTAAATATGTGTTAACATCCCACATGCCCCGCTTAGCCCCTGCTTCCTTTGTTTTTCTCTTTTCCCCTCTTTTCTTTACCTTTTTTCTCTTTTGTTACGAAACCGCCGCCTTGACCTGGTTGGCGGTCTCGTGACCGCCGCCCTGATCAGGGCGGCGGTCCTGTAACCGCTGCCCTGCTCAGAGTGGAGCAGTCCTTTACGTGTTTTCCAGAATGCTCTTTTTAACGTGACTCACGTAATTTCAATGTTTACCAGCTTTTTTTTCACCGCCTTTGGCTTGCATTGATGATTTTGGTTCCCTGGAATAGTGTTTTGCCATTTTTTATAGTTTAAGAGTTCAATTTGGTTTTTACCTTGGGTAAATGCTAATGCTATAAATAGTTGGCTTGTGCTCAAGCAAATGTCCCCTCAAAAATTTGCCTCTGAATTTCTCATTGCAATAGATTCAGTCTTTCTATTTTGCTTAGAATTCTTAGTTTCAGTTCATTACATGCTTAGTTAGCATTGTTTTGCTGTTAGGAAGCCACATATCCATCTTGTGCAAAGCACTATTGTTATTTCATCCAATCCATTGGAGTAAGATAGTCTGTTTATCAATAGGAAGCCATTAAAGTTGCAGGTTCTGTTCTTCAAACAGGATAGTTCCAGGTTCTGGAAGTTTTATGTTGCATGACTCGTAATAGATCCCGCTAGGAATTGCATAAGCCAAGCTCTGTACTCTTGCGCTATCCCTCTCCTACTCACATTTTATTCAGTTCTGTATTCCTAAAGTTGTCCTTTGTTCCAATATCTAATTCTGTTGATGCAAGCATTACACACTTTTCTGGATCCACGTGAGCACGAAAGAACGAGGAGATCACACTGAGGGGACAAGGCCACACACACCATCAGATTCACCATTATTCTGCAGAATCCAGGTTCTAGCTTTCAAAGTTCTAGTTAAAAGCATATCAAATAGAGTAGCCAATCACTTTCATTTCAGTCAATTTTACTTTCGATATTGCCAGGGAAGCTGTGGGGATTGATAGTTTATGAAAAACTATGATTCACTCCTCACTTCTGAGGTAGGATCAAAAATATTTTAAATAGATTAGATCAGTTATTTCATTGTTTAGAATAGGTTCACAATTACACAGGCAAGTAGCTATACTCAGTTTCTTTGTTTGTTTTAAATTCGTCATTAGATTAATTGTCAATTTCTAGATGTATTGAAATAGGTTGCTCTTTCAAATTCGTTCATATAAATTCATTAGAAAAATACAAAAATAGAGAAGTTATATGTGCTATAGATATACTTCACATAGTTAAATTTCACTTTGCTACATTTAAGATTTACATTATTTCTTTTGTATGACAATCACGGGACCTAGGGAGCCCAGAGAATACGTATTTGAACCAATCGTGCCTCAACCCAATCTTATTATAGAAATAACTTGACATAGATCAGAATCTTAGAATCCAAGTCTTTCGAACAATGGTACAGACTTACAACAGATCAGCCTCACAGTTGAGAGGGTTAAACATAGAAGACGACCAAGCGCACACATTTTGGTCAAATCAGCCAAACTATAGATTACCCTAGAAAAATATCCGCATGACTGTAGAAGGGCTTGAAAGAGAGAAATCGTTTGGTTGTGATCCTTTGGTCCCATAGCCAGATGCAGGAGTTACTCTCACAGACATAGATACTAGCTTAATTATTCAAGTTGTGCGAACGCCTGTGAGATACACTGAGAAGATCGCACAACTATTAATTCTGAATATAGAGGCTGAGAAAGCATATGATTATTGGCTACTAGGGATTAGGGACTGAATCCATACATGCCCATAGTAGGACCATAACAAACGCGAACCTATGGTTGTGACCAACAAATCCCATAGCCCAACAAACCCATAGGTGAATCAGACATAGACTTTGGCCTGCGCACACTAGTATTCAGATCTACTCCACTTCCACCTATCATCATCGAACAGTTATCCTTGTTAGAAATAGTAGCTAACAAAGCTAATAATTTCTAGACCAGGCCAGGGAATCGCCCATAGAGTCAACTACATTTACCATCCACCCTATGACCCTGTTTGGAGACATACACAAAACTATCCCAGGTCATTTTCCATGTATCCCACAACCCATAGATCAAATAACGCCAAAGCTCGATATTTATTGGAGCCTTCGAGTAGTCATCCTCGCCAATCGATCTATCACACCAGTTCAGGTTAGGAGGGCCTTCTTTTCCTTAGATTCGTAAATTCCACTAGTGCGTGTCGAAGACTTCAGATTTCCTAACTAGTTTTTCTACATCCCACATGTATTCCATCCCCACTGGATGTCTCGGCACTACCTCGGGAGGTCAGGTGTGAGGAAGAGTTATGTATAGATTCCCACACTCGCTTGTTGCTTTTCCGTCGTACAGTGACATTTTACAAGGGAGGTACATTGTATGGATGGATTTTTTGAGAGCATATTTGCAAATTAGGTGCTTTTGAACTAATTGATACAAGGAGACTTGAGGAACATTAGAGGTCATTATATGAAAGAAAAGGTAATTTAAGAAATAAGAGCCCTAGAAAGTAACCCAAGAGGATAAGGCCAAGGATGAAATCCTAGGAAGAACTATGCAGGTCAAATGTATGATAAACAATAAATGGAAATTTGAACCTTGGTGCAACTAGGATTTTGGGGTCATAGAAAGACATATATGATAGAATGGGGAAAATAAGGATACAAGTGGTCGACCACGAGTTAGGGATCACCAAATGAGTTATTGTAATTTGAATTAAATCTCATTTCAGAGTAAATTACTATAAAAAATGATATTCAGATAAAAAAGTACAACAATTTGCAACCAATAAGCTTTCAAAGATGTAGCAACCTAAGTAAATTGAGGGAGAAAGATGACTTATCTAATTTTGTGCCACATGGGAATGATCGGGACTATATTTATTGGAAAAGGATGGAAATAACATCGCAAAGGCTTGATGAGGGTTCGAAACCCGATGAATGTACAAGAAAAAAGTGCCTATAGGGGGACATGAGTACCACATACACTAATGAATGATTTGGACACCTGTGTTTGCTCATATTTTTGGAACCTGGTCTTTTCTTGGTCGGAAGGTCTTCACTGCTACTCACTCTTTGTCACTCCATTTTTTGCTATTAGTTTGCCAATCACATCTGAAACATGCAAAATAAAAGACTACCTACACATGCCCAAAAACCACATCAAAACTTATAAAAAGGATGTAGAATATGGAGTCAGAATGACCTTGGAAGTCACCCGAAGAGTGAACTTATGACCAAGTAGCTCACTACATCTCATACTCCATATAGTTCTATGTGTGTGTGTATATGTGTCTTGTGCTCTAGGTTTCCCTTGTGAAAGTTACACGATGATAACAGGATAGATCTAGAATGTACCAAGTATGTAAAATGTGTGTAATGGGATAGAATAAAATCCCATCCTATGTAGTGTATGCATATTAATACAACCCTTTTCCGTTCTATGGATGTACTAGATATTTACTTCATAGTGTTATTGTGCCTTTATACAAGTTTAGGTGGTGATAGATAATGCTTATAATTCTTGTCCCCTTATTTAGAAGAAGTAACTAAGTATATATATGATTCCCTTGTTTGAATTTCATAATTAACAACTGAAAGGCCGACCCAAAGTGTTAAAAAGGTGACCAAGAAGTGAAAAGGACCCAAAAGTGTAAGAAGAAGAAAGAGAAGGACATGAGCACCCAAGAGGGACAAGAGTGCCTGGGCAGTTCTATCCTAACTAGGCGTTAGTGTTTGAGGACATCAAAATGTAAATAATTCAAGTTATGATAGAACTATAAGATGTGTAAAGCCAAAAGGAGTTGTCAACCACTAGTTTTATTGCTTAGGATGCATGTATACATTAGTATGCTTTATGACCTAAAATTGTACCCAAGTGCATACATTTTGTGTCTAGAGGTAGCATACTATATTCTACCAACCGGTAGCATAACTATATGTTACCGAACGGTAGCATTATTTATGCTACGGGTTAGTAACATAGATATAAGCTACTAACCAGTAACATATATTTATGTTATTGTTGTCGGCCATTTTTTTGCATTTTACATTATATACAACTTCAACTAAATAACATATTAATTATTCAAATACCTTTAATGTTGTAGGGTTGTGATATTTAATCGACCTTAATTGTCAATTCCCACAGGACCCTAGACACCTATAAAGGAATTGCAAATAAAATTTGATGTGTACTTGATATATGAAATTGTAGATTTTTAATCACTATATATGAAGGTGAATTTTACAACTTTTAATTTCATGCTAGTGGCAATTTGAATTACTAAAGTTGGCTATTGGTATAAATTCTAGGAAAATCCACTCCTAAAAGTAACTTGAACCTAGAAAATTTAAGTGATCCATTCCTATCCCTACACCTAAAATTTCACCATATGCAAATTTAAAAAACTGAAATTTTCATGAATTAACAAAGATTCGCCACTAAAAATTTACTTTGTAGGAGAATTAGTGGAACCTTCTTTGGAGGTTTTCCCTTTTTCTTACCATTTGGAATCTTCACTTTCCCAGACAAAATCAGACCATCTTTTACTTCAATGGCATATTCTTGGGCATTTTCAAGAGTTTGAGGTTGATCTCTTCTTAGGATAAATCTAACCTCAAGAAATTATGCATTTACTAAGAATCTCTTTTTGTATCCTCAGATTGTGAATATTCCACATGTATTCTTTTCAACAATTTGTTGAATCGGGCAAAAAACTATCTCATGAGTTCATTTGATTATTTCTTCATTTAGACCAATTGAACAAGAAGATCTTGAAAATATTCAACTGATTTAAATCTTGCTTCAAATTGAGAGGACAAGAGGTAGAACCATTCAATTAATTTCTCTTGAAGTGACTCCATGAACAACCTTACTGAAATATCTTCATGTTTAACTCCAAGAACTCCACATGCAATGATGAAAGCTACAATATGTTCTTCAGGAAGTTGAGTGCCATCACCTTTGAATTTGGGAAAATTATTGTGGGATCCCTTTGAAAATTCATGGAGAGGTGGTGTAAGAGCAAGCGGACCAGTATTCCTTCGCCATGGGATAGGTGGTTGAGTTTTTTCCATTTCTTCTTCAAATTATTATTATGTTTCTTAGTTTGGGGGAAGAATAGCTAGCGGTGGTGCATCTGGAGATTCAGAAGGAGTCTCAATTGGATTTCCTATTGTATCAATCGATGTACCCGATGGAGATGATGTATGAGAGAAGTAACATGGAATGTATTGGATGTGATATTGTTTTCTTTGAAGAGCTTCAAAATTTGGATCAACAATACCTCTCAATCTGTCCAATCTGGTCTATCTCTTTTCAACCAATCTGTGATAATACCTACAACAAGAATGTGAAAGGAAACAACTAAAAATAGCAGTGGATTTCAAGCATCAAGTTTCAGGTTTTTTGAGGTTTTTTTTTTAATTTTATGGATTTTTGTTATATTTGATTTTTAGGATTTTTTAGATTGTTATAGGTTTTAGGACAACAAAATCTTCTCTAAAGTGGGTGTTAAAAACTGTTGGTGAAATAATTTTTCACAAAGGAAAATTAGGGATTTTCGCCAACGCTCTAGGATTAGGTCCCTCTACTTAGGAATGGGGTAACTCCATTTATTGAAAACAAGAAATATATGCACTACTCTAACCATCATGGGTGGCCTTTCGACCAAGGAACACACAAGAATAATCCACTAAACCTGTGTGTAATAAGGAGGTGGAGGAAAGGTGTGTGTATAGAAATAGGGGAGACAATGAGAAGGGGGTTTTACTCAATAAATAACAAGACGAGTTTATTGACATAAAACCAGGATATTTGTAAGTTAACAATGAGAAGACACCATTCAAGAAAATAAGAACAAAACACAAGTAAATCCAAATTTATTTTCATAATATTTCACAAGTAATCATTCTCACGGAGTAAAGTTGAGATGGAGAGGAAAACATAAGACAAGGAGATAAAATAATGTTAGTTTCTTTCTTTTATTGAGACAATGCGAGCTATAAAGCAAGAAGAACTAACCCTTTGGAATGGATAATCCATTCCAATTTATAGCTTACAAAATGTGTCTTCCTTTTCCCCACATGACCTTTCATCTCACCACCACGTGACTTTTCAAATTCCCTTGGAGTGAAATTAGGTCCTTTTATTAATTTTGAAAAGGGAATTTTCTAATGCAATGTTAAGTAACTTAAGTGAATAAGACGAAAGAGTGAAAAATTACATTCCCAATGAATAAATATAATGTTATAGAGAGGGGGAGGGGGAGAGAGAAGAAGAGTGAGGAGTGAAATCTAGAGACGAGAAGGTTTGTTGTTGACGAAGAATTACTTCTAATGGATCTTGAGTGAATGATCCATGAATAAAGTTCCCTATCTTTGACCTCCTGTTAAGTTGGAACATTTTGATATAAAATCTCTCCTCATGTGAGATGTGGACATACTCTAAGAAATTGAGTAATTATTTAGAAACATTGTTACGATACTTGCACCGATATGGAGACATGATGATCCTTTTTGAACACAAGGTTTGAGTTAGAACACAAATATCATCACCTTGTTCTTCTTGTCTTTAAAATTCACCTCCATGGCATAAGATGTTTCCTTTTTGAATGGTAATCAACCCTAGGATTCTCAAACACTTTCTTACTCATATGTTATTAATTGTAAAATGTCCTCTCTTATAACATAGAATAATTTCTCATTCATTCAACTGAGAATACAAAATGTGAATTCATGAATCGAGTCAAGCCACTCAGCTGTTCTACATTGTTTTAAAGTTATTCATGTGCTCTTTCTTTCAACATGAGAGGATCAATATACTTTGTTTCTTAATCAATATCGTGATACTTACTATTTTTTATTTATCCATATTCTGAGAAGCCCTTTTAAATTATTCAATTGTTTAGTTTGGTAACTTTTGGGTTTCCCTAATGCATGCAAGGGGAAGTGGAAAACTCTGATAATGAAGTATTTTGTAGAACATTTACTATTTTATAGCAACTGATATTTATGATGGCCTACTTATTTTTAGAATTTGGTCTTCTTGGTGTCGGAATGGAATGAAAGTGGTCTCTAAAAGTTTTGTTATTTCATAAGGATGTTTTACTCCAATTTTTGGAAGGATTTCAATCACCATTGGGTTTGTCGATTTGAGGAATGACCTATTATTTTTGGCTGAATATTTCATATGCCTTGTAGAAAATGATGTAGAACATAAATGGAGGCAAGGTGCAAATACTCTAATCTTGAAAGGAGTTTTTGCAAGGAATCTACAATTAAAATCTCATGGCAATCAATGGACATGGGATTTGAGAGATATGAGCAAAAAAAGGTTTTTGAGAATGGTGGACGTCTGAAGAAATTTTAGAAACATAACATCACTAAAACAGTAGCAATAGAGAGAACAGAAACATAACAAAAACGAGGCTTAAAAATGATAATTCTTGCATTTAAATTATTTTCCCTCTTTCAAATTTGTTTTCCCTCTCATTTTCACACCTGTACCTCACATTAAACCCAAACAATCTCAACCCGAGGTTAGGTGGAGGTTGGATGCATGATTAAACCATAAAATATAAGGGGTTAAAGATACAAAGGGACATCAAAATATCCAAAGTGTGTTATGGGTGCTTGTTCTCATAAGGATGGCATAAGATTTTAGGAAAAGAGAGTTGTTAACACCTTTTCTAATACCCTAGGTTGTGACTTTTGAGTGACAAAATGTTAGCCTCCAGGATGGGGGGAGAACATTTTTTGTGTCCCCAATTTCCCCTTATCTGATCGGGATAAAGGTAAAAAAGGACATAATTGACCTGAAAAATTGTGCCATAGTGTCTAGCTAGGTTATGAAAAAGTGATCAAAATCCAACTTATGGTGAGGTTTATAACATGTTTATAACACCTTAAGTTGTCACGTAAGTGACGAAATAGAAAACTTGAATGGGGGAGACACATTTTTGTTTCCCACCATATTACCCTTTCACTAAGGGAAAAAGGGGAAAGGAACATCCAAGACATCTAAAACTCCATCTCAAGCTTGATTGGTTGTGTTGATGTCATCAAACTCAACGTGAGAAATAGACTAAAGAGTGGTTTGTTCAGGGCTCGAGAGAAATAAATGGATTTTGGAGGGAAAAAATTATAATATTATTAATTCTAAATAACCCACTGAGTTCCATTCCCACAATTTTCAAGACCTAAATTAAACTTGTAATTTTCCCTTTTTAGTCAACTTTCCACTTTTGCCTATGCATGTACACCCAATAAGCTGAATTACCATCAGATTCCATAATGAGTATGAAAAAACCCAACACATGGATGTATGATGGAGGATGCTCTAATTTACTCCACTTTTAACCCTTTTTTTGGATCCTAAATCTTCTCAGGTTGTCTAAAACCCTTTGATCAAGATCCAACTTGTAGAAAGACTCTTGTGCTACATTGATGGACATGTTTCCACATTTTTATACTCCCATAATTCTATCTCCATTATTACACAATGAGAGTAGGATTTTTCAAATATTTATAATTAATATGATTTGGCTTCCTGAAGACCTGTTGTGGATTTCTATACCCTTCAAACAAGGTGACTAGACTCCTTTGAAACATGCTTTTCCCAGTTCCTTTCCGTAAAAAGACCCCGGTTTTCGCTTGAGAGTTTCTTGAAGTCTCATGGATCCATAGAAAATTCCTAAAATTACGTCAGATCATATTTTTACTCTCCTTCACAACCTCCATATGGTTTTTCCCCTTGTAGTTAACTTATGAGGGATTTCCTCATATGACAAGAAGACCAAAAATAGCCTTTTTAAAGCATCTATGGAGAATTGTTATTTCTTAGATATTAGTAATCTCATGAATCAATATAGGTATACTTATTTACACATGAAACATAATTGAAAATAATGTTAGAATTTTACTCTTGGCCATAATGATGATTACACTATTGAAATGCTAGCCGGAGGAAAGGGAATTTCAAGTGTGGGTTTGGTTGTCATGACCAAAATTTTAAATTTTGCATGCTAGACATTTAACATGACAAAAAAACCCTGATCAAAGGTAGGAGACCCAAAAAAATGTTATTGGTTAGGTTGAAGTGAAATCCACACACTACCTATATTAACAATGATATAAAGAGGCCTCAAACCACAACTATCTTCAACGATTTTTTTGCGTGATAATGAAAAAATGGCTTAGTGTGCTTAAATTGACTTCTATTTGATGGTATATAACTTGGGAAGTGTGATTATATAACCTATTTGAGTGTGTCTCAGACCTATGTAGGGGTTTCTGCTAGAGTGCGTTGTTACTTTTTAGGAATTTAGGACATCTAAGAGTGCTTTAGAAATAATATTTGTAATACATTCTATTGAAAGTCCCACATGACTTAACAAGTGAAGTAGACTTGCATATATAGGGTATTTTAGGTATAATTTCACATTGTGGCCGACCCATAAGGAAATTATTAACCCATAGAAAGATATAAAATTGAGAAAGTGATTGTTGGGTGAATGGGGATGAAACAATTTTCTTTAGACCAAACCATAAAACAATTCAGTCTTAGATGAATGATCTCATACACGTAGATGTTGGGATTTTTCAAAGCTTTTGGAATTATTCCTACGAGGAATATACTACATTAGAATAATACAAGTAGTTTTGTGAGAGATAAAGGAGTGTGAATAAGGAAGAAAATTGTGAAATATGGATAATGATGTGTAACTATGCTTGGAAGGTACACACAAGTCATGTTTTAGGAGAAAAGTCAATGTCTTCATTGATAAATGATAAATTACCAAATTTAAGTGTCTATATTTCCCCCATTTGAGTATGACATGAAATTATGTGCAAGGAAAAGGTACATGAATGTGTAAACACACTTTTTCTTCACTCAAGATGCTTTATTTTCTTGAGCGTTAGCATAATTTCTAAAGTGAATCCTGCAACAAAAAGTGTATTCAATTTCCATAGCAAATATTTTACCTTTAACTCAGATTTGAAAATGTAATTATATCATTGTAAATTGAAATTAAAACCTGTAAATTAAATCAAGGAGTACACCTATTTTCTATGCCGAAGAATAAGATCCTTGATATTGTGCTTGGAGAGATCAATTAGAGCTGAACCATAAGAGAATTGAGGGAGATTACTCCCTAATTTTGTTGATGGAGATACAAAAGCTATAAGGGAATTGGGTGTCACATGACTGAAAACAAAAAGAGGAGTACCATAGCATTTTCTAATTTCCAAAAGAAACTAAAATGATGAGGGGCATCACGAGGTTTTCTAGTCATCAAAAAATCTTCCTTGAAAGTGTGAAAAGAAGGGTATGACAAGGATTTATAGTCACCCTAAAAGCTTGCTAGAAAGTGTTAGAAGAAAGGTGTCTTAGGGATTTATGGTCACCCCAAAAAATTCTTCCCATAGACCACACTAGTGTATACTGATCTAAGTCCAAGTATGCAAAATAACACCAAGTCAAAAGGAAATAAAGTATACTGATTCGCCCACTCTAAAATTCCCCATGTGTATCAAGTATGCAATGTTGAAATGTAGAAAGAGGAGGCCCATGCCCCCATACCCTATAATGAAATATTTTTGAGGATGTAAAAATCCAAATGGGAATAAAGTGCTTATTCCCCCTACACGTATATTAATTTATTTAAATTTACCCTCAAGTCTTCCCAATGAATATGAATTTGTATCATAAACATATAATTAACTACTTGTTCTAAAAAATCTTGATTGTGTCACTACAAAATTACCCAGGATGAAACTATCCATCTTGGATAGCAACATATTATGATTCCATCCCTTATTAGTGATTTAACTGAAATTAAATCTTAATACAAGAATTGGTGGTTAATTATATATATCAAAAATACACAAATGTAGGCATGTAATAACAAGAAAATATGAGTAACAAGAGGAAAAGAATTACTTAGTTGATTCCTAACTATCTGGACTGAATCTAGGCTAGAGTGATGGTGGAACAAGTTCAATCTGGATTTTACATGCTTTTTTAGGAGAATCGATACACAAGTGTGTCAGAAAATATCATATGTGTATCGACAGGACTTCCCATGGTACTAAGGTCTGATTTGGGTGCTAGTTTCCTGGAGAATAGTGCAAATCTGGTTTTATCAGTGTGTAATGGTGTCATCTTCACTTTGTTATGTGTCACATCTACTTTACTTTAGGGTTATCGTTTTGCACATGTAGTTGCAAAATAAACCCTCACTACTTGTACAAGACTCAAGCACACATTAGATGAAATTAAATATGTATATACTTGAGTCAAACTAACCTTGAAAATCACCCCAATGTGATTTTCACATATTTCTGCACTATATTTCACTTAATGTAGTTTTTGTGTGTGTGTGTGATAAAAGCATTTCGATAAAGTGTGTGATGAAATTTAGAAATTTCCCTTCCTATGCAGTGAATAATGCATCCCAAATGTAGTCTTCAAGTGTTCCTTTTGTCTAAGTATGGGGAACCGTACTGAGGTGATGTGGAGAGATCCCGGTGGGGAGAGGAGTCAGGTGGATAAGCCCACAAGATCAGGTAAAGTGAGTGGATTGGTGGAGAGGTTGGAGGGAGAATTTGACATGACAGAGGGAGGGGAGGGCTCAAGTGGACCACCAACACAGTGGCCAGATGTGCCCCCATGGAGGTGACGTCGAGATGAGGTAAGAAAGATCCATTCATTGTTGTTTGATATAAGAAGAAGGGAATGGGTAGGTCAGTTTGGACAAGGTAGAGAATTTGAAATGTGTGGTTAAAATTTTGAGGAAGGATGGGGTGGGAAAGGTCATAGGTAGAGGAAATAGGGTTGGGGAGGGATTTGGGGTAGCTTTGGGTAGGTGTGTAGGGGAAATGGGAAAGAAATGGGGGGAAGAAAATTGAGGTTTCAGGCTTTAGGCACAGTAATAGTGATCGACGTCGGTCAATGTATGGCTGACATCGGTCTTAATTTACCAACATTGGTCAGGTATTTGGAATCGATGCTAGTTTAACATAGAATGGTGTCAGTCAGTGAATTTAGGGTGTAGTTTTGTTAGGGTTGGGGGTTTGGGGCTCAAGTTTAGGTTGGAGGGTTTTGGGGTCAGAGTGGGGTAATGTTGGGGTTTGGGGTTTAAGGTTTTAGGTTCAGAGTGGGATAATGTTGGGGTTTGGGATTTAGGTTGGAGGGTTGAGGGTTTGGTTGGAGGGTTTAGGTAGGAAGGGTTTTTAGGTTCAGGGTGGGGTAATGTTGGGGTTTAGGATTTAGGTTGGAGGGTTTAGGTAGGAAGGGTTTTAGGTTCAGGGTGGGGTAATGTGGGGTTTGGGATTTAGGTTGGAGGGTTGAGGTTTAGGTTAGAGGGTTTAGGTAGGAAGGGTTTTAGGTTCAGGCTGGGTAATGTTGGGGTTTGGATTTAGGTTGGAGGGTTTAGGTAGGAAGGGTTTTAGGTTCAGGGTGGGTAATGTTGGGGTTTGGATTTAGGTTGGAGGGTTTAGGTAGGAAGGGTTTTAGGTTCAGGGTGGGTAATGTTGGGGTTTGGATTTAGGTTGGAGGGTTTAGGTAGGAAGGGTTTTAGGTTCAGGGTGGGTAATGTTGGGGTTTGGATTTAGGTTGGAGGGTTTAGGTAGGAAGGGTTTTAGGTTCAGGATGGGGTTACGTTGGAGTTTGGGGTTAGGTTAGAGGGTTTAGGTAGGAAGGGTTTTAGGTTCAGGATGGGGTTACGTTGGAGTTTGGGGTTAGGTTAGAGGGTTTAGGTAGGAAGGGTTTTAGGTTCAGGGTGGAGTCATGCTGACAATTTTTCAGCGGTTTAAGGAGTTGATGTGACAATTTTTAGCGAGGTATGAAGGATGAGGTTCCATAGTGCCCGCTTCTGAACTATGGTGAGGATGTATACACCCATCTAGAGGAGATGATGACTAATAGTTTTTATTATATAGGCAGTTGTATTGTTTTGCCACTTGTAGATGTAGAGGGGTGAGAGAGATTCCAATGCACACTGATGGGGGTCCTCCATGACATGATGGAGGAGAGAGAACCCACTTTTCTTGGCCCACCAACATAACTTGGTTGCCGTTGTACATGGAAGTTACGGGCATATAGGAGATTATGGAAATTTAGCCTATGCTGCACCTTTTTTCTCCACTGTTGGGCATACAAGCACATTATATGTGTGAGGCCACTAGGTATGCCCCGAGATGATGCATTCAATCCAGATTTCATTCAAGTGGGTTACAGGCGTTGGGTGCTAGCTACTGGAGCACACAGAGCTATCAAGGCTACACACGATGTAGCCTATTATAGGTGCTTGCTACAGGGGTTGTCTGATATGGACATTATTTGGAGGCCCTATGTGGGTTGTCCATCATATGGACAGATGACCATAGAGTTAGACTAGCTATAGTTGGTTTAATGGATAGAGGGATGTCACACGGAAGAGCGTGAGATGATACCCGTAGACAAGTTCAGATGATAGTTTGGCCTACCGTAAGATGTACCACCTCCCTTCTCATAGTATAGGAGCGATGACGTGGATAGACCTATGTCCCCTCTACAACCTACCGTGCCGACAGGGTTGGATGAGGCACCAATATACTGACACAATTATGATGTCAGGTGTACTAACAGATACAGACAATGGTGGGCAGCTCAACTACGAGAAATGCCACCCAGACCAGGATAGCTAGACATGGCCACACTCACAGTTCAGAGGGACATGTTACATGGACAAGTGGCTGGTGTACAGGGCCACATTACAAGTTTATAGGGACAGTTGACGAGATCACGGGTAGAGGTGGCCATGTTACAGGCATAGGTGGTGGCCCTTTAGGCCCAGGTCATAACATTATAGGGGCAGGTGCCCGCACAGGGTGGGGTTGGAGACAAGGAGCAGGTGGCCACCCTACAGGAATATGTGACAGTGTTGCAGGGTCAATTGTCCACTGCACAGGCACAGATTTTGGCCCTACAGGCCCAAATTACCATGTAGACATTGGCACCGGAAGAGGTAGCAGGACAAGGTCAGGGACAGGGCCCCATGGTACAAGTACATGCACAGGGTCAGAGACCCTTGTTGACATGGTAGAGTACATAGGTTATGGTAAGACACATGGCACCTCCTTAGAAAGTGCCCATAACGAGATTCAGGGACACCTTAGGTGAGGTAAGGTACTATCAGGATCATTTGTTAGTAGTGGGGATAGATGTCCCCTTGTATGTGGAGTATCGAGCATAACAGGCCTTGAGTGAGAGGACCTGATCCTGCACTTATAGTCTGGAGAGCACAGGGGGCCGATGAACCCAGAGGCAGGAGCAAGGTGAGCCCACCAGTGTATGAAGGCCAGATCTAGGTGAGGGAAAATTGACTGCTAGATCGAGGCCCACAATAGGTGGTGAGGTAGGTGCGGGGCACCACATAGGAGCGACAAAGGATTCAGGAGAGACTGATGAAGAAATCCGAGGAGCAAGCGAGGGATATCACCATTTTGGATAGTATAGGGATTATCTGTGATATGTACCAGCATGCGTGCTGATGATTTATTGTATATGATACTGGCTTGCATGTCGATGATGTTTTGTATATGATTCCGGCCTGCGTGCCAATGATCTTGAGACATTTGTATTGGATACATTGTATATTGGAGATATTTAAGCAGACATATAGAGATGTTGATGATTTATATATATATGGTGATGATGATGTTTATGTCATGATGTGTATTTGTACTTTTGATGATGATGTTGTACATGTGATGGGAACTAGGTAAGTTAGGCGTGATAGAGTGAGGTCTTAGGCATGGATTGAGTCAGATTCGTTTAGGCATGGTGGAGTTAGGTCAATTTAGGTGTGGATCAAGTCAGGTTTGTTTAGGCATGGATCGAGTCAAGTCCTAGGCATGGTTGAGTCAAGTTAGTTTAGGAATGGATCGAGTCAAGTTGATGTAGGCATGGTGGAGTTAGGTTGATTAGGCATGTTTGAGTTAGGTCAGTTAGGCATGGTTGAGTGAGGTTTATGGTTGATTGAATTTATAATTCATTAATGTGTGGAATTTGTGATGGTATGGATCGTGTTAAGATGATTTGTAGGAAAATGTATGATTATGGTAAAGAAACCATAGATGTGATGAAATGAATATGTAATTTATGATGGTAAAGATGTTGTAGCAATTGTTGCTTGTGTTTTTTAATTTCCAATTATTGATATAGAAAGGAAACTAACTAGGGTAGAAAGTGAATAGGAAAGGGAAAGAGGGAATTGGTTAGGGAAGAGAGTGGCAGAGCTAACCTCCAAGGGCCCCATGCCCTCAAAGTGCTGCCTACATAGTCCTGACAAAAAGGGACCTCAGGCCGATGTATTTCTCCCATAAGCTAAGGAAGATTAGGATGAAGTAATGAAATGGGTTGATGGGTGCTAGGCATGGGTGAATGTAGATCATAGGTATGATTGATTTTAGATCATAGGTGTGGTTGAATATTTTTTTTGTTTGGTGTTGATAATTTAGCCCTGTATAGGATAGTCAACAATTAATGAGGAAGGTGAATGGTAATAGATGGTAAAAAGAGCCACTTAATTGATAAGAACCCTAATGAGTCGATCATACCTAAGAGAGGCTCATGAACAAAAGAGCCTAATGGCGTTGCATAATGGACCATTCTAAGGGTGAAGAAAGTCACATAATCACAAAATGTTGCATTTACGGAAATTCCCTTAATTAACGAGGAAATTAGGTGAAAAAGGCAAGGAGGTGAGAATGGGTAGTTGAGTGTAATGTAGTGTACGACAAGAAACTCAGGATCAAGAATAGGCAAGTCCATGACAAAAATTTCATCTCTCCTTTTTTTAACTTTTTAATAGACTGATCGATGCAAAAATTCTATATGGGATGAATATATTATCTCCTTGAGGTATTCGTGAAGCTAATCAATGCAGGAAGCTTCTGGATATTTATTAAATTTTTGTAATGACCTTATATATTTTTCCTTCATGGGAGTAGTCTATTTATAGTGGTGGAATTAGAGTGAAGAGATGTCCCGTTTGAGGGAGTCATCTTTTGCTAGAACTTTGACTTAAGGAGTTGTATCTCTTTTTGTTTTTGGACATTTAAGTCATTGGTAAGACTATAAAGGAAGATTAGGTTCTTGTTTAGAAGACAAGACCATTGCACACAAAGATTAACTATGAAAGAGGTGGTTTCGAGTGATGAACGACCATGGGATTCCATCTTGAAGAAGATGAAAAGTATCCATGAGAATCATGCTATGAGTAGAGCCGTGGTACTCATATTGAAGATAGGGCTGAAAAGTGACTGGGATCACATGATTCTTTTTGAGTCGTGGATCCTACAAAATGGGTAATATGGAAGGTGAACAACGCTCAAGGGATGAGTTATTAACTGAAAGAAATTGATGTAGGACTTGATATCAACAATAAAATGGTCGAAGATGCAAGGCATTAAGGGGCTTAGGTTCAGGTTTACCTTTGAGTGAAGACAAACAATAAGCACCTCATCCATAGGCATGGGTAATGATATAGGGTCCAAGCCAATTAGGAGAACATTTTCCCCATTTACTTTTCTCTTCTTTAGTTACATGTTGATTTTCCTTTGGGACGAGGTCACCGAACTGAAAGGTTCTTTATTGAACGTGTTTATCATATGCACGTTTGATACGTTTTTGGTAAATTTGGAGATGGTCAAGAGTGTTGAGATGACATTCATCTAATAACTCAAGTTGTGCCAAACGATCCTGGTGAAATTCATCATCATTGAGCATGTCTTGTAGTGAGATGTAGACAGATGGAATCTTTACTTCAAGAGGTAAGATAGCCTTAGTACCGTAGACCATAGAAAAGGGGGTGGTAGCGGTCGAAGTGTGAATACTGGTGCGATAATCCCACAAGGTGAAAGGAATGTGTGTATGCCAATCTTTCCCAGTATTGTTGACCACCTTCATAAGAATTTTGTTCAAGGTTTTATTGGTTGATTCGGCTTGACCATTGGTTTTTAGGTAATTAGGTGATGAGAAACTGAGTTGGATGCCAAAAGCGTCACATAGTTTTTATAGGGTTTTGTTTTTGAATTTTTTTCCATTATCAGTGATGAGGTGGTGAGGAACACCAAAGTGATAAATGATATGATGGTTGATGAATTCACATATCTTCTCAGCTTTTTTATAAATTAGGGGAATGAAATCTACCCATTTAGTGTAATATTTAGTAGTGGTTATGATCCATTGGTGGCGTTGTGAAGAATGGGGGTTGATCTCACTGATAAGATCTAAACCCCATTGAGAGAAATGCCAAAGGTCTCGTGTGACCTGTAAGGCATGACTAGGTTTGTGATGAAGATTAGCATGTTGTTGGTATTTCATGCAACATTTAACATAATTAAAACAATCATGGTTTAGGGTTGGCCGATAATAGCCTAGGTGAAGAATGCATTTTATAACAGCTAAACCATTAAAGTGACCTCCACAAATTCCATCGTGGACTTCCTTAATGGTGTAAATAATTTCAGAACTTGTAAGGTAGTGTAAGATAATGCCATTGAAACCATGCTTGTAAAGAAGACCACCCATGATGACATAACAGGAGAAACTTTTAAGAAAGGCACATTGTCCATTACGAGTGAGATCAGTGGGTAGAATGGAAAGGGAAAGATAGTCTGCATATTTCTTATACCAAAGGTCACATGGGTCAGGGGCAATGGTTCCAACGGAGTAAACTTCATGAGGTAAATAAGAGGGTGATTGTAGCCTTTATATGGCGACAAATATTTTAGATTCAGTGGGCGAAGCATGTATCTGAGAAGCCAAGCAAGCCATGGTATCCACAAATTTATTGGTAGAAAGTGGGGTGGTTTGAAGTGCGTAACAGTCAAATGTGGTCAAAAGTATGTCTACGTGATGATTTTACTTTTTAAGTATCTCATTATGAAATTGGTATATACCATTGACTTGGTTTATGACCAACTGAGAATCACCAAAGATGTTGATTTACTTAACATCTAAGGCATAACTGGAGACCCAATACGAGTGCTTCGTATTCAACAATATTGTTTGTACAATCAAAATGGAGTTTGAAAGACAAAGGCATAGGTTCACCATCAAGGTGAATGAGGATAACACCGGCCTCACCCCCATGCTGAAACTTGGAGCCATCAAAGAAGAGTGTCATTTGGTAAGTGGGTTCATCGAGGGAAAGGGTAGCTATAGACTCGTCTGGGAAGTCGAACTTAGAGGGTTGATTCTTGGAAATAGGTGCATCGGCCAATTGGTTGGTGATATCCTAGCCCTTGATGGAATTTGGATGGATGAATTTGAGGTCGAGGTCAGCCAGAAGCATAATCCAACATGCGACATGTTGATGTTAATAGGGTTTGGCATACATATAGTGTAATGGGTCGGTATTCGTAATGAAAAAGATTTTATTCTTGAGTAGGTAATGGCATAGTTTGGTGGTGACAAAAAATAAGGTTAGGAAAAGTTATTTGGCATGAGTATATCTAGTTTTGTAGTTGATAAGGGTATGACTTATGTAACAAACCACTTGCTCTTAGTGTTGGTCATTGTGATGAGCAAGCACGGCACCTAGAGAATGGTCAGTGGCAGAAATATATAGGTAGAAGGGCTAGTCATCCTTAGGAGGAATGAGCACTGGTGGTTGAAGGAGACATTGTTCCAAGGCTTTAAAGGATTTATGGCATTCAACATCCCATTTGAATGAAACTTCTTTCTTGAGAAGATGATGGAATGGTTGATAACAATCGGAAAGCTACAAGATAAAATGATGAATGGATTGCAACTTTCCTTATAGGCTGCAAAGTTGATGGAGATTAGTGCATGGCAACATTTCCAGAATAGCCTTGACCTTAGTAGGATCGACTTCTATGCCACGTAAAGAAATGATGAAACATATGATTTTTCCAGAAAGTACCACAAAGACACACTTCTTTGGTTGAAGATGAACACAATACTTGATGAGACGGTCAATGATGACTTTAAGAACGGGTAGGTATTCGGTTCAATGTTTGGATTTGAAAATCATATCATCAACATATTATTACAATATGTGATGCACGATGTCATGGAGGATGTAAGTCATGGCTCACTGATATGTAGCACCAACATTTTTTAGGCCAAAAGGCATGAATCGATAGCAGAAATTCCCCCAAGGGGTGATGAAGGCAGTCCTTTTTTGATCCTCGGGAGCTAGTAATATTTGATTGTAGCCCAAGATACCATCCATGAGCGATAAAATTTCATGGCCAGTGGTGATATCAACTAGTTGGTCAATGCCTTGTAGTGGGAAATCATCTTTGGGACAAGTGAGGTTGAGCTCACGGAAGTCTGTGCAAATGTGGAGTCCCCCTGTCGCTTTTTTGACAGGGACAATTTTAGAAATCCATTAGGGATAATCAATGGGTATAATGAAGGAAACCAAGAGAAGGCACTGGAGCTCTTCCTTGACTAGAAGAGCAATGCAAGGATGCATTTTCCGCAGCTTTTTTTAATGGGTTTGGCATCATGAATGGTTATGATATTGTGAACCACAATTTTTGGGTCAATACTAGACATATCGGCATAGGACCAAGCAAACACATTGCCATGGTCCCGAAGGAAGGAGGTGAAGGCTTCATGTTTAGTAGCGTATAAGGATTGACCGATATTTAGAATGTGCGGGTCATCTTGAGTGTTAATGTTGATTTCGATAGTCGATTCGTTCAACATGGTTTGCGTCTCAAAGGGTAATGACTGATGAATATAAGAGTCTTCCGCACCAATGTAGGTGAGGATGGATTCTTCGTACTTACATTGAATGACATTAATAGAAGGCGTATCATCATTGATCATGTCAGGATATAGGAATGGGAGAGAAGAGGGAGCCTCGCCATCTCATTGATAAGTCAGTAGTCCTAGGGGAATGGTGTTTACAAAAAAAAAAAAGGTTAGGAGGAATAGATTCAGGATCTATGGACTCTGTGGGTGAAGATGGTAATGTGGGTGAATGAGATGGGGAAGATTTCTCATCCTAGATAAGGTCGAGACTAACCTTCTTGGAGGGTAGAGTGTAAAAACCAATGCCACTATGGTCATTGTGTTTACGAGAGGTACAGGAAATGATAGTATGGCAACCTTGTTCATAAAAACCGAAGGCAAATCCTTTCCATGCGTACCGGTGGAGGAAAGTGTGAGAAAAGTGGCGGTTAGTGAGGGAGTATAGGCTAGACAAAATGGTTGGGCTTGGGATGGAGGTTCGGGTTTATAGGTGGCAATACCAAGTTCCCCCTACGTTAGGTTGGTGCAAAGGTGGGGAGGGCCATAACGAAAAAACATCAATCATACGGATATCGTAGCTGGGATGTTGACGCAGATTACCATACTCTTGTGGGGTGAGGAAGGTATTGATATTCTATAGGTGGTACTCCCCCAGAGTGAGGCATTGAAAAACACCTTCGAAGGGATCAGTAGTTGGTATGTGGGTAGCGGGTATAGATGGCTCACTAGATGTTGGGGAAACAAGTGTGTCAGTAGTAGAGACTACAGTTGAAGTGGAGATAGCAAGGTTAGATGCCGCAGAAGTAGTGGCAGTTTTGGTGGATGGTCTCATAGGTGAAGGTAAAGTGGTGACAGTGGCAGATGCCTTGATTGGTACAAGCACATCATTGGGACGATATAGCATGTTACAAGTCTTGAAAGGTGATGGGTTGGCAGGGATGGTGTAATTATGTCCCTCGTGTTCAAATTTGAGGCATCGATGTAAATCGAAGGGACATAACCCATGGTACGGATCCAAGGTCAGCTGAGTAGCAAGTTATATTGGAACTCTCCTTCTTGAACATAGAAAAGTTCTGGGACATTGCGGGGGGCCATGCAGACATGGAGAACAATGATACCGAGGGTAGAGGTCATGGCATCACTGAAGGAGCGTAACATAACTGGGTTACCATGCATGCAATTGGTAGGTATCTACATTTGGTCGTATGCATGGGAGGAGATGATATTAATGCTAGCACATCCATTGATCATAACACATCGTATGCATATATTATTGATAAAGATGGAGATAAAAAGAGTGGGGTCATGGTTGTCAGACTGGAAGGGAGAAATATCTTCATCTGAAAAACTGAGGGTGACTACTTGGTGAGTAGGTGGAGGTGTAGAGGAAGGTGAATACCTAGTGAGAGAGGCTACGTGGTGAGGGGTAATGATGGAGGTGATGGGTGTGGGGTCATTTGGTAAGACTTCATTAGATTGAAGGACCTCCATGAGGGCTTGACAATGTGACTCCGATGTTTGGACGAGGTCATATAAAGACATTTTGAGGGGGGATTGGTGTAGTTGTTTTACCATTGTGCGATGCATGACCCCATCAGAAATAGGATATGCAGGACCTCTAATCATGATTTTGGGTATGGGTGTGGCCGGTATGTTGGGTATAGGGTTGGTTGATGGGCCAGTTACTTTTTCCTTGCCCTTTTCTTTCTGAGCACAGGTAGAAATGTTGATCATGTTAATCTGAGAGGAGGTGGATGAAGAGGGTGTGTCATGGAAGGTATATTGACATGAGGGAAAAAACCCTAGTGGGGGATACGATCCTCGTGAAATGAGTAGGGTGCATTGGCATTTTGGTGGTGTTTTGGCCAACTCTCTTATACAAACCATATTGATCTCGAATCTTGGGGGTGGATATTTTGGTCGTTAAGTAGGTAACGGGAGAAGATCTGTGGAAGTTGGTGAAGATGAAATGGGGTCCTTATCAAGAAGATCATCGTCATCAAAATTTTCTTTGGGAGAACACAATTGGACAAGAGCAGTTTTTAAATCCTTACAGTTCTCTACAATGTGTCCTAGCACACGATGGTAGGCATAAATTTTTGGTTTCGTCAAACCCTTTTGGTTTGGGTTTGAGTAGGTCGTAAGGTCTACGATGTGGTAATGTGATGACAGAATTTTTGAGGAGATTGGTTAAGATTTTTTCATAGGATCCTGTTAATGGATCACAATGGGAGGTGAATGTGGGTTTGGGTGTATGTCTAACTGATGGTGGAGGAAGAGGTTTTACAGGAGGGGAGTAGTTTGGTCTACTATTTTGGTGTGCGGTGTGGTCTTAGGTTTTGATTGCATCTGCTTGGGTAGGGGCATGGCAGAAGAGTTGGCTATGGAAGGTTTGGTTGGTTTAACTAGCTTATTAGAGGGTAGCGGGTTTTTAGCTTTAGGTTGCCCCTTTTTGGGCAAAGGTGACATGGGTGTATGAGATGTGGAAGGAAAAGTACATGGTGGAAGAGGATGGGTTACCCATGGGGGTAACCAAGGTGTCATAGAGATGGGTGGTAGAGGTTGGGTAGAAGGTGTGAGTGAAAGAGAAGAAAGTTTCATGGGTAGTGAAGAAGTTATTGATGATAGTGGAGGTATGGGTGGTAAGAAGGTTACAGGTGATAGTGGAAGTTGTGGCTCACCTGGGTATATTAGAGGTTTGTGATGAGGAGGAGGGTTGCTGCATTCCTAGTTTATCATTTGATGGAGGTTTCTTAGCCAAGGCCAAGGGGTGAGGTCCTAGGATGGACAAAAGGGGTGAAGGTGATAATGGTGTGGTAGGCGAGGTTGGTGTATGGGGCCTAGGAGATTGGATCTTATTTTTAGGGGCTAGGGTAAGTTTAGTGTTAGTTTTTGAAGATGTGGCTAAATGTAATTTGATGGGTGGATGAGTAAGGCTAGCTGTCAGTATGACCCCTAAGGTAGTGATAGGCTTAGGTAAGGGAGATTATATAGGCGTGGGTAGGTGTTTAGGTGTAGATGTATGTTGGGTTAAAGGTAGAGGTGTGATTTGGGCCATGGGTGGTGACATGGAAGGTGTTGCAATATAGTCGTGGTTGTGTTTGGTTTAGTCTCTTGAAACATTTTTAGATAGATAGGGGAGGTGTCAGTGAGGGAAAGTTGCATTTGTGTCAAAACAGGAAGTAGAAGGTGTCCCCAAAGTAAGGATCTACCGACATAGTCTAGGAAATCAGCCAAGCGTGAGAATGGTACTTACGTAGGTGGGGCCGATGTGGATTGAGTGGTAATCCCCATAAAACGTGTTTGAGATACCGGGAAATAGTTAGCCTCGGACTCTGTGGGTAAGAGAGCCAAAAGCAGATCAACGAGATCTTGATGCTCTGATGATGAAGGGTCATCAAAAGACACTGGTACTTCAATAGGATCCTTTATGGGTAGAGGAGAGGATGGGCCAGATGAGGTTGAATTTCCTTCTGACGATATAGGTTATGAACATGTATCTCCTATGAGTAGGAGATGGTGCCAGGGAAAACTTCTCAGAAATTTGAGGGGGTTAAAAGCAACATGCTAATTATAGGCTCTTCCACGGGTGAAGGAGAAAATGAAGAGGGTTCCTCTGTGGATGAAGGAGTACATGAAATAGGTTCTTTTACATGCAGGGGAGCTCAGGATAAGATTTCATCTATGGAAGGAACATGAGGTAATTGGGAAGCAACTGGTATGTCATCAAAAATAGCATGGACCTCGCCGACATTGCTATCATTATTTGAGGTATCAAAAACTTGGTTGGAAGATGGGGTGTGATTAGGGAATGGCTTCTTGAAGATGTGTAGGTTTTGGTTAGCGGGTGCATTCAGGCTATCCAAGACTAGATCTCTGTTGTCTAACATTTCTTGGATGATATTCTTGAAGGTGATGTAGTTATTATCACTATGACCTTTAACACGATGATAGTTGAAAAAATCATGTTCTTTATACCATGCGGGCATGGGTTTCTCACGGTCAAAACTAGTTGTTGATCTGGAAAAATCATTCTCGCATGGGTGAACACTGAGACTAGAATCCACCAGCAAATTAGAGTGATGGAGGGATTAGAACCTCAGATGCAGATTTGAAACACATGCAGAGAAGATAGATTGATGATAATGAAGATAGAGCTATAAAACATAAACAAATAAGATTAGAAAGTGATATGTGAGGGTTGCCCGAATGGTGTTGGTTCCAAGAGGATATTAACTCCCTTGGAGGATGTCAACCCTCTTTGTTTAAAAAGATGATGAAAATGATAAACATAAGATAGCATGTAGAAGTACAGAAATATAAAATGACAAGAAAACTAAAATGAATAAGAAAAACTTAGTTGGGGCTCTAATCTGAAGGTGAAAATGGGCATTAAGATGGCAAGGTAAGAGACACTATCAAAGCTTTCTCCTTCAAAGCTTCAACAAGAAAATATTTTGCATACCCTTAGTGTTAACTCTCTTTAGCCTAAGTCTTTCCACCTATGGTTCCTCTCTTCTCCTTTTTTTGAATGAGGGGGGAGAACTCATATTTATAGCTTAAGAGTGTGGTTAGACTGAGGTTAAGAAGTAGTCGGGGTTAGGTACGTTAACCCTAGTTAGAAGACATGATGTGATCACGTGGATCCCATAGTTTGACTTATTAGGCAAAGTGGGGAACATGATTGACCTGGTGGGTAAGATGAGATGATCACATGGGTCCCATGGTTTGACTTTTGAGGCAAAGTGAGGGGCATGATTTGAATGGGTAGGTAATTATAGATATTCCTTTTTATTTTGAATATTATTATTCATATTTTGTATTTTTATGAGATAATTGATAATTTTGATTATTTAAATGGATTATGTGGAATCCTTTAATTAATCAAAAATTACTAAATGGATGGGATTTAGAAGAAATTAAATTTGGGAGGGGGGTGTTGGATAGAGGAGTGTAAATGCGAGATGACCGAGAGGGGTCACACCAAAAATTGGTGTCTACATTTTCCCCTTTTTGTTGAGTGGTTTGTGATAGCAAGCCACGAGACAAAAACAAAAAGGGTTAGATGGAAGACGTTTCCAAGGATGGATGAAGACATGACCAAAGGAAAGATGCCTCAGGAAAAAAAGGATCATAATAAATATAAAAATTATGGCGATGAATCCAATATCACATCGGGTAGAGGACAATTACGGTCTCAATGGAGATAGATGACAATGTTCTACAGACCAGTGAGTGGGAGAAGACCACTGCAGTATGGATATAAACCAAGATGGCCAATGGGTCGTAGGAAAACATCAAAATACGTACAACTAAATGCAAAAGATGTGTGAAATCCTTTGTTTGCAAGGAATCGTGTAAAAAAATCACGTGTCCAAAAATGGATGAGAATGAAAATAAAGATGCCCCAGCATAGGGCATGGGAAGGACATAAAGTGAGTTATATGTGTTGACAAGTACATAGATGAAAAGGTTTCCCCGATATAAGACATAAATAGAATAATCATAAATGTGGACAAGATAAGCAGATAGGATATAAAAGTGAGATAAAATGCCCTAAAAGGGTAATAAATATGATGAAAATCATGTTTCATAGGAAAGATACATAAGTGTTAGCAAATTAGAAGATGAAGTAGACAACAAAGTCTTATCTCTTCGGTAAGTGTGATAGAGATACTTTTGTGACAAAACAAAATCAGAGAAAATATTCAAGGAAGAGGACAAGATTAGATAGGTGATGGCTGTTATGGTATCTTCCAAGACAAAAATGTCAAAAGAAGATGGGAAGAGATTCTTAGAAATGGATATGATGATCTCCCTATGAGAGGACTGACGAAGATAAAAGATGTGACATGGTTCTCAAAAAGAGAAGAGGTCAATGTGGTAAAGAGAAGAACAAGAATGGTAATGAGAGGGATAGATGGTGATACGTAAATGGAGAAAAATTGGCATTGACTGTGAATACCAGATGTGAGGGATGATGAGAAAGAGAAAAGGGAATAGACAGGAGAATTGGTTGATTATGATAAGAGCAAGAAAGATTGAATATGAAGGCAACATGGGTATGGAATAGAGGGATGGAGACGGAGGAGGAGAAATAAGGAATGAAAGGGGAGGAAGAAGATAAAAAATTTATAGAGAAAGGGGGAAATGAAGAAGGACAAACAAAGAGAAGATAAGAAAAGAACAGAGAAGAGGATTAAATTATGAAAAAGGGAGAGATGTATTCAAGACAAAAGGTTGTGATGAAGGATGGAGTAGAGGAAAATAGAGAGGTAATGGAAAACGAAAGAGATGATAGAGAAAAGAAAATTGAAGGAAACATATCATAGTGAGGAAATCCAAGGCAAAGATTATGGAACTGACCACATGGAAATGCATGTGGATGATGAGATGATAAAGAAAATGGGATAATGCTGAAGAGTTACGTTTTTCAACAGGGAAGTAAGGAGAAAGTGTGAGGTAAATGGAGAGAAGGATGATATAGAGGAAGTAAAATAAGACAAAGATCAGAAAGTAGGAGAAGACAACGAAGAAAATTATGTTTGTAAAAGAGTGAGAAGCATAAGAAACGTAAAGAAAAACTTGAGGGAAGGAATGAAATCGATTGGAAAATAAACGGAGGTGAATGAGATGAGAATATTTTGATTACGAGAAAATAGAGAGAAGGTGTATGATGAAGACAGTGAAGAAATTGGCAAGGAATAATGGAAGATAGAGAGGTGGCAAGGAAAGAGAAAGGAAGGGATAGGAAAGGCAATGCCAGTGAATTGATGTTAAGAGAAATCCACCGATAATGATCAGTAGGAAAAGATGGGATAGAAGATAAGACAAGGTAGAAAGTAAATGGAGAATGGGAGGGGGAACACCAATGAAGGGTCGTTAGGAGAAGTCCTCTGATAATGATCAGAGGACACAGAGAAAGGAAGGAATGAAGATAGAATGGAGATCAAAGAAAATGATTCAGGTTGTGTAGAATGGGGGATGAGTGATTTTCAGGAGAAGTCCACTGATAAATCTTAGCTTAGAAATAGAAGAGGAAGATGAAATAATGTTAACGAAAGATTAATGACAGTGGACGGGTAAGTATGGGGGTAGATATGTGGGAGAACTCTAGAAGATGGAGTGAAAAGAGTAAAGAAAGGAGGGATGATGATGTGTAGGGAGATGAAGATGAGGAGAGGATGCAATGGATGAGAATGAATGAGATAAAAATGAAGAAACATGACACGAAATGAATGGAGAGAAGCAACGGTTAAGTAAGATTACCCAACGACGGATGATGGTTATGAAAAAGGGACCAGTAGGAAGTGGTGTTTGTGAGAATGAAAGAGGAGGTGAGAGGATGTGATGATGGGGAGTGATGATAAAATGTAGATGGAGAGAATGTGGGGTAGTGGGCAAGTGGAGGATGATAAATCATGCTTAAGAGGTACTCTTAAGTAAGATCACCATGCCATAGGAGGATTTAAGTAAGATCACCGAACCAGCAGTGACGATATAGAAGGAGAAAGACAACATTGTATTGGATGCAGATGTGGAAGGGTTGGTTGGAATGGATGAGTACGATGAAAGGCAGAAGATAGAAGATGAGGAAGAGATGATGGGAGATGGAAGGATCAGATGGCCAACCATTCTAAAGAGAAACTCTTAAGTAAGATTTCCCTGCGATGGAGATGGTTAAGTAGGATCACCAAATTGAAGAAGAAGAAGAATGATGAACATACTGAGCTGTGTATACCAAAATGGAACAAGAGATAAAAAGAGGTGATATTAAAGTGATAACAAGGAAATAGAGGAGTGTGACATGAATGGATGGAGGAACATACACAACATAGATGGAGAGTGTAAGGGAAATCCTTAACTATGATGCCCACGTGGTGGTGGTGATGATGCAAGAGTGTTAAGCAGAAAAGGAAGAGTGGAAAGACATTTTTGGTGGTGATTGTAATTTGTTGAAAGAGGAAATGGTGGAGAAGCTTCTATAGTGGGATGATCCAAGGAAGAAGATATACCTTAACTAAGGTTCTCTGGCTTTATGGATGGTTAAGCAAGATTGTCAAACTAAAAGTGGAAGAATAAAAGAGAAACTCAAGAGGAAAGACAAATAAGATATCTAACATCGTGCAAGGGGACAGAAAGGTGAGAAGGATGATGTGGAGACAAATGGTGATGAGTGAACATGGAGAGTGAGGAACAATCAATCAAAGATGATGTTGAACATGTTTGAGAGATAAGGAGTTGCAGGATAACAAACTTTCTTGAGAAGGACCCTCAAGTAGGATTCACAAACTGCAATGGTGATCAAGTAGAATTCACAAACCAAAGAGTGTATTTGCAAACACATTCATGGAGATGATGGATAAAATATAAAAATCATAGTCTGGAATTTGATGTGATTTTTATAAAAGATGATTTGGATGAGATGAATGGAACATAGCTATAGCAATGGTTTATAGGGATACTATGTTTTGAATTGGATTAGAGATAAACAAGAAAGGGTTACCCACTCAAGGCATTGCACTTGTAGCCAATAGTGGGTGTTAATACATAACCAATGATAGTTAGTTATACCAAAAGATCACGAAGGAAATATGGATGAAAGATGCTCGTAATCCTAATTTTGACATGACAAAGGGATTGAAGATGTGACTTGTACGTGGGAAAAGGGATCTCCAAAGGTGGTGTTCCTTAAGTCTATGCCCCAGCTCTGGGAAAGAGAAAAACAATAGTAGAAAGCTTTCTGAAAATGCTGATAAAGGAAGGCTGATCAATGTGGAAAACCTTCCAGATGCCATAATAAAAGAGTAGCCATCCTTCAAGGGTATGGTCTACTTTATACATAATATGGATGGTAAGAATAATATGATAGCCGTCCTTCAGAGGATTGGTCTATCTCTTTTGATTTTGCTTTGATTTTGATTTGTATACTCTTTTTTTGTATCTACATGAACAATTGTCCTTCGAGGGATCAATCTATTTTTTATAATTTTGATTTTTTTGTTGCATACTTGACTTTGAGATTCACATGGGGGGAGAGCTAGGAATAGCTAAGTAAACCACTTAAGAGGGGATAGGACTGTACAAGAGACACCCTAGACCCCTTCGCATGGCTGCAATAGGAGAACAAGAAGGTGACATATGTAATGGTTATAGGGTCACATCAAAGTAATGAAGGTGGACCACATAATTTAGATTATTACAATGATAAATGGAAGGGGCTAAAGATGGCAGAACAATCTAAGGATGTAACTAAGTTCTCATTGGTAGATATGCTAACAGTAGACTGGTCGCAAGTGCAATGCATTAAGAGGTTCCATTTCTAGTTTACCACCATGAGATAGAAGAAAATGTAGTTGCAATAAGATGAGATGATAGCTAAGTAGGGAAACAAAAAATAATGTCCTGAAGGAAACAAACATATGACCAAAATGGTGGATTTAGATGAAAATAAATGATGCCCTAAGAGAGACATAAACATAGAAGGACAATCATGGCCTCAAAGGAGGGCTTGATGAAATAAACGATGTCCCAAAAGGGACACACATATAGCCATAATGGTGGACTTCAAAATAGGTGATGCCCAAAAAGAGACATAAATATAGCCACAAAGGTGGACTTGGAGAAAAAGGTCCCTCAATGGAGAGACAAACATGGCCTCAAAGGAGGGCTTAGAATGAGATGAGGATCTAGATATAATCAATTTATATTGGATGGATGCAAAGAAAGTAAATAAAACAATGTTAAAGAGAAAAGTCCCCTAGTAACAAAGGGGTTATACAGATGAGATGCTCAAGGGCGAGGGAAGGTTGTTCCACCAATGAGTTAAATGTGAAGGAGGTAAAGGATGTCGAAAGAGCTTAGATGGGATTGTTTTAGATTTGGATGGGGTAAATGATTGGAGACCACAAGTGTGCTTAGTAAAATAAGCAACATTGATGAACAATGGAGGGCATTCCTTAGGAGGAATGACATGGGCTGGATGGATATTAAGAGATGATGTGGATGGAGGGATCATGGGAGATCCAACATATGGGATATGGATTAGATTTAAGGTAGATGGAGAAGGAAATTTCCCCGGAATGAGGAAATCATTTTCTCAATAATATTGTGGAACATTGACCGAAAGGCCTTACAATGTTCAATGTCACGACCTGGGGTACGATGATAAGTGCAACTACAATTAGGATTTGAACCATGATGGTTTGGGACCATAGGGATTAAAGGCTTTAATAGGAGGAAGTTTAATGGTATATGTTTGAGTTAAATGTTGAAATATCTACGTTATGACCCCATTGAAGTGTCATGGGGAAGGTAACTTTTGTGGGTTTTGATGGGATGTATTAGCTTAGCGTTAGGAGAAAATGTGGATGTAGATTGGATGTGTGAATTTCATGTTTTGGAGGACAAATAAAATTTGGTTTTGAAGGATGATATTGTTTGGATGTGGATTGATTATTACAAGATGTCGTAGATGGAAAAATTGATCCTGACATGGATGTTGTGGCATTAGATTGTTGAGAAGATTGAAAACCTGGATGTTTCCAAGGAGGCGCAGGGGACTGTCGGGGATGTTTTCCCTGAGCCTTAGACTTCAACCAAGAATATTTATTTCTAGCAGGGATGACAATAATTTCAACTGGAGGATCTGATAGTGGTGGTGTGGTTATTAATGGAGAAAATGTACTAAAACAAGACGAGGATGTTAACAGAGAGATAGGTGTTTGTATGATACGATTAATGATATCTATGTGAGATGTGGATTGTTTCGGCTTTGGCATGGGAAGAGTTGATTTTATAGAGGGAGAAGGTAAATCATCTTTATTTCATTTAGATGGATTTGTTGGTTCAGTAAGTAATTCAAGAGGTATATTTGATAGGGTTAGAGATCAAGAGGATTGGGTTGGTGTGATAGAAATATTAGGTAAAGAGTATTGGGATATACTGGGTGATGTGGCCATGGGCGAAGATATAGGTACATATGTCAAGGTTAGGATAGGTGGACTTGTTGATATGATAAGTATAGGGGTCACTAGCATAGACAAAGTTTTAGGCATTTTTGGAATATGTGGAGATGTGAGTGATGTGATAACCGATGGAGTAGACCTTATGGGTAAGGGTAATGTAGCAAATGTAGGAGCATTTTCAGATGTAGAAGTAAAAGAGACTGGTTGTTTCATAAATTTTTTGAGGGGTAAGAATGATATGTTAGCTAAAGGTATTATTTTCAAAGATGGGGTTGCAAGGGTGCATGTTGTACAACTGAGTTTAGTGGGGATGGTTTTTGAGCAATATAGGTGTAGTAACAGGTGTATTTGAGGTAGATTTGGGTGAAGAAATAGATGGGAGAGATGTAGGGATATGTGTGGATACGAGTGGGGCCGAAGTAAGTGCTAAGGGGGAATCTAATGTGGTAGATTGGGGTGTATTTGAAGCATCAGAAATGGATGATATAGTTGAATTTGATGTAGGTGTGATAAGGATAGTAGAAGGTGCAGGTTCAGGACAGGTAGTGAAAGGTGATGTAGGTGTAACATGTTCTGAATAAGAGGTGGGAATAATGTCTACTGTGGGAACATGCGGAATTGGTGATAAGATAAGATCTTGATTAACAGTGTCAACCATATGAGTGTTTGATAGTTGAGATGTAAATGGGGTGATGTGATTTGTTGGTGGTTGATTAGTTTATGTAGTGGAGGTATCAATTTGGATATCCCCTTGATTTACGAGTTGTTAGACACAGTCTTTGAAGGAACGGAATCTCTCAATGTCATGACCTTTGACTCGATGATATTTACAAAAGTGGGCCTCATGATACCAAATAGGCTTGGCTTGTGATTTGTCCATGGGTTGTATGGGAGGCACTTTGTCCATGGGTTGTATACGAGGTGATTTGTCAACGTATCAAATACATAACTATATGATTCTTCTAAAGGAGTATAGTTAGTTGTTGATTAAGGAGATTGTTGTTGAGACCATGTGCTTGGTGTAGATGGGGGATGAGGGGTTCAATGACAACGTTATTGGCTGCAACCTTGAACTCTCCATTATGTGTGAATGGTTTGGTAGATTCAAATTTTGATTCAATTAAACTTAATTTAAGATGACCCTGCTCAATGGCACAGGTTTCGAGCTTGCGAGCCATTGTGAAAGGTTCATCAAAGGTTCGTAATATTTGGATCTGTAAAGTGGATGATATATGTTTGGCACATGAATATGAGACTAAGTCGATGAGTTCAGTTTGTGGGATAGTGAAGGATAGTTGGTCTATAACATCATGCGATCGTGCGACAAAGTTGGAAATGGGATCATTTTCATACTGTTGAATGGTATATAGATCAACGATAGTGATCTTGCATGCGATATTGATAGAAAAGTGTTCAAAGAACTGTGCAAGTTGAGTGAAAGAGAATATGGAATGTCGTGGGATATTGTGGGTACCAGTCCAACCCAAGACCAGACAAAGACATGGGGAAGTGCAAAGAAGTAAATCATGATCATGCGCAATAAGACTGTAGATCAAGAATTTTCACATTTGTTACCTGTCCAAGTTAATGTACCAAAATAAGCACAAAAACCCTGAAAAAAAATGAAATTGATACATGATAGATAAGACAAGATGAGAAGATGTAGATGGAAAAGAAACCGATGTAGACAAGATGGGCGCACACGAGTGATCCTGTAAGGCAGCTTCGAGAAACCTGCAAGACATAGATACTTGATAGAAAAAGACAACGTTAAAAGATATTTGGGTGGACTGCCCGAAAAGTGGGTCTGGGAAGCGATAAGCTCCCTCGGCAGATGTTAGTCCACGTTTTCAATTAGAAGAAGAAGCATACATGATAAAATAATGTAAATAAATGTCTAGATTTTCTGACCAAAAGTGACAAACATAATGTAAACAGCGGACAAAAAGCAACATAAAATAGGAAACTATGAAAATAATGCTGGATTTGTGTTATCTAAATTATTTTACCTATGCACAGGCCAATCGGTGTCAATTAGGAAAATCGGTGTCAACTAAGATAGGTCGGCGTCGACTAGAGAAAATTGGCATCGACTAGGGGAAAAAATGCAGGAAGATTGAGAAATGGATGGTGAAATCTAGATCATCAATGTCTGCTGGATCTATAGGATCCTTTAGGATGCTGAAAAAGCTCCACCTTCGCTAGACGCAGGAGCAGAGTCACCAAGAGATCATTGGAGGCTTGCGATGTTGATGTGGTAGGAGCAGAGTAACGGTACTCCTCTCAGGGACTGATTTGGATGGAATTAACTTTCGCTCAATAGATAATGCTCATGATTGATGTTCAAAACTCTATGTCATTCTTTCTGTCTAACCAGAACTAAATTCCAGCCCTGTATTTGTAATCGGCGCCGACTGAAGTGTAATCGGTGCCGCTCTGAAAAATCAGCGTCGACCGAGTACCGATCGGCGCCGATCAGGGAACAGACTCCCAAAATGGCCAAAAAGGACAATTTTTGGAAAGATGAGAGTGATCCTTCCACCTCAAATACGGGAAATATCCCGCTGCATGGTTTGGGAGGAGGAGAAATAGGGAGGATAGATGGATAGAATAGATATGGGAGGTTAGGAATTGATAAGGGGTAGATAAACGGTTAAGATACATGTAAAAAGTTTAATTAAATAGTTAATATTTAATTATCTATGGGTAAAACATAATGGGGTGAAATAAACTTAGGATAGATGTTTAAATCAAATATTAAATAATACCCTAAGGGAGAAGTGGTGATAAAAACGTGCCCCAGGTTACCCGAGAAGGTAAACGAACGTGGGGGACACTAAATTGGGTAACCAATTTTAGGTGTCTACATTTTGCCCCTTTTTGTCGAGTAACTTACAATAAGCAAAGTTGCAGGACAAAAATAAGGAGTTGGAAGAAAGGAAGAAAAAGTGATGATATGATCCCCCTCAAACTCGGGATAGGATGGGCCCCGAAACACTAACTGATCCCAAGTTTGAAAAAGGTAGATGAAAATGCAGGATGCCCCAGCTACATGCCTAGAGTAGATCTGATCATTAATGATGCACAAAAAATAATAAAAAGCAAGCAACCTAAGGAACTCACATTGGTAGGGAAGATTAGACGGTCTTCACATGAGATGACATTAATACCTACAGACCCGTGAGTGTAAAGAGAGCTGCAAAATAGTAGCACCTAAAGAATGATACATTAGTAGGGACAACCAGACGGTCTATGAAGCAGACGACGCTAGTGCCTATAGACCCATTATCTTTAAGCTACCAAAAATTCGAGTGCCCCATGTATAGGGAACAGAATCGAAATGGGTGAGAACATCGAAAGTATGTGCCAAAAAGGCAACACTCAGGTCATAATAATGACCAGATAAATAAGCCAAGCATCAACACTATGAAAAAAAGATTAGGAGATGGAAGAAAGCGATGTAGAGAAGAAAAATTGCAACCAATTGACAATAATGGGCCTAAATCGGTGTCGATCAAGCTAAAGTCAATGTTGACTAAAGAAATCGGTGCTGACCATACAAATTGGTGCCGACCGTACTGAGCCCATATAAATATGCGAAAGGAAAATGTGAACGATTTATTTAGACCGCGACGATTGATTTAGAGAGAGTCAAAAACTAATTTTGAGCAACATGGAAGCCCCTAGGAGTAATTAGAAGCGGAAGAGGACACGACTTGGGGGTAAGTGGATCCTCCTTGAATCTCATGCTACATAGTTGGATCCATTAAATAGCACACCTAGAATGCTGGTTGTTAGGGAAAAAAGGGAATAAGTGGGAAGCCAAAGTGTTTTTGACACTCTAACCTCCCAATCGGTGTCGATTGAAAAAATCGACACTAGATTACGTTCAATCGGCACCGATTGGAATTTCAATTGGCACTGATTAGAATTTCAATCGATGTCAACTAAATTAGATCGACGTCGATTGAACTCAATTGACGCCGATTGGAACCGAATAGACTGATAAGATGGTAGAATGTGTTTTTGATGTTCTCGATTTGAATAAATGGGAAGCTAACATTGCTCTTGATGTCGTGGGATGCAGGAATGAGAGGCATTACACATGCAGAGATGCTATTCTCGAGCTGTCTGGGAGACCATTCTCCCTGATGTGAATGACGTGGATTGGCGTCACCTAGAGCTAGCCGGGCTCGGGGGCTTTCGGGGTACTACCGACGGGTGCCTCGAGATGTAGAGCTGATGCG
This sequence comes from Taxus chinensis, assembly GCA_019776745.2. Classification (NCBI taxonomy): domain Eukaryota; kingdom Viridiplantae; phylum Streptophyta; class Pinopsida; order Cupressales; family Taxaceae; genus Taxus; species Taxus chinensis. Next base: position 570,711,993 of record CM034155.1, on the reverse strand, counting down.
AGCACTAGTACAGCGATGGGATAGTAGGACATGCACTTTCTGGTTTAGGACGGGTGAGATGACCATCACCCATGAGGATATATATAGGATCCTGAGGCTGCCGATCACCAGGGACCCGATTGAGATTACTCCATGAGAGCAGCAGTAGGGGCCCTAGGATGATTGTATGGAGATAGGGCAGACGATTCAGAGATAGTGTCCGGGGTGGTGAGGACATAGCCTCACATTATAGACAGGATGATGCTAGGAGTAGATGGATAGCACTGATTCAGATGGTGATCTCCTATTTTGCTCTGCCAGATTCAGGAGGTGGGAGATTTCCATTGTTGTTACTAGACTGTGTTTGTGACATCCTACAGTTCAGACAGGTGTTTACGTTTTCTGATGCTCTTGATAGCTCAGATATACTATGAGTTATGGATGTACACCACCGGTAGGCAGACAGGTATTGATGTTAGCTTTGTGCTCCATTGCTGGGCATATGAGCACATAATAGTGATCAAGCCATCCAGGCTTCCATGGATGCCAACAGCAGAGGGGGCCCTTGATTATGGATTCCAGGCGATGGTGGGCCAACATGGCCCTAGGAGATACAGGGAGATCTGCGGAGTGGTATGCTGAGCGTTTCAGGACGCTGACACCAGAGCAAGTCATTTGGAGACCATATCGGGTCTACCCGACATGGGCCAGTCAGGAGGCTCACCTGGTGGAGCTGAGATGGAGCAGGGTGGTTAGGGGCCATAGGCTAGATATGTGGGAGCGCGTCCCATTTATATGGGTATTGAGGTAGTTCAGCCTAGTTCAGATAGTTCTGACCACTTACAGGCCATACAGGCAGGATAACAGAGAGACCGATCTATCCGATTTTGATCCCTGGTAGATCCATTGAGGGAGGCCCCACCTTCCACAGATAGTGATGATGATGCCAGAGTAGATGATGGCTATGTGGCATGGTATTCTACAGAGCTACCATGACACCTGCCAGCATCTATAGACGTAGATGAGGAGGACATAGCCGCAGTGCTGGAGAGGTTGGAGGGAGAGCATGCTACCCTGGTGCAGACACACCAGGCTACCCTCGAGGAGATTAGAGCTCTGACGGAGGAGAGGGATGCACTGATACTAGAGAGAGACACATCACGTCAGGAGTGAGATACAACAATCCAGTAGAGGGATCGCTACCATCGACACAGAGAGGCCCTCAAGGCCAAATACGGTGATACAAGACACTATTTCAGAGTCCAGGTCACAAGGTGTGACATTAGGAGGGCCACCACCAGCAGCAGCAACAATGCCATTACGGAGCACCTAGTATGGTGAGTCTGAGCACTTATCAATGTCTCTCCTTGCCGAGGTGAGATACTATGAGGATGCCCTGGCACAACATGCCCCTGATGTGCCTCGTTACAGTGTGAGGAGGAGATCAGCGACAGCCACAGCTAGTGGTGCATCAGAGGGAGGGAGCACCGGGAGAGATCGAGGGTTGGCGGTAGGCCCCCAGCAGTAGGTGCTTCTAGCTCAATAGGCGGTGGCCAAGAGAGACAGCCTGGACCAAAGGAGGGTGGAGGAGATAGTGTCTTCCACCTATCAGATTTTACGATATAGATATGTTATTTTTATCTTTTGTATCGATATATTGATGTAGCCTCGATTTGAAGGCATTTTTGATGTATGATATAGATGGCTTGATTGAAATCCATCCATTTTTTGTTGTACAGACACTGATGTATATATATAGATTCATCATTTTCTGTGTTATGTGATTGTACTCATGCATTTAATTTTGATAGATATGGATAGATGTAGCGTAATTATGATAGATACAGACATATGCTGATAGAGGATAAATAGATGTGATTTGATGGGCATAGACATAGAGGATAGATAGATGTGATGTGATTTGATGTGATTGATATGTTTAAGATGTTAATTTAATTTTGATGAAAATAGATATAGATAGATGTAGTGTAAGTTTTGATGGTCATAGACATGTGCTGATAGAGGATAGATAGATGTGATGTGGTTTGATGTGATTGATTAGATTTGATATGTTTAGGAAGCTAACTTAATTTTGATGAAATAGATATAGATGGATGTGTATTTAGAAAAAGTAAATAAGATGAGTATAGATAGATGGTAGATTTTGAATAAATTAACATGTTAAGTGTAAATGATTTTTGTGACAGCAAAGGATGTAATGATATTATCTTAGTTTAGAAGATAAAAAGAAATACACTTAGATATAAAAAAAGAATGATAAGTTAGGCTCCTAACTGACCATACATAGAGACTTTGATAGAACACCAACAGACGATGCATACAAGGCCATGTATGAGGTTAAAATAAACCTGACACTAGCGAGTCACCAACCAGATCAAGGAGGTAAATGGAATGAGAAGTAAGTATGTATCTCATCGAAATATACAAAGGACATAATACGTGCTCATATTGGGAAAATAGGGTCTCCATATGATTGAAAAAAGTTCTAATATCTCAGCTTCATGATTTCTTTTGATAAGAGAGCAAACTGATCAATGCGGGAAGTTTTCTAGAGAAAGACTGATCGATACGGGAAGTCTTTTAATGATGCTAAAAAGTGAACAAACTGGCCGAAGAGGAAGTCTGTTACTGCAAAGGCTGATGGAAGTGAGAAGCCTTGAAAATTCCATGAAATAAATAGCTATCCTTCAAGGGAGCAGTCTGTATTTTGAATTTGATGATAGCCATCCTTCAAGGGAATGGTCTATACTTTTTAATTTTTGATAAGGCATGAATAGCTGTCCTTCGAGGGATCAGTCTATCTTTTGGAATTTTTAGGATGACATCCCCCTCGTTTTTTTTTTTTTTTTTTTTGGAGCTTTGAAAGAAGCTGAGTTTAGACCAGATAGATCTAGATAGAAGGGGGAAGAAAATGTATACAAACACGTACTCATGCCCCAAGTAGATTCGATTAAGATAAATACTTAGGACAGATGAAGTAGTGATTAAGGTGTTCCTACTATGAGGAGGAACATATCCATAAGGAAAATGCCATGAGTAGAGCCTTGCAGTACTCATTTTTAAGGTAGTAGAAGACATAACGCAGGAGAACCACATAGTTCCAAATCACTTACAAAAATACATGACTGGTTGTAGATGGATGAAAGATCTAGTTTTGTGACTAAGATCGTGTAAGATAGATTTTAACAGTAAAAGGGCCTTAGATGCAAAGCATTAAGAGGTTCCATTTCAGGTACACCATCCATGGAAGATAGATGATAAGTCCTGGACCCATATTTATGAGTGACTACGTACGGACCCATCCAGTTAGGAGCGAACTTACCATTGACTCCTTTCTAGTGTAGTGACATTTTGGTTTTCTTTAAGAACAAGATCACCAACTTTAAAGTCACGGTGCTTGCTTGTTATAAGCAAGTGCTTGTTATAAGCACGTTTGACATGCTCAAGATAGACTTGATGATGCTCAAGAGCATTGAGATGCCACTCATCGAGTAATTCAAGCTGCGCTAGATGATTTTGATGATAGTCCTCATCGGAGACAAATTCTCTGAGAGAGACACGAAGAGATGGGATCTGGACTTCCAAAGGAAGAACAGCCTCAGACCCATAGACGAGAGAGAAGGGAGTAGCACCAGTAGGAGTATGAATGCTAGTCTGATAAGCCCAAAGAGCAAAAGGGATATGTAAATGCCAATCCCTACCAGCTCGACTCGTTACCTTTGTGAGGATATTACACAAAGTTTTATTGGAAGCCTCGGCCTGGCCATTAGCTTGGGGATAGTATGGAGAAGAAAAGATGAGTTTGATATTGAAAGTGTCACAGAGGTTCTATAAATCAATGTTTTTGAAATATTTACCATTGTCTGTGATGAGTTTGTGTGGGACACCAAAGTGAAAAATGATGTGTTGATAGACAAAATCAACAATGGGTTTAGCTTTTGTTGATGAAAGAGGAATAGCTTCCACCCACTTAGTGAAGTATTATGTGGTAGTAATGATAGAGTGATGACACTGTGAAGAGTGAGGATTGATGAGACTAATGAGATCAAGACCCCATTGTGAAAAAGGCCACAAATCTACTGCAGGTTACAAAGCCTGACTAGGGATATGTGTAAGATTGGAGTGTTGCTGACACTTGACACATTTCTTAGTGTATTCGCAACAATCTCGATTAAGAGAAGGCCAATAATAACCTAAACGTAAGATGCGTTTAGCTATGGCCAAGCCATTAAAATGTCCACCACAGATACCATCGTGGACTTCTCGGATAGCTTTGGATGATTCAGGAGTTTTGAGGCACCGAAGCAAAATACCATCAAAACCGCGTTTGTAGAGGATTCTCGCCTAGAATAGCATAGCGATTAGCACATAGGATAAAAGATCTTCTACCATTGGAAGTCAGATTTGGAGGAAGCACTGAATGGGATAGATAATAAAAAATGTGATGATACCACTCATCTTGAGCATTGGTTGTGACAACGTTAATTGAAGTCAACTACTTGAGATGAGATGGTTGGTCTAAACGCTGCACAACCACAGAAAGCCGCAAGTCTTCGGTAAAAGGTGGAATAAGTGAGGCTAAAGAAGCCATTGTATCTGTGAATCAGTTTGCAGCATGAGGAATAGCTTGGATAGTAAATTTATCAAAATATTGAAGTTGAAAGAGAACGATATCGCGATATTTTTGAAGGATATCATTCTTGCATTGATAGACACCAGTGACTTGATTAATGATGAGCTCAGAATCACCGAAGATGTCGATATGACGAGTGCCAAGATTAATGGCATTTTGAAGACCTAAAACAAGAGCTTCATATTCAGCCATATTATTGGTACACTCAAAGTTAAGTTTGTGTGTGACAGGGATAGGTGCACCCCAAGAAGGAATCATGATGAAACCTGCACCTCCCCCTTGCTGACATTTGGACCCATCAAAGAAGAGTTTTACTTTAAATGGAGAAAGACCAAAATTGATTTGTTGAATGCACTCATCTGGGAATTGAGCAAGGGGAATTCAAGTGTCTGGAAGAGGAGTATCAGCTAATTGATCTGCAATGACCTGACCCTTGATAGATTTTTGTGAGACAAACTCGAGATCAAACTCTGTCATGAGCATGAGCCAACGAGTGATACAATCATTGTGATACGGTTTCACATGCATTGTATTGAGTGGATTGACACTCGTAACAATGTAAGTCTTGTGATTAAGGAGGTAGTGACGAAGCTTAGAAGTTGTGAAGAAGAGAGCACAACACAATTTTTTAGCTTCAGAATAGCGTGTTTCATACTCATGAAGAGTGTGACTGATGTAATATACAGCTTGTTCTTTACCGTTAGCGTCCCGATGCGAGATCATGGCTCCCAGAGCATGGTCAGTCACAAAAATATAAAGATAGAATGGCTCCCCCTCGCGTGGAGGTGTAAGCACAGGTGGAGAAAGAAGATAAGCTTTGAGATCATCAAAGGCCTTTTGGCAATGCTCATCCCATTCAAAATGAACATTCTTACGGAGGAGATGATGAAAAGGTTGACAACGGTCTGACAGTTGTGAGATAAAATGACGCACTGATTGAAGGCATCCCTGAAGACCATGGAGCTGCTTTAAGTTAGAAGGGGGAGGCATCTCGAGGATAGCCTTTATTTTTGCGGGATCAACTTCAATGCCCCTAATAGAAATGATAAAGCCTAGGAGTTTACCAGTGAGAATGCCAAACACGCATTTAGATGGATTTAGGTGAAGACAAAAATGAATGAGCCTCTCAAAGAGAGGTGCGAGAATGAAAAGATGATCCTGACGGCATTTGGATTTACCGAGGAGATCATCAACATAATCCTCCACTGTTTTGTGTAAGAGATCATGGAAGATGTAGGTCATGGCTCGTTGATAGGTTGCTCCCGCGTTCTTAAGACCGAAAGGCATGACACGATAACAAAAAGTCCCCCAAGGGGTTATGAAGGAAGTCTTATGCTGGTCCTCTGGTGTGATGAGAATTTGATTATATCCAGAGAAACCATCCATAAGAGAAAGCATCTCGTGACCTGTAGTTAAATCCACGAGTTGATCGATATTAGGTAGAGGAAAATCATCTTTTGGACATGCGAGATTAAGATCCCAGAAGTCGGTACAAATTCAAATTTTCCCAGTAGCTTTGGTTACTGGTACGACATTTGAAACCCATTGTGGATAGTCAATAGGTTGGATAAAGTTAGCGGAAAGCAAGCGCTGCAACTCTTCTTTAACAAGAAGGGCTATACGAGGATGCATTTTACGTAATTTTTGCTTAACCGGTTTGATGTCTGGAAAAGTAACGATATTGTGGACCACGATATCAGGATCGAGTCCTGGCATATCTTCATATGACCAAGCAAAATCTTGGCGATGGTGGGAAAGAAAGGTGGTGAAGTCTCCTAACTCCTGTGGATTAAGAGATTGGTCGACCTTAATAATGCGAGGGTCTTCAGAAGTCCCTATATTAAGGTCGACAGTGGCTTCATTGAGAAGTGTAGACGTGTCAGAAGGAATGGTTTTAGGAAGATAAGAGTCCTCTACCCCCAGATAGGTGAGGATAGAATCATCATCCACACAGTGGATAGCGTTGATAGTGGGAGAGTCGTTTCCAACTATTTCAGGGAAGACTAATGGTATGGAAGTGGATTCGCCATTAGTTTCATAAGTCAGTGGACCTAAGGAAATGGTATTGACTAAAAAAAAAGTTAGGCGGGATGGAAATGGTGTCATCCACATCAAATGATGCTTCTGACTTGATGGGAGAAGATGGTTCCTCAATTGAAAGAGGCTCATCGAGAAAGGTGATGGCGGCTCTTGAGAGAGGTTTAAATCCTAAACCAAATTTTTGATGTGGTTTAAGAGTTGGAATGGACGCGAGGTCATGCACACCCTGTTCATATTTTCCCAGGCCAAAACCCTTCCACGCACATCGATATAAATAAGTTTTTGCAAATGTGGGATTCTGTAGACAATCAAACCCTGCTGAATAGGGTTTGGCCCTAGGGGGAGAATCCGGGTGATAATGAGGTGTATCAAGACCACCGTAAATGAAGTTAGTCCGTTGATTGGGCAGACCAATGGTGACGATGTGACCAAGACCTGGCTGATATTTAGGTTGTTTGTCTGGTCTACCATACTCATTAGGTTTGAGATGGGCATCAAAAGAGAGAAGAGGAAGCTCTCCTAGCGAGAAATGCTGCAACGTCTCTTCCAGATTTTGTAAATCTGGTAGTTTTTTTGCAGGTATGGAAGAGGATGAAGCCTCGTCAGGAGAACCAGCATTCTCCTTTAGAGGGGCAGATCTTGTGGTCATGTCGCATTGTGCGGAAGGAAAAGGATCTCCTGGATGAGTATAGATTTTTCCCTCATACTGATATTTTAAGCATCGATGGAGGGTTGATGGGACACAATGCATTGTACGAATCTAGGAGCGTCCGAGGATCATATTGTAGTGGAATTTCCCTTCAACAATGTAAAAGAGCTCATGAAGCAGCTTCTTACCTACTCGAATGGGCAGGACCACAGTTCCTAAAGTAACTGCCAGCTGATCGTTAAATGATCGAAGGGCGAAAGGCGGTGGTGACACTACGTTCTTTGGAAACTTAAGTTGCTTGAATGTGTGTGAGGAAATGACGTTGAGTGTAGCACCACTATCAATCATAGTGCATTTTAACATAGTGTTGTTGATTTGAACTGTGATAAAGAGGGGAGCCTCTAAATCCTCGGAAGAAAGGGAAGGAATTTCTGAATCTTCAAAGGAAATGGTGGTTGATGGTCTATTCAATCCAACAATCATCTCAAAAGGTTGGGGCTCATCTGAATTCACTACGATACAGCACAGATTATCAATCAAAGCCTGGCAATGCTGTGGAGATGATTGAATGAGGTCAAAAAGAGACATTTTGACCGGAGCATGGGTAAGTTGTTTCATAACACTCTCCTCTACTGACACGGGAATCTGAGCCCGAGGTGAAGCACGAATAGAGACCCGAGGTCTCGAGGCTGATGTGGAAGGAGGAACTCCTTCAGGGGCTGTAGAAATGACAACCCATGGCCGAGATGTAGATGATGATAGATTATCATACTGTTGTGTTCTAGTGGCGATATGAATCGTGTCGATTTGAGAAGGTGGAAGATCATCTGGAGTGGAATTAATAGAACTAGAGGCCTGAGTAGATCGTTGAGGCTCAGATGTGGTTGAGATGATAGGAGATACTTGTTCCTCCTCTTCTTCCAGCAGAAGATCACTTTCTTCCAAAAGACTGCTCACGATAGATTGGAGGGCTTTACATCCCTCGGTGTCATGTCCTGGGGTGCGGTGGTAAGCACAAATCAAATCAGAGTTGAACCAGGAAGGTTTTACTCCTTTAGGATTATAGGGTTTGATTGGAGGAAGAGATATGGATGAAGATTGGATAATTTGGTGAAGAATTTCAGTATAGAATCCCATAGACAAAGATGAGGACAGAGATGACGAAGGCACCTCTTTCTCCCTAACAGACTGTCGAGGTAAAAGAATCCACATATCTGGTTTGACAGTCTTTTTAGGGATCATTTTTCTTTTCTGGACATCAGGAGAAGTGGCCTTGGGCGCCTGAGATGGAAGTAAGTGAGGCAAGATTGATTTTGGTGGAGGAGGAGCTCCTAAGATAGATTTTGAAGAAAATGAAGATGTGACAAGTGTTGTGGTCTTCAGAGATGAAGGAGGCTGCTTGGTCGAAACAGATGATGATTTAGATAATGCTCGATTTAGATGAGGGAGGAGCTCCCGAAATAGGTCTGATAGGAGGAACAAAGGGTGCCTTGGCTTTTGGTGATGAAGATGATGGTCCTGATAAAAGAGGTGATGCCTTTCTAGTGGGTAAATTCACTTTACGAGGCACTGGTGAAGAAGGTGTTGTAGAAGAAGAAGATGATGGTTCTGATGGTATTGTAGAAGAAGACGCCTTCCCAGTCAATAAATCCAATCTTTTATGAGGCGCAGAGAGAGATTTTTGAGGGAAAGCACCAAGAGTCTTAATAGTCTGAAATATTGGTTTTCCTTTTTCAGGGATGGTGACAACTTCAACCACATAAGGTGATTGTAACCTTTTCGGGGGAAGGAGATGGTGAGGCACTGAAGATGCAATGTCAGACTTTAGTTGTCTCGGTTTAAGTTCAGGAATCGAAAGTGTTGGTGCTGGTGTTATTTCTTTAGCTTTTCCCTTAATAGGCAAGGCAGCATCGGTGGTGGATGAAGTGAAGAAGAGGTTCCCTATGATGGAGATACTTCTGGTACAGTAATTGTGGGTGTAACTACTGTAGGAAAAGAAATAGGAAGGGTCAAAATCGAAGGCACTTCCATTGGTAGAGGAGTTGGTACGACTATAGGTATATTTACCAATGGCATAGTCATGGCGAAAATGGGAGAAACAGAAGTAGATGTATTCGCGGTGGAAACTTGAAGAGATGTGAATGCCTCAAGCATTGAAAGAATGTCTGACGACAAGGCAGATGAGGATGACACTGTCTCTGGTATGGATGGAAGATCAGATAAAGAGGCAGAGAGAGATGAATCCATTTCTAACAATGGAGGAATATTCAAAGATGAATTGTCTGAAGATGATGGAATCTCAGAGATTAACGGAGTGGGAGGAAGTTCTGATTCGGTCGACGTGTTCGTAGATGGCTTGGGTTTAGAAGAATATTCTTCAGTAGAAATGAAGCTGATAGTATGAGTGTTTGGTTTTTGAGACTCTGAAGCGTCATTGTTTGGGGAATGATTGGGAAAAGGTTGTTTAAAGAAATCAAGTGCCTGATTTGGGGGAGCATTTGGGTTATCCAGAATGAGCTCACCTTTATCAATGAATTTTTGGACAAGATTTTTGAAGGTCTGACATCGTTCAATGTCATGGCCTTTGGTTCTATGATAATGACAAAAGTCATTTTCCCTATACCAGAATGGTCATTCTTGGCTTTCATCAAAATTTCTAATAGGGGGAAGTTTGATCATGTGAACTTCCAACATTTTTTCTAAGATGGACGCATATGATTCCCCCAACGAAGTGAAAGATCGAGTTGACGAGGGTCCTTTTCGAGAAGATGAGGAGTCTCTCCGAGGTGTTTGATTAGAAGTGTTATCGGCTCGTGATGTTTTTAATATGATAGCATTGGTAGACCCCTGATTCTTGTCTTTGTTAGAAGCGGAAGGGTTTGTTTTTGTAAACCAAGAAAAATCTGGTTTAGATTTAGAGTGAAGTTTTAACTTCCCTTGTTCAATGGTGCGGGATTCAAGTTTGCGTGCCATCGTAAAGGATTCTTCAAATGTGTGAAAGGTTTGGATCCTTAAAGTGGAAGAAATATGATTAGCACAAGATCGAGTAAACAACTCGATCTGTTGAGATTGAGGGAGGGAGAAAGATAATTGATTTATTATACCTCTCCAACGAGTGACAAAGTCTGTAATAGACTCATCATCGAATTGACGAATGTTATAAAGATCTGTAATTGAGATCTTATGTGTGATATTTATTGAAAAGTTTTCAACAAACATCTGAGCTAATTGAGAGAAAGAAAATAGGGAGTGTTGAGGGATGTTATTATACCAGTCTAAAGCAGGCCCTGCTAGAGACATAGGGAAAGTACAGAGCATAAGCTCCTGATCCTGGACTATAAGGTAGCAAGCATGTTTGAATGCTCACAGGTGCTATTGAGGATCCTCTCGGCTATGAAATTTTGAGAACTTAGGAAGTTCCCATTGGGGAGGATAAGGCTTAAAAGCCACTGATGGATGAATGGGTTCATTACACACTTCTTCAAAAGAGTATGAAGGGTGAGCCCCTTTGGTGGAGGCTTCTAGGTCTGTGATTTTCTTGAAAAGAACTTGGACAACGTCAGATTGAGGAGGAGGTATGTTAGTATGTCCTGTATAAGAAGTGAATGGTAGATTTTGTTGAGGTGTTAACGGGGGATTCATCTGCTGATTAACAGGATGATAAGAGGAATAACCAGGCATTCTAGGTGATGCTGGTGAGGTATTTGTTGTGAAGGAGCCTACGTATGAACAGGCTGTGAGATGATAAGTGGTTGAGAAAAAGGTGGTTGAATGAAAGACGGAGCCTGTGATTGGTAGGCTCCTACACTTGTCGACTGAATCGGAATGGATCGAGGAATATAGGTGTTGATTTGATTGGACATGGTGGGGAACAAATTCTGAATGAGGCTTTTGACTTCCGGATTGGTTATTAAGGGTGCTGACGCCAGAGGATGGGTAAAGGACACTGTCGCTGGAGCATTGGAAGAAAGACCAACTAGAGGATGAGAAGAAGGAACCAACTGACTCGTAGAAGGGGGTTGATTCATAAAGAGGTACTGACCTTGGGATGTAATGGACGGCATAGAAGAATTGACAGCAATCTGTGAGTGTGCAGATGCACCCATCATAGCTAAAGAAGAGGGCCTCTCGAAAGTAGGTTGTGGAGTAGCTGAGGTAGCCGCGGCACTAGGAATAGGCAAGACCATTTGAGAACTAGTTGACATGGTCGGTGGAAGAGAAAAAGGAGGCACAGATGCACCACCCTCTTCCATGGTTTGAGGCGAGAAAAAGTGTGCTAACTGTTCTATAAAATCCTGGGATGGTTCATGAGAATAATCGTAAACTTGCTGGATTGGTGGTCCCTGATCAGATATTTGAACAGACTTATGTACTAGATAGTCCATAAGGGCTACCGGATTGCGATCAAGGAGGGCCTGAAATTCAGGATCTCTACGAGGAACATACTCTATATCAGAAGCAGATGATACCTCTGAAGGACTGGGGGAAGCTGGACATGATGGGATCGCTTTAGGATGATAGAAAGGATTATATGACCAAGATGGGGAACCAACTAACAGTGGTCCCGAGGAAGACCCGAGGGGTGCCGAAACATCCACATTAGTGGTGGTCTCGGATGAAGAAGGGGCCAGTTGAGCCATTTTTCTAGATTGTAACCGGGTGATGACCGTCATAAACAAGCAAAAATATAGAAAAAGAAGATTGACCTAACTAATGCACAGAAAATTCAAGTAGCGTAGGTGATTATCTCTTTTAAGTTTTCATGCTTTTAAGAAAGAAAATATTAGGGAAGGCTTTTTAGAACAGGAACTACTCAGATAGCCAAACTAAGGATGGTTTGGGGAATGTTTTGGTGAGGAGTCCCGAAGGCACTTCAGTAAAAGACCGGTACGTGGCTTGATATAGGGGCCTACCCCCGCACTTCACACACCGCTGCGATAAGGGAGTCGGGTGCTTTGCCAATATATACCAGAACTTCCGTGAATTTATAGCGCGGCCCGAGTACCATGTAGGCTCTTCCTCTTGGATGTCACTTCCAAGTAGGCGAGGCCAGGGAAGGAATTTTTGTTTAAATGCTTAATACCTAGTGATTTTGGCTTTGTGTGCAAGGGTGAAAAATAAAAATCAAATAGTGTCACTACCGATTTTGATCAATTTTCCAACCTATTTAGAAAACTAGATGAAGAACATACAACAGAAATGACAAAGAAAAAGTTCTTTTTAAGCACTAAAAATGAAGTGTTTGATTTCGATGAAGACAAGTCAAACAAGTTCTTTCCCAAATGCAATTAAATTCTTTTTAAGCACCAAAATTGAAATGTTTGAATGTGATAGAAAACAAACAAACAAGTTCTTTTTAAGTTCTTAAAAAAAAAAAGAAAACACCGTAAAAGAGGAATACCTGTAGATTTAGCTCTCCAAGGTGTGTGGACTTCAAAAAGCGTGTTGTTGAGCTCTTCCCCTCGAACAATCCCATGAACAAGCAAAGTGCTCCACAAGAAAAGGTTAAGAAAACACACAAACAAATCCAGAAAGATATATCCAGATAATAGTAGAATGAAAATTTCTATTTCAAGGAACTAAAAAACTTTCAAGAAAATAACAATTTTGCATAAAGAGATGGATCAAAAATGCAATCTTGAAATCAAATGAAAGATTTATTAATCTTTGAAATAGGAATTGGAATTTAGTTTTGCAAGAAAGAAGAAACTTTAACTTTGCAAATTATAAATGAAAGAAGCAAGACCAAAATGAAGGAAGGAAATGCTTAAGGAGAACTGACGAAAAGCAGTGAAGAAACAGAACAAAAGCTCAAAACTGGAAAAGAAATGAACTTACCAATAAGGGACTTTGGTTGGGTCCCACCAGGCGTGCCAGAATGTAGATCAAGAATTTCCACGCTTGTTACCTGTCCAAGTTAATGTACCAAACTAAGCACAAAAACCCTGAAAAACTCAAATGAAATCGATACCTGATAGATAAGACAAGATGCGAAGATGTAGATGGAAAAGAAAGCCGATGTAGACAAGATGGGCGCACACGAGTGATCCTGTAAGGTAGATCCGAGAAACCTACGAGACACAGATACTTGACAGAAAAAGACAACGTTAAAAGATATTTGGGTGGACTGCCTGAAAAGTGGGTCCGGGAAGTGATAAGCTCCCTCGGCAGATGTCAGTCCACATTTTCAATTAGAAGAAGAAGCATACATGATAAAAGAATGTAAATAAATGTCTAGATTTTCTGATCAAAAGTGACAAACAGAATGTAAACAATGGACAGAAAGCAACAGAAAACAGGAAACTGTGAAAACAATGTTGGATTTGTGTTACCTGAATTCTTTTACCTGTGCGCAGGCCGATCGGCGTCGATTAGGAAAATTGGCGTCGACTGAGATAGGTCAGCGTCGACTAGAGAAAATCGGCGTCGACTGGGGATGGTCGGCGTCGACTAGGGGAAAAATTACAGGAAGATTGAGAAACGGATAGTGAAAGCTAGATCATCAATGTCCGCTGGATCTGCAGGAGCCTTTGGGATGCTGACAAAGCTCCACCTTCACTAGACACAGGAGCAGAGTCACCAAGAGATCAGTGGAGGCTTGCGATGTCGATGTGGTAGGAGTAGAGTAACGGTACTCCTCTCAGGGATTGATTTGGATGGAATTAGCTTTCGCTCGATAGATAATGCTCAGGCTTGATGTTCAGAACTCTCTGTCATTCTTTCTGTCTAACCAGAACTAAATTCTGGCCCTGTATTTGTAATCGGCGCCGACCGAAGTGTAATCGGCACCACTCTGAAAAATTTGCATCGACCGAGTACCGGTCGGCACCGATCAGGGAACAGACTCCCGAAATGGCCAAAAAGGATGATTTTTGGAAGGATGAGAGTGATCCCTCTGACCTCAAATATGGGAAATATCCCACTGCATGGTTTGGGGGGAGGAGAAATAGGGGGGATAGATGGATAGAATAGATATGGGAGGTTAGGAATTGATATGGGGTAGATAAGTGGTTAAGATACATGTAAAAAGTGTAATTAAATAGTTAATATTTAATTATCTATGGGTAAAACATAATGGGGTGAAATAAACTTAGGATAGATGTTTAAATCAAATATTAAATAATACCCTAAGGGAGAAGTGGTGATATAAACATGCCCCAGGTTACCCGAGAAGGTAAACGAATGTGGGGGACACTAAATTGGGTAACCAATGTTCATAGGATAAGGTGTTCTTAGGTGGTACGGTAAGGGTTTGTAAACTGGCCAACTAATTCATTAAGGAATGAATTGAATCACTCGAGGTGTGGTAAGGTTGAGATTGGATCGGCTGTGTAGTTTGAAAAGTATTTTGATGAGGCGAATAATAAATTTTTGGGTGTGTGGGTAGTTGAGGAAGCGTCTGATAAGGTGGCTGATAAGTTTGTGGATAGGGTGTTTACGAAATGGTTTGCTAAGAAAATTGATTAATTTGTGGATATGTAGATGTTTGAGGTACTACTTGGTAGGGAATAACATGTGTCACAGATTGGGATTGTTGAATAAGATGTTGTTGAGAAATAGGGGCATGACAATGATCGGGGATATGTGTGTTAAGAATCAGAGACAATTGGACATGCCTATTAATGGAATTGTCAAAATGGGATGTGGGTGGAATGTGATCCACCAATTTTGGAGATTGGGAGGATTAATAGATTGTAGGAGATGATTTGAGTAAGAATTCATATATGGGGTTAGGAGGAGATTTGAGTGTATCTAGAGGAGCAGGAGATGGTGGTGCGATCGATTTAGGAAGATTGGCTTGACGAGGGATATGAGCGTTGGTGTCAAGGTGGGGAGAATTTTGTATGACATGGTTCTCATGAGGTGAAACCATGGAGACTGGATGTTGAGTAACTAGAGGTGTGGTTTTGAGTTTAGTATCTTATCGAGAGAGATCATCAGAAGAAGTAATATCATGGGATAAAGCATATTGTTTATTTGTCTCGATTTGGGAGAGAGCGACAATAGGTGTGAAATAGAGAAACATTTGTTTATATATGTTGTTGACAAACAAATCAAGAAGAATTTTTTTAGCCTCATGATTAATTTAGAGGATGTGAACAAAAAAGAAAAAGTAGGTAATGAAGGTGCCTAAAGGAGTCTAAAATCTGGTTTTAGGTCGTTATGGATTGGGAGATAACTGAGATGGTTTCCTATTGGTTGTTCAGGTCCCAATCAGTTAACCAGGTGAGAGGAATGTTTGGATGTGTTAATTATGTTTGTGCAGTCTTAGGAAGTGTGTGATAAGTGAAATGCAGAGAGTTTAATTACTTTACTTAAGCTATGTGATCAGGCAGGATGCAGAAGGAAAATATTCTTTTAAAGCCAAAATGAAATGTGACGTTCGATGTATACAGACACTCAAGAAAGGGAAAGTTTGATGTAGAAAAGAGAAAATAGAGAAAAATGAGAAATACCTGGAGAATCACTTATCAGTGTTATTTGATTGCACGTGATAGTGATGTATTTTATAGTCAGTGACCTGAAACGCCTGGGTACCCTGAAATGACACCGTTTAGAGTTGGGGATGGGGCTGGTAAAAATGAGTTTTTTTTTTGTTTTACAAAATGGTCTTTGATCGCATGATTTAATGGTTACAAGGTCATGGGGGTCACCTACAAAAGAAAATAAATTGATTAGTGAGAGTTACAAAATAAAAATAAAAATTGTCCAACGTAGAACAAGAATGGATTTAATCAATAATATACAATAAGCTACCCAAGCTAACTAATATACAAGAGAAGAATATATACAAAATTAATCGAGTAAGTGATGAAATGAATTATATAAATATAGATAAATAGAGTGAATAAAACTAATGAAACAAATTACAAGATAAAATAATGAGATCGCCGGTTAGACGTATGAAAACAGAAAAATAAAAATAAAAATAAATAAATAAATCAAACAATTGATAGATAAGAAATGAAGGAAGACACAACAAAATAATAAACAACAATCTCGAATGATTGGTATGGGAGCTGAGGAACAATGAGGGGACAAGAAGGGATGTGATTGGAGAGGGAATTGACGTGAGACGGTTTGGACGGAAAAGGAAGTGGGGGCAGTGAAAGGTATGAAGATAAGCTGAGGAGGTGAGTGAGGTGTCAGTGGGTCAGATTGCACATGGACATGGCTTTCACATATACAATGACATAATGAGAACCAACAGAGATCTAAATGAGAAATTTATAATTGGCTATGATGCTATGAGCTCAGTATAATGGAAAAGATTGTAAAGCAATTGCTTAAAAAGGAGACTTTACAGGCATGAAATTACACTTCAATATTAAATGTATGTCTTTCTAAATGACATTGTTTATAAATGTGTTCTAAAGAATTATAAACCAATCGATGTAAATATATTTTACAGTCACTACCACAAATCGATAAATTTAATCTTCTTTCTTTGTTTTGTGAGGTTCATAATGAAAGTGATGGTCTTTAATGTGGCCTTGGAAATTTTCTTGAAACTTAAATGTTTCTTTGAATGTGATCAACTGTATATATCCTTCACGAATTCATTATTACATTACAATGTCTAGACAATTTTTTGTTTTATGTTTTTACAAATCATGGCTTTGTGCCTATATTTTTCTCTTAAATCACATAATGTTGCTAATTCCATCCTTAACCAGGACATAAGTGCCATGCAGGCATGCAGTCACTCAGAAACACACACACACAGATCCAGAGGCATTAAATCTAAAAAAGAATGCTTAGGTTTCGGACCCATTTTAAAAAAATCATCATGTTACAGAAAGAGGAATCCATTTCCCCTGCCGCCTGAAGGATGGATTAGTCTATATAATCGACTATTCATTCATGGATTTAAATCAAATCCTACACTTTGTAGAAGTGAAATGAGTCTAAATACCCTAAGAGCTTGGATTCGGGGAGATAGCTCGTGTTGTGTGGAATGGTTGTGTTTGATGTGGAGGGCTCCATGAGAAGTGGGGAGAGATAGACGATGGGAGATGTTGGCGGATAGGTTTGTGTGGGAGCTGAGGACATGGAGAAGGAGGGGGGAACTCAGGAATAGGAGAAGTGGGATAGAAGGGAGATGGGGAGTAGCGCATCAGGCAAGGAGACATGTGGAAGCTGAGAGGTGTAGGGAGCTTGCATGGTGAGGTGAGGTAGATGCTCGTAGAGAGGGGATAGCTCGGTTGTGTGTGGAAAGGAGATGTGGCCGAGCTGGCCGAGTGGAAAGGTGAGGAAATGATTAGGGGGTGGGTTGTGTGAGGTAGCTTAGGATGATGACAGTAATAATTTTTTTAAAAATATATATTTTTTAATTTTATAGTCTTATTATAATTAATACTAAAAATACACTTGATGCTAAGTATAAATGCCAAACATCTAGATCAGCTAGTTTTTAAATAACAAACCCAAAGCACTTACCACAAAAGCTCGATGAAGCTCGATGAAGAACCAGAAGTACTTACCATCAAGATGACACCACATGGAGGAATATAATACCGAATTCTGTAACCAAGTGAGTCAGGAAAACAAAATATTTGTAAGAGATATTACATGACCACAACTAGGAAAATATTAAATTACACAATCAAACTTGAAGATATAGCTAAATGATAAGATTAGTTTCTGGATTCATATCCCATGCAAGAAGATTTCAACAGAAAACAAGAAGAGCACATACCTCCTAGGTGATTTCAAATGACCGTACTGACTTGAAATCGAAAAATACTTGAATATTGCAAATAAGCAAGTTAGAAAAGATGAGTAAAATAAAAAAATGACCAGATTTAGGATCTGGTCCCACCGGGCAAGCCAAATGTTGATCTGGAAAAATTGTTCTCGTACAGGTGAACGCCAAGACTGGAAGCCACCAACAACTTTGAGTGATGGAGGGCTTCAAACCTCAGATGCAGATGTGAAACGGGCGCAAAGAAGATAGATAGATGATAACAAAGATAGAGTTGCAAAACAAAAATAGATAAGATTAGAAAATGATTTGCATGGGTTGCCCGAATGGTGCCAGTTCCAAGAGGATATTAACTCCCTTATAGGATGTCAAACCCCGTTTTTATAAAGATGACGATAAACAATAAACATAAGATAGCATGCAGAAGTACATAAATATAAAATGACAAGAAAACTAAAATGAATAAGAAAAATTTAGCCAGGGCTCTGATCTAAAGGTGGAAACAGGCATTAAGATGGTGAGGTAAGAGATACTATCAGAGCTTTCTCCTTTAAAGCTTCAACAAGCAAATATTTCACACACCCTTAGTGCTAACTCTCTTTAGCCTAAGTCTTTCCACGTATGCTTCCTCTCTTCTCCTTTTTTTGAATGAGGGGGAGAACTCATATTTATATCTTAAGAGTGTGGTTAGACTGAGGTTAAGAAGTAGTCAGGGTTAGGTAATTTAACCCTGGTTAGAAGACATTATGTGATCACGTGGATCCCATAGTTTGACTTATTAGGAAAAGTGGGGAACATGATTGACTTGGTGGGTAAGATGAGATGATCTCACGGGTCCCACAGTTTGACTTTTGAGGCAAAGTGGGGGTCATGATTTGAATGGGTAGGTAAGTGTAGAGATTCCTTTTTATTTTGAATATTATTTTTCATATTTTGCATTTTTATGAGATAATTGATAATTTTGATTATTTAAATGGATTATGTGGAATCCTTTAATTAATCAAAATTTATTAAATGAATGGGATTTACAAGAAATGAAATGAAATGAAATGAATGGGATAGAGGAGTGTAAATGCGAGATGACCGAGAGGGGTCACACCAAAAAATTGGTGTCTACACCAGTATGTTGTTTTATAGGTGGAAGGGTAATGACACCAGCCTTAATAAGATTTCCCAAAATAGAAGAAGTAAGGTTCTCCAATTGGAGTGTGACTTTCATTGTTCTCGTTTGAACTCGAAAGCTTGGACAAGAGAGAGATTAGAAGAAGGTTTGGCTTGGTTTGATGGGTGAGAGGGTCCAGCCTTTAGAACTATGGCGTTGGCGGACCCTTTAGGTTTTGAATAGTTGTTTTGGGGTTTCAAAGATGAAGAAGCATCATTTGATTTGAACATGATGTTCTTGTTATGATAGATGAATTTTCTTCTCTTCGATAACACGAATCTCCAATTTTTGTTCCATGGTGAATGCCTCATCAAATGCGTGGAAAAGTATGCTACACTTGTAGGGTTGGTGAGATATGTCTAGCGCAAGCCCGAGTAAACAAATCTATGAGTTTAGTTTGAGGTAATTAAAATTTGAGTTGGTTAATTAGTCTGTCGCCAACGAGTGACAAAGTCAACGATAGACTCATCGTCATACTATCGTGTGGAGTCAAGATCAGTCATGGTGACTTTCTTGACAACCTTGATTAAGAAGTGGTCTAAGAGGGCTTGAGTATACTTGATTAAATGAGTAGATGGAATGTCTGGGTAGTCCTTTGTACCAGTCTAATGTAGGTCTTGTCAAGGGACATCGGGAAGGTTCGTTAGGAGTAGAGTGTCATCATGGGCGAATCAGGTAACATCCATGTTTAAAAGACCGCAAATGTTGCTGTGGGTCTTCTTTACTATTGAAGCGGTTTGAATTTTTCACTTTTCCCAATGTACAGGGTATGAGTCGAATAGGAATGGATGGGGTGAATGGGGTCATTACATATTTCATAATAGGTGAAAAAATTGTGTGAGCCATAAACCAGATGCTTCCAGTGTCTGCATCCTTTCCATCATTAATTTGATGAGGTCATTAGTAGGTTGTGATGGAAGGGCTCCTCCTATGGCGTAAGAGGGCTGAATACTAAACATTGTTACATGTGGGTGGTATTCTAGTGTATGGTGGTGTCAAATAGGAAGGTTGAGAATAGGGGATTGACATAGAGGGCATATATCCAGAATGGGTAATGCCAGATGAGATAGGGGGTTATTGATAATACGTATATGTAGGTGGGGCATGTTGCATTGTGACTCTAGTACCGATTAGGGTAAGAGATTGTGGGATGGAGAGGACAAGATTTTGGAATGGAGTAGGGGTCACTGACACCGTGGGTGGTTGTGTTGACCACTGGGTATATGTGAGATAATGGGCGTGGACTGGTGTTATGCTCTAATTGGTCAATGAAGTGAACAATTGATACTATGGGTGCAAGCTGATACTGCAGACTATAATAGTCATAATAGGGTATGGGTCCTAGCTACAAAACCACTGGGGGTGAAGTAGGTGAGGGTAACGCTGAAATATTAAGGGGTTGAGGTAAAAGTGGGGATAAGGGTAGGGGAGATGGATCTAGGCATGTCGTAGGATTATCTGACTTAAGGAATCCAGGGTGGAAGAGTGGGGATAAGGGTAGAATTGGTAAGGCTGTAAGATTCTAGTTGAGGATTTGTGCATGAACTCATCATTGCCTGTGGTAATGGTGGTAGGTAAGGGTTAGATCCATGGGTGATAGAACAAAGGGTGGTGAAGGACTAGGTGGGAGTGGTTGACAGACTATCATGAAATCTAAGAGTGTTAGCTATGGTTGCGAGTCAACACCATGTGAATGAAGTGTATGTCCTAGGTAAGACTGTTATATCCTATAGATGACATAGAAAGTAGTAGGACATGAGAAAGAATGAGGCTGTTTGTAGGGTGAGATTTTGGTAAGATGTGGATCAGTTGAGAACCAACTACAAACACTGATGATGGTCAATTTGACATGGTGATGATTACTAGAGAACTGACCGATGATGGTTCGTAGGATAACCGAGGTCAGTTACTATGTAGAAAAGAACCAGTTTGACCAAACAAGGAAAAAGGGTTGATGAATGTCAGATACAAGGTAATGCTGTATATATGACCATAATATCAATAGAGTACAATAGAGTATTAGGAAAGACTCATGTTAATGCCCAAAGGGCTCTAAATAGTAGAACTGAATGATGAATGATAGACTGTCCCTTGGACAAAGTTAACCAGGAAGGACAGGGAACTGACATGGTAGTTAGGTAGAACCAATGATGGTGAGGTGTAAACCAATGACAGACAGTTGATGGGACCGATGCCAATTACTGTGAAAATTAAGAGATAAATGAATAAACTTGGGTTGTGATTTAGACCAAGATGAATGATTCAACCCATAAGAATCTGAGAGATGATATGATGAGGCCTTGACACACTCAGACAGAAGTCAGAATACTCCAACTGTGATTATGGAGTGTGAAAGGAAAAAAAATGGAAAATGTGGAGAAACGTATCCTGACACCTCAAAAGGGCACACGTCAATCAAGACATGCTAAGAAAAATACGTATCCAACAGAGTGATTTTTTAATTGTGTTGAGCTTATGCAATTTAGAATACTGACTGTGTGAATTTAGAGTAGATTTTTGTAGTGAGGAAGGTTTCCTACGAAGAAGGATATCTAAAAGGAAAGGTTTCAGGTTATGTTATGGTGGGGGCAGGTCCATCCTCTGAGGTAATGACTCAGACAGAAGTAACCAGTTGGGGAGTACCTACTGTCAATCCCATGATCGTGTGATCGTTGGACAACTTCTTCCCAGGTGAGATGTTGTTTAAGAAAGATGTTTATTTTTCAAATTTTGTGTAAGTTTGGTAGGAGAAGACAGAGAGAGTGAGAATGCTGGTTTCTATGATTCTTTGTGTCAACCATCAGCTGGGCATGACTTTCAGCATATAGGTTGCCCTCATTTTAATGTGAGATAAATGTAGTATATCAAGGATGAAATGAAACTAATTTTAAACCCAAATCGACAAGATTATTTTCGATGACAGTAAATGATGAACATGTAGGAGACGTTATGCTCTTTCACTACTTATGCGAATCAAGAAAGAAGAAATGGTTCGTTTTTAAAGGCACCGGAAAATAGAATGTATGTTTTAGAGTAATTAGAAAGAAGAGAGGATTACTAGGGAAAGAAGATTTATGTGTGAATATTTTTAGAAGGGATAAACAAACACACAATCTTTACCTAGGAATGAATAAAAATGCAATGGAACCCCAGATGGGTCCCACCGGACGTGCCAAAATGTTTCACCATTTTCTTTTGCGTTTTGAATGTGATGAAATAGATAACGGTGTAAGGGTCAAGGAGGAATACCTATTATGATGGGTTGGTTTGAAGGTTGATGCGCATGTGTTCATGACTTCTTGATCCAATGCTAACTTGTGAGAGCTTCCTTTTGGCTAGGAGGAACTACCTAAAATAGAAAACAAGACCACTAAAGATAGAGTTAAACAAGATATGACAGTGGACTACCTAGTGTATGCTAGATTCCGGGAAGTGTTATACTCCCTAGAAGGCTGTCAATCAATTGTTTTATAAAACAAATCAATGAAATGAACTGAAATACGCACATAAATGAATCAAGTGCTAGTTGATTCTTATTTGGGTACCTCAGATCAAGTATCAACGTTAATCCGATTAAGTACTAATCACAACTATGCTAGGTCATAGGTCTTCAGGTCAAAAGTTATGAGGTATGTGTCAGGTGGTACTGCAGGTCATAGATCAGGGTCTTCACAGGATTCTGGGTGATGTTTTTGGGTTGTTTTTGATAAGCAGGTGGTTGTTTGGCTCTTTTCACAGGCTATTGGTATAAGACATAAGGGACTGAGTGTCATTTGAGGTATGACCGATCACGGTTTAGGTATGAACCAACAACGGTTATGCGTAACTGGTGTTAGTAGAGGTCAGGGCTGTACGAAGATTCACTAGAGATTTGATTACATGGGGTTTAAGATCTAGGATTAGATATAGATAATAGAGTGGCATAATGAGGTATGTGGGGATCTTAGGTGACACTCAAGGATGAATATGAAGAGGTTGAGGTATTGATAGTTTTAGAGGTGTGGGTGGAGGGAATGAATGGGTTTACAAACAAGTAAATGGATAAGGGAATGAGGGTGCAAAGTGGAAACTAATAACAGCAATAGAAGTAACCTAACAGCCACTGAAGCGGAAATAACAATGATGCAGGTAAAAAGTGTACTTACTGGTGTTGTAGGTCCAGATGGCTGATGTGGTGGTGGTAGATTGGTTGGTGGGATGGTAGCTTGGTGTCAGTAGCAGATGCTTCCCAGAATGCTCACCATGAGTGTAATGCTTCAAGATTCTATCTTGTTGTTAGTTATGGATTTCTATAGTGTACGAAAAAAAACTCTGGTTCTGCTCGCATGTAGTCTCTCTCCTTGTCTCCTTGATCTCAGAATGTGCCAACCCAAAACACAAGGTTACTTAAGGTGAATAAATGGTAACCGAAGATGGTTCTAGGTTGACCAGTGTTGGTTTCGGGATGACCGGCGTCGGTTAAGGATAGGATTCCCTAGGTTTACTAAAAATGGGTAGATCTCGCTAATCATCTTAGGCCTCAGGTATTGTTCCTTTGTCCACGGATCATAATGGACACTTACATTTTTATGAGCAGGGAAGGTGGTTAGAGAAATAATAGGCCTTGATTTTAGGGTTAGACCAAATCTTAGCTCATTAAGGACCAAGTAATCCTTAGTTATTATTAGTTATGGAAACATGCTATGAATAGGTCTATGGTGAGGTAGTCTGGGTTCAGGTGTCTAGGTGATGGTGGGGTAGAAATTAAGATAATGAGATTAATAAATGGGGTGAGGATGGGTATTAATCTAATTATAAATCAATTAAATTAATAGTTAATGTAGGGTATAAGGGTCATTGATTAGGTGAATGTGTTTAAGTTGGTTCTTAGACGAGGTGACCAAGGGGAGTGTGACCCAATTTTGGTGTCTACATCAAGGAATGATTTCATGTTGTAACCTCCATTCAATGACGACTAGAATTTTTTCGATGATCTACAACTAATAGGATTCATTTTTCAAGAATGTAGAGGAATGGATTCTCATGTCTCAACAAAAGCATTCTGACTAAAGGCCACTTAGAAGCAAGGATTCCATTAATAGATAACAAAGTTTTTTGCTAAAGTTTAATTTAATACATATGAAGTATTGTAGAATCTTAAAGTCTCTCTCCTTCTTCTCAAAGCCATGGGCAAATCCATCACAAGAGCATGGTCACATGATCAGTTAATTATCTTCAAGCTTCAGAAAAAATGAGATATATCAGTCTGTTAGCATATCCCATTGTATGAGGGACATACTTCTTTCTAAAAGATATTACCAGGTATGTGCACATTCATATCCCCCACCTCTACTAAATTTCCCTAGAGATGTAATATAGTTTCCATTTCAATTGTGAACATATTTCCGCTTTTCGGTGCCATTATCCCATTCAAGTTGGTGTGTTTGTTTGGACTTAAATGATTACATAAAGGATCAATGAATAAGGCACTAGTCCACATGGTGTTTTGAGATTCTAGGAGTTCCTTCTTAGTCCCATCCTCACTGTGTTCATATTCCTATGAGCAAGTCCCCAAACTAGATCCATACTATTGTACCAATGCAAATGTGTAATCAAGTGAAAAATTCAAAATGTATCAAGCATGAGGAGGATCAAGCCATAATTGTGAATTTTTTTCTCTTGAGTCTTCCCGTTAGACCCCTCTCCAAATTATTACTCACCTTTTGTAGTCATGCTCACCATGAATATTTTGAGGTCCACCTCATGTTCTGAACAATATTTTTCATTAACATGTTTAGACTAACCTGGAGCTAGATTCAAATGTCATTCATCATCAGATTCATTGAGGTGCTTCCAATGTCTAGTTCTTTGATGAAGCTTGGAAATGACAATTTTGGCTATAGTGTCTAGGACTATCTGTGCACCCTTCATGATAGGATCTAAAAGCATCACACTCATGTTTTCCATGAGGATGGTATTGTTTTCAGAGCTATGAATAGTAGGATGGAGATTGATACTAGGTTACATTTTGGGAAATGTTTGATAGGTTTAGGGACAGATTGTAGCAAGGATCGGGTTTTCAGGTGTATGGAGTAAGTAGTCAAGGTACATGGACTTGGTACTTCTGTAAAGGATTTTGTAGAGTTCCGTAATGAAATGGAAATTAAAAAAATACATATTATAAATATTAAATAGTCCTTTACATGGTGGAATCATAAAATATTTCATCAATACTTGATGGTTTCTCATGGAAATTTAGTATGTAGATGTATTGGCAGACACACCTTGTATGGATGACTTAATTATTTTCAAAGTAAGGAGCTATTTCAGGGAGTTTCAGCATTCGATTAAAGGTCTAAGACCCATAGCTCGATTAAATGTTCTTTGAATGATATTTGGAGTCAAACATCATTAGGAATATTATCATGGATAAAGAATTCAATCTGAGTAAATCTAGGAATCGTCTCTTTAAGATCTGTCTCTCTAGCAGGTAAGTGCTATCTCACAGTTAGTCAAATTTTCAAGTGGACACTTATCACCTCCAAGTTGAGGAACATTTTTTTTTCCCTCTTAGTCTCAATTCCCATAAGGGTACACAAACAATTCACCCCAACCTATATGCATAACATATTAATCTTAAAGTTCTCCGCATGACCAAGTCAAGCACTCCAGCAGGGCTTATGTTTTCCTATGCCAACACCATAACGCTTCTACAGAAAAATCCAGGTCTTATGTGGAACCCCTCTCACAACACTTTGTAATTTCAAATTCAACATTTTTTCAAGAAAAAAATATCATATCCATTTCAACATAAACTTATCTTTTTTGTTGTTGGCATTTTCGAGGTTAATTACAACCAACTTCAATGCAAGGAAATCATATAAATATAAAGTTATGTGATCATAATAAGGGACAAAACATTAAGCATTACTAATCACTTGCTTCCAAAACACTTTCATACCCATCATAGCATTCACTAAGTAGCATCGCATTTCATCCAATCTAAGCACCATCCAAGTTGTACACAAGGGCTGCTTATTCTACATACAGATTATGGTATGTGTAGATGAAATAGTTTGAAATTTTGATTATAATCATGGGGGTAAGAACTCAATAAGAAAACCCCAAAGATGCTTTAGAACAAACAACTCAAATGACCATCAGATTAGAGCTAAGAAAGAGCTACCTATTTGCATGCATATTATAAATCTAGAAATAAACAATCAACCTCTAAAATTGACTATATTAGTTCTCTACTCCATGAAAGCTATCTATAAGTGAACCTAGTAAAGCTCTAGCAATTAGTTTTTTGTTCATTGATGTTTCAAAATATTAAGAATGGAAGCTCACCATTAATGGCTTCTCTCATTTACCTAAAGCTTTGAAAGGATTAGCAGGTAACAAGTAATTAGCGGAAATAAACTATGAAATGAATCTAAAACACCTAAGCATGACCTAAATCAGAAATGAGAGAGAGAGAGAGAGAGTTCTTAGGAAAAGGTGGGAGGGGTACCCCTCTATTTATAGTTTTTGGGTGTGAGAAAATGATGTTTTGGAAGCATGCGAGACTAAAAAGGGTTTGAAAAGTAGATTTTGATTCTCTCTACCTTTTAGGAATTTGGATAACTATTTTATAGGAAACTAGATATTCTCCTATTTTCTTATATTTAGTTATATGGCTATAACAAAATTTATTGCAAGTATGGGTAAAGGATGTTGTAACTATTTTATTCTAAAGAACTATTAAGCTTTGTGGTTATAATCACTTAGATTTTAGAAAGCTAAATTAAGTGCAACCTTGTGTATTTAACAAGAGGATATGTGCAATGAAAGAAGTTAATAGTGTAGACATTAAAATTTAGTAACTTTTTATTTTGCAATGCCAAGTTTGGTTATGCTCCCTTACTAAGACAAATTCTCATATTCAAAATCCAATCAAAATATCTCCCTAGCTCTTTCACAACTTACTTATATTTATACTTTGATTTGTCATCAACTAGAGAAGTATTATTAAATCAAAGTAATATATTAGCCCTATACATCATGCCACAAATTTCTATTTTGCACCACGGTCCTCTTGTCCAAGACTATACAAATGGTCAAGATGTGGAATTTGGTCCTGACAGACTTGTATGGTCTTGACCTTTCAGATTTTTTTACTCTATTTTCAATTTGAATGTATTTATTGCATCATTTCACCTTCCTAACATGGGCCTTATTAGAATATTTAGCATACGTAATACTATATAAACAATTCAATCTCACTTTATAACTCACCTGATACTCTTACACAATCCTATTGCAAATATCATTCCAAAAGTACTCAAGTGATACATAAACATCTAATCCCAACTTGCACATATGGCTAGAAATATGCAATTTTTGATTTTGGTGACTCAATTTTGGCTTGGATGGTTTATTTAGATCATTTGTAGTCATTTAGGTGTGTTAAGGTGTAGTTAGTCCTTCACAATTTCAAACTTGGTATTTCCCTCCAAAGTATGCAATTTTGAATTGTGAAGCCATTTTAGATTGCTTAGGAGTTATAATGAACTTTCGGGGGTCACCTATGGAGTTTCAAGCTTGTGAAAGGTTTTATAGGGGTCTTAGAGTCATAAATGTATGTTCAAAATTTTAGACTTTGGATTTCTATTCAAGGTTATGTATATAATGATGTAACAAAGGGGAAATCTGTAAGTATTAAGGGCCTAAGGACTCCCATTCGGTAGAAACCAACTCAAAAAGGTATGAAAACCTTCTTATAACTAATTCTTATTTTATCATTCGAATGGTCTGAAAGGTGAATAAATTCCAAGAAGGTTGAGGAGATAAATTATTTGTGCACAAAATTTGATATTGGCGTTTTAATGGTGTTTTAGCATTTTTTTGTCTAAAAGGGTCTATGCATGCAATAAGAAAAAAAGTTACGACTTGGAAAGGAAACTTTTAGATGTAATTGAAACTGATATTTATAGGATTTCATAGATGTTGTGTGTGTGTGAATGTAACTATCGAGCACAATTTTTCCCTTGGGTTTTCTTGATTTCTTAAGGGGGTAACAACCTAACTTAACCTCAATATGGCGGGGTTTCTGGGATATTCGTGGATGTGGATGGATGTTGTGTAATATTACGTTTGGTAAAGAAGATGAACAAGGCTTAGTCCCTACAATCAAGCCTACAAATCGAATCATTTAAAAAAGATAATGTTAGTAAAATATGTGGGTAGGTTGCCTAGCAAAAGCCATCCCTGAGAAGCCCAAAGACTTCCTTCAAAGGATATCAATTTTCTCAAGAACAATTAAGTTTTTTTATTGATAATAATAATGTTGTGATACAATATGATAAGAGGAAAAATATGACCAACTATCGTCACTTATTTAGGTGGACATATACATAAGAGGCTTGATGACAATCTTAGAACCAAAGATTGGATTCTTGATCCGTATACAAATTTTCAAAGAAGTATGACCCTACATAACCTACTAGGTCCTCCTCCTTCGTGAAATAAGACTGGGGTTCGGAAATGAAATCCTTAGCAAAAAATTATGACACTTCTTCCTGAGTATCGTAGAGATGTACAAGTTTGGTGTTAGTGTCGGGGATGCTAATGTAACTATTGGTGTCAAATTTTGATGCAATGTAGTAGTCCTCTGGTATGTCTAAACTAGATTTATAGTTATGCTAATATTGTGCAAGGTCTTCCTGGAGCCTTTAAGCCTCGTAATACACATCCCAAAATACCTTAGTTGCTTCTTAGATATATTGAGTTGATGCAAAAATGGCTTTTAGACAATCTAAAGGTGCAACATGAATTTCACAAAGCTCTAGGTCATGAAGCAACTCGTGCTGCTCCCAGTACAAAGGATGACAGATAATGGGAAAAGAGCCAATATCAGTAGCAGGGTAATTACTACCACCCAAGACCATCTGAAATCACCATTTTAGGCAACATGTTAGAAAATGACAGATAACCAACAAAAAAGGTTAGGTAGATTATGAGAAATAGGTAATAAAATAAATATTGAACAAGAATTGTTGACAATCAAGAAAATCACTGGCGATTGTTGTTAGTTTTAATAGCCTACAAAATAGAGACAAAACATTAATTAAGCTATGATTAAAAGAAGTTTTTTGAACATGTACAATATGGTAATTGTAATATGAAAAAAATTACTTGCAATTAGTGACCAAAAGAAAACAAAAATTAGATGATTACCTTGTTTGAGTGATCAAATGGATAAAAGACAAACAAATCTGATTGGACAATGAGAGTGGATGATATTACGATCAAATTGATGATTTTGGAGTAGCGTAATAGTGATGGAGCTTGGTTGAAGATGATTAGACTCTGAAATGCCTGAGAAAGAGCAATTTTTTCCTGCAAAACCCAAAATTCCCCCCAAAAGAGATCTAGAAACAAGTGTTTCACCTGATTCTTAAACGTTTCTTTGAATATTGACGAAACAGATAGGGTAATGGATGTAGGAAGAATACCTGCTGAAATGTTGGTTGGTAGGTTGTTGTGCGCGTGTTTACTCCTTGATCCACAGGTGATCGTGAGAGCTTCCTTTTGGCTGGGAGGAACTACTTGAAATGGAACACAAGACCACCAAATAAAAGTTAAACAATATGTGTAGTGAACTGTCTAGTATGTGCTAGATCTGGGAAGCGTGATACTTCCTAGATGGTTATCAATCCACTGTTTAAAATAAATAAATGCTGGTAATAAAGTAAATCCTATCGTAGTTGAAATGATTTAGGTATCTCATTAAAAAAACAATAAGAAAGATCAAATCTAGTAGGCTAGGTTAAAATAATATCCAAAGGTCAAGTAGTTGGTTCTGGCTCTCTACAGGTCTGACAGAGGTCTCAAACAGGTCACAAGTGAGTAAGGATGATGTGGGAATATGTAGGGTAAGTTACTGTTCTATGATGTATTAGGTAGATACAAGAGACCAATTCTAGCTAAGGGTTACCTACGCCGGTTGGGGATAAGTGGTGCCGGTTACTGTGGGGTACTAGGAATGCCAAAAAACGAGCTTTTGGATCTCCTTTATGATTACATAAGGTACTAGGCTGGTCAAAGTGAGGTATTAAGCTATTTAGATGGCATTTAGCGAGGTTTTAATTTGGAGATAGAGGGATGAGTATTAAAGGAGGTTAGTGGGTGACTAAGATAATAAAGGATGAAAATATAATGATGAAACAAGTGAACCAAAGGAGTAAAATGATTCTACTTACTTGGAATATGGTTTTAGATGTCTATGAGTGAGGAATGAAGGTGCTGGTAAGAGGTTGAATGTCAAAGAGGATCACCAAACATTAGGGAGCTCCTACATGGGATGCATGTGCATCTCCTTATTTGCTTAGTTGTGATCAAATATATTTGCTAGGGTGAGTGTTGGATGGTTGTTGGGTGAATGTTGGATGTCTGTGCAAGAGAAAATGCTTGATCTCCTTCCTTGCATGCGTGTTCTCAGCATAAAAATTGTTCTTCAAAAGATGTGTTATCTCTCAGGAATCTTCCAAATTTTTGCCAACCTTGAAAATAAGGTTATTTTGGGGATTAAAAGGTGACCGACAGTGGTTCTGTCTTAACCGGTGGCAGTTAAGGGTAACCGGCGTCGGTTAGGGCAGGATTTCCTAGGTTTACTAAAATGGGTAGATCCCCTTGATTTTCTGGGATCTCGTGTCATTAACCCACATGGATTAGACTAGAAGCTTCTTGTAAGTATGTGGGAATGTGGTTAGAGGGAATGTAGGCATTGATTTTTAGGGTTTGGGTAAGTCTTAGTTAGTTATGGCAACTTACTAAGAATAGGTCTTAGGGTGAGGTGGCTTGATGAGGTGTCTAGGTGAGGTGGATGTGTGGGCATTATCTAAATTAGGATATTTAAATAATAAATATGGTGAGGATAATGAATTAATTTAATTAAATAATTAAATTAATACTATAGTGGGGTGAAGGGGGCCATGGCTAGGTGGATGTGTTCAAGGTGTTTATTTATTGAGGGACCAATGGGGAGTGTGACCTAATTTTAGTGTCTACATTTTTTCCCCTTTTTGTTTTGTAGCTTGTATTGGTAAGTGACGCTAAAAAAATAAGATGTGGTTGCCCCATGTGTGGGTGAAGGTGATCCCCCTCAAACTAGGAACTGACGAGGACAAAAGGCAAAATCAGTGAGTGGTTTGATAAAAAGGTAAATGTGATGAAAAGGAAGGTGGGTAACAGGGGAAAAAGGAAGCAAGGTCTACTCAGGTAATCTAGGTAATGGGTCAGGGTCAAAGGTAGTAATAGTCAAATGCACGCACACGTATAAACTATAGCACAAGACTATTGGGTTAAAGAGTAGGAAAACTCTACATCGTCTAAGGTCGATAGGTTTATCCAAACAAGGTTGAGGTGATTCCGGTATCCAAGGTATAGGATATGGTCAGGAAACACGACATAGGTTAGGTGCAAGAACATTTAGGTGTGTTCTAGTACACCAAAGGTAGGGTCAGGATAAATGGTCACGGTAAGAGGGAAGGTAAGGTCATCAGGTCAATCAACACTAGGTAAAAGTGCCGCAAGGTATAGCAAAACACATGAGGTCAAAGGTCACTAGCGATGTGATCCAGGTCCAATAATCTAGGTCATGACATGGGTAAGGCCGAGGTATGGGTAAAATAATGAGTCCCCAAAGGAGGATGAGGTTAGGTATGTAAATGATGAGGTCAGGGGGGTGAGGTAAATGGTTTGGGTAAAGGTTGGGTGTGGAAAAAAGAGTGACGAGGAAGGGGTAATAGGGTAAAATTTAGGGCAAGGTGCAAGAGAGGGTGACCAATGCCGGTCAAGGGTAACTGACGCCGGTAGAGTGGAACTGATCATGGTAAGGTAGGGCATGTGACCGATGCCGGTGAAGGTAAAACCGGTGTCGGTTAGGTCAGGTTTGTTATAAAAACAAAAAATCCATGTTTTTGTTATTCATTTGTCATTTAGTGAATTAAGAAAATGAAAAAGGAGAGAGAGAAAAGGGAAAAGTTTCTAGATGGAATGAAGTGGTGAGTTGGTGATTTGAGTAGTGGGTGATTTGTTGTTAGAGAGGAGGGTCCATAGGATCGGTGGGTGTGATTCAATTGGTTGGAGACGTGGGTAGAGATTTTTGTGATGGTAGAGGCCGGAGAGGGATCGGGTGGGCCACCAGTGCAGTGGCCAGATGTGCCACCATGAATGATGGCAGCATGATGAGGTAAGCATCCAACTCTTGTTGTATTTTGTTAGATAGATTAGGTGATTTGGGTTTTTGTTTTTTTTCAAATTGGGTTTTTGTTTTTTTTTTTATTGTGGGTGGGGGAAAAATAAAATTGGGAAGATGGGAGGCTAAATTAGGTCGAATAGGAGTGGGGAGAGAGATAAGTGGGAGAAGAGGGGAAGGAATGAGGTATAGGGGGGAGGTGTAGGTGATTTTAGGTGGGAGAAGTGTTAGGGTAGGAAGTTTTTGAGAAGGGAGGGTTTGGGGGTTGCGGGTTTTTCACCGCAACAGTGACCGGCATTGGTCAGGTTGAAATGGCATCAGTTGGTATTATTGAACTGGTATTGGTCACGAAATAGGTGACCAATGTCCGGTTTAGGGGTGATCGGGGTCAGTTAGAGAGAACCGAGCACCAGTCGGGTTTTGGAAAGTAAGGGGCCAAAAGTGCCACAGTTGGGTGGTTGAGATGGGTAGAGGTAAAATAGGTGCATAAAAATGATAGTGGGTGAGTATGGGTATGAGAAATGTAGATTAATTTTTGTTTGTATTGGATGTAGGGGAGAGATCAGTTACACATGAGAGATAGGGTTCCACCCCTACTCGTGAGAGTTGACAGTGTGGCGACCCCTGAGGAGCTGGCAGCATGTGGAGGTGGTGGCCTAAGTGGGGTCTGATGCTATCGGCATGTGGTCTGACTAGCCTAGTCTGATGGTCACTGCTCATTGATAGATGGGATTCCGTGACCAACATGTTCCACCTACTGACGGGTGAGATCAGTGTCACCCTAGAGGATGTGTTCAGGATTCTATGACTACCAATATTAGGTACACAGGTCTATTCGATCTCCTTCGAGGCCTCAGAGGAGTGATGTTGATGGTGTTTAGAGAGGGGATGGCCGAGATGACATTCCATAGTTCCAGCATTCGATATGGAGAGATGTACCTAACCCATCCAGAAGGAGACAAGGCTAGTAGTTCTATTGATGGAGGTAGTGTGCTGCTTTGCACTGCCGGATGCAGAGGGAGGTAGATTTCCCCAGTCATTGATGGGGGTACTTACATGACATGATGATAGATCAAACCTGATTTTCCTGGGTTCCAGCATTCCTAGTGTAGCTATATAGGAGAG
This sequence comes from Taxus chinensis, assembly GCA_019776745.2. Taxonomy (NCBI): domain Eukaryota; kingdom Viridiplantae; phylum Streptophyta; class Pinopsida; order Cupressales; family Taxaceae; genus Taxus; species Taxus chinensis. Next base: position 570,678,460 of record CM034155.1, on the reverse strand, counting down.
TTATGGGCATATGGGCATGGCTGCGTAGGTTCAGCCTGTGTTGTACCTTTTTACTACATTACTGGGCTTATGAGCACATAGTTTGTGTGCAGGCCAGTAGGGATGCCCCGAGAAGATGCATTTCCAACAAGATTGGTGTGGGTGGGGTATAAGCGATGGGTACCTGTATTGGAGAGTGGAGATCAGATAGGCCACACATGATGTGGCCTATTTAGTGTGTTTATTGGAGGGGTTTTCTGGAGTGGACATCATATGGAGGCCATATGTGGACTTCCCATCATATAGGCGGATATGCATGATGAGCTAGATGGGAACTGTAGCTACTGAGATGGATACAAGGGTCACCGTGTTAGGGAGCATGAGATGATCCTTATTGACAAGTGAGGTGAAATTTTGGGCTGCTACAAGACATACCTCCACCCTTCCCGTAGTACAGGAGAGATGACGTGGAGAGGCCATTACCTCTACCACAGCTGACAGTGCCCATAGGGTAGGAGGAGTAGGAAGTGGACTAACAAATTGATGATGTCGGGGTCACAGATAGATATAGATAGTGGTGGGCAGCTCATTTACAAGCCATACCACCCAGGCTAAGGTAGCTGGATCTAGCCACCATCATAGTGTAGAGGGATGCCCTACAGGCGGTAGGTGGTGACCCTGATTACCCAGTTGGGTATGGTGTACACAACTTGTCTAGCTTAGAGGTGGAGGTAGCGGATGTTACATGTATAGGTGGCCAGTCTTCAGGCCCAGATGGGCCAGGGTGGGGATGGAGATGGAGATGGGGATGATGGTCAGGTGGCTTCCTTACAGGCACAGGTGACAGGGTTACAGGGTCAGTTGGCCATAACATAGGCAAAGATTGGGGCCTTACAGGCCCAGATACAGGCACAGGGGTAGAGGGCACCACCACAGGCACCAGGATAGGGTCCCAGTTCATAGGCAGGAGTGGGACAAGGTTCCACAAGACAGGTATAGGGGCCAAGGCCTATGGGGCCACCATAGACCATGCCTATATCTAGGTTACGGGATGCCCTAGGTGAGGCCAGATACTACCAGGATTAGCTGATGGTGGCCAAGATAGACTTTCTATCCTATGGAGAGTATGGGCATAACAGGCTTCAAGTGAGAGGACTAGATCTCACACTCATAGTGTAGAGAGAATAGGGGGCCATTAAGCTCTGAGACAAGATTAAGGAGAGGCCACCGGCTCATGGAGACTAGCTCTAGGTGATGTGCCAGTAGGGACCCAGCCACCACCCATGATGGGTGGGATGATGTTAAAAATTCAGGCCGGTGGACTAGGAGCCAAGGAGGCAGACTGGTAGATGCGACATAGATATGGAGGATGTGTGCTGAGATATCAGGGTGATTTGGATCTTGATGCCCAACCCTATTTATTTTTGATATGTACCGGCCTATGCGCTGAGTCATTTTCTTAGAGGATATATTTTTTATCACATACCGGCCTACGTGCTTAAGATAGTAAGGATGTACGATATGTTATTGTATATTTGTGAGCATATATCGGCCTGTGTGCCGAAGAGATTTTGTATTGTTTTATTATTTTATTGTATATGAGACCGGCCTATGTGCCGATGACATTTTGCATTGAGTACCGGACTGCGTGCTAATGATTTGTGAGAGATGGACATGATTGGGATATCCATATATATTGTATTGAGACACACATATTTGTTTATATGATGATATGGATGAGATTCTTGATTTTTTGGTGTTTTGATGAGAATTTTAATTTGGTTGTTGTGATATGGATGAAAACTAGGTGAGTGAGGCATGATGGATTCATGTTGGTTTAGGCATGGATCGAGTCAAGTTTTTGGTCTAGGCATTGATCAAGTTAGGTTTGGGGTCTAGGGATGGATCGAGTCATGTTTATTTAGGCATGGATTGAGTTAGGTTTAGTTAGGCATGGATTGAGTTAGGTTACAGGCATGGATCAATTCAGGTCATAGGCATGGATCGAGGTTAAATTAGATTGAATTTGTGATTCATTAATTTGTGTACATTGAATGGTGATATGGGTCATGTTTATAATATATGCATGATGATGGTTAGAGAAATGGTAGTTGTAATAAATGTGTACGGTGTGATGATGATAAAAATGTTAAGCAACTTCATTGTTTGTCTTGGTTTGATTTCCAATTCTATTTTTTTTGACATAAAAAGGAAACTACAGTAGAGGTAGAATGTAATTTAGGAAGATGAAATTTGAATTGGTTAGGGTAGATAGTGGCCGAGATATCCTCCAAGGGCCCCATGCCCTCTGAGTGCTGCCTACATAGTCTCAGTGAAAAAAGGGACCTCAGGGCCGATGTAGTTCTCCCATAAGCTAGGGAAGAATATGAGGAGGTATGAAAATGATTTGGTAGGTTTTAGGCATGATTTAGGTTTAGGTCTATTAGGTGTGGTTGGGTTATAGGAAAATTAGTATAGGTGATGTCGATGGAGGTAGAAGAATAATATTACCCCAAAGGTAAGCAGTCAAGGACTAACTCCTATATAAGGTAATCAAAACGTAAATAAAGAGGGTTAAAAGATAAGAGGGGGCAAGAAAGCCACCTGACAGGTTAGGATCATACCGAGTAGGTCATACCTTGGAGGAGGTACGATGAACATGTAGTACCCTAAAGGTATTACACGATTAAGTTGTTCTGAAGGGTGAAAATTAGTCCACATTATCACTAAATGTCATGGTTCCCAAGAGGTCCCTTGAGGTGGTAGGAAAATGGGATTGCAAATGGTGATAGGGGCGAAAGGTGGGTAATTTTTATATGATATGTGGTAGCATGCTCTTTGGGAAAGAGATCTAAGGTCACAATGGGCAAGTCCATGACTAAGAATTTATTTTGTTTTGCATCCCTCTGCACCATAATGATAGACTAGATCAATACTACCCCGGTCTATATGGGATGAGGAAATCGTAAATGAGCCTTGCCCAGTTCTTTGTGATAGCTGATCGATGACAACGACAGCTTCAATTCTGCTCATGCTTTTTTTTTGAAATGCTCCTACATAACTGTCCTTTGAGGGATTTTCGGTTGATGGTAGAGGTCACAGGGCACTCTCCATAGTCATTTCTGCTATACTACGGGATGGGTTGAGGTATGTCTCAGTGAGATTGCCCATAACATGCCAGCTAAGACCTCAAGTGTGGGACCTTGCAGAAATCAAAAACTAGCTACTCCGGACTTCAAGGACGGTTCCTAACTTATCTCTATTCAGATGCACATCGTAAAAATGAAGAGGTTTTAAATCAAATACCTAAACTAACTTTCCAAGGATACAGGGTAAGAAGATGCACTAAAATAAAACCTAGCACTACAAAGGTGATGCACCGAGGAATGAAGAACAACCGTCTTGCCAAGTATCACACAAACCTAGATCTAGCACACGCTAATGCAAGATCACTGCACAGATAATTTAGACTTCACAGTTGGAAGATCAGAAGGATGCAAATAAACATAGAGAGGGTTGAGAATCATCCCAGCATACATGCAATTTGCTCACGATCAGATGTGGATACAATACACTAAAAAATGCCAAGCAGGCAAAGTATGCATTCATCAGTTTTAGATGGGAGGTATTGAACTCCTACAAATTCTCCTGCCAAAGAGAAGAAGGGAGGGGAAAAACAAGAATGTATAACCTTTAGAAAGAATCCCCTCCTTGACAATTTATAGAGAAGCGTAATGAGAGAGGGAGTTAGAGTATGAGGAAGATCACAAATCTTTACCCCAACCACCTCTAGGTTGCGGAGTTACATGTCATCTTATTATGGCGGTAGGTGAGGGCCTTAGCAAACCCAAAAAGCTGGCGAACTGGGGATTTTACATTTTAAATGGGGATGATGGTTGGGTGGCTCACCTAATTAAATATATCATAGTTGATAGTTGGATAGAGGACCATTCGTCCACATCTTTCTGAAAAGATTGGGGCCTTTCGTGAATCTGAGCTCCCTATGAACAGGAGCAGATGGAACCATTTGAAGCATCTGGGTCAGGGTCTGCAATTCACTGTCAAGGACTCAAAATGTTGTGCCTCGCTGGACAGGTACAGTGGCCGAGGCCTATGGGGCTGCCATTCATCCCTATGTCGACTATATCTCAGGTCATATGATGCCATAGGTGCAGGCCATATTTTACTAGTTGATCATCCTTTTGGAATGTGTGCCATAGGTGCGAATTTTTATCCTATGTCAACAGTCCCTTGTTGTAGCAGGCATCAAACGTGCGCCAAGGGCGCGACTTTTGGCATGTCGACATCTGTAGAGAGCACAGGGGGCCATCGAGTTCTGATGCCAAATCATGGACAGGCCACCAGCTCATGTGAGACCAGCTCCAGGGCACAAATTTGCCAGTAGGGATCCAAAACCACCCATGATGGGTGGGGAGATGTTAGCAGGTCGACAGACTGGGCGCCGAGGAGGCAAAGGGTACAAGTGACATAGATATGGAGGATGTGCACCGAGATCTTCTAATATATGGCTCCTGATTGTTGATGCATTGTAGTCGATTTTTTGATATATACCTGTGCCAAGTGTGCATGAGATTTTGGCGTGTAGAGGATACATTCTTGACATGCGCCTACGTGTTGAAGAGCAGTGAGGATGTACAAGAGTTTTTGTATATTTTGAAACATATACCAGGGTGCAAATTTTGGTGCACCGAAATCTATTTACCTGTATTGGTTTATTATTTTATTGTGTATGAGACCATCTTGCTGTGCCAATGACATTTTGTATCAAGTATTGGCCTGTGTGCAGATGATTTTCTTGACCTATACATGATGGCGATATCCTTGTATATTGTATTGAGACACACATATTTATGTATATGATGAGATGGATGATATTCTTGATTTTTTCAGTGTTTTATGAGACTTTTATTTTTTTTTGTGATATGGATGAAAAATTGGTTGTTAGGCATGATCGAGTCAGGTTTGGTTTAAGCATGGATCAAGTCAGGTTGGTTTAGGCATGGATCAAGTCAGGTTTAGGCATTTGAGTACAGGTCATGGCATGGTGTGAGTCAGGTTTGTTTAGCCATGGTTGATTCAAGTTGGTAGGCATGGTTGAGTCAAGTTGGTTTAGGCATGGATTGAGTCAAGGTATGGTGGAGTCCAAGTCTTAGGCATGAATTGAGTCAGGTTGTGGTTTAGGCCATGTGATTGATTTGAAATTGGTTGGGGTTGTGATTCATTAATTTATATAATGAATGATAATATGAAGGTATTTTTAAGATGCTTTATAATATATGGATGATGATGGTAGTCATAATAAATGTCATGTTGTGGTGATGATAAAAATGTTAAGCAACTTGTTATTTGTTTGGTTTAATTTCCAAGTTTTAGATATAAAAAGGAAACTAAGTAGGGTAGAATGTAATTTGAGGAAAATGAAAGATGAATTGGTTAGGGTAGAGAGTGGCTGAGCTAACCTCCAAGGGTGCCATGCCCTTTTAGAGTGCTTTGCCTACATAGTCAAACCGGTGAAAAGGGACCTTAGGGTGATGTAGTTCTCCCATGAGCTAGGGAAGAATATGAGGATGTAGCAAAATGAGTTGGTAGGTTTTAGGCATGATTTGGGTTTAGATCTGTTAGGTGTGGGTGGGTTATAGGAAAATTGGTATAGGCGATGTTGATTGTGGAAAAAGAAGAAGATTACCCCAAAGGTAAGTGCCGAGGACCAAGTCCTATATAAGGTAATCAAAACATAAATAAAGATCGGTTAAAAGATAAGAGGGGGCAATAAAGCCACTTGATTGGTTAGGATCAAACTGAGTAGGTCATACCTTGGAGGAGGTGATGAACGTAAGACCCTAAAGACATTGCATGATTGATTGTTGCTAAAGGTGAAAAGTAGTCACATGATCATGTCAAATGTCTTGGTTCCAAGAGGTCCCTTGAGGTAGTAGGAAAATGGGGGTGTAAATGGTGAGAGGGGTGAAAGGTGGGTAATTTTATATGATATGAGGTGGCATGCTCTTTGGGCAAGAGATCTGAGGTCACAATGGGCAAATCCATGACTAAAAAGTGTCTATTTTGACTTGTATTTGAGATAGACCCTTTGATCGATGTGGGAAGTCTATATGGGATGAGGAAATGAACTCCTTGAGGTCTTCGTGAAGTTGATCGATGTGGAAGCTTCAGTTTCTTCTATTTTTTTAAAGAGCTTTACATAGCTATCCTTCGAGGGAGCAGTCTATTTATAGTAGTGATTGCAGAGAGGAAGATGTCCTTTTGAGGGAGTCATCTTTTTATTAGAAGTTTGACTCAAGGAGTTGGGTCCCATGTGAGGGATTTGAATTCATGGACAAGACCAAGGTGAAGAATGATTCTTGTTCAGAAAGTAGGGTGAAATGACCATGGGATCTCATCTAAAGGTAGATGAAAAGTATCCATGAGAATCATGTTATGTGCAGCATTGTGTACACATATTTAAGAGAAGATAACAAGTGACAGGGGTACTCACATGATTCTTGTTTAATCATTGGTGAGGTGTAAGAAGTGGATAGCGCTCAAGGGACAAGCATGGAAAGAGGAAAAAGGTGATGTAGGACTAAAGTCAACAATATAACTGTCAAAGATGCAAGGCATTAAGGGGCTCAAGTTTAGGTTTACCATCGAGTGAAGATAAACTATAAGCATCCTGATCCATAAGTATGGGTCAAGATGTATGGTCCAAGCTAATTAGGAGCAAATTTTCCCCATTTAATTTTTTTCTGCTTTGGTTACATGTTGATTTTCTTTCAGGAAAAGGTCACCGACTTGGAAGGTTCGTTCATGGACACGTTTTTCGTAGGCACATTTGATACAATTTTGGTAAACTTGAAGGTGGTATCAAGAGTGTTAAGATGACATTCATCTAATAACTCAAGTTGTGCTAAATGGTCTTAACGAAAGTCATCATCATTGAGCATGTCATGGAGAGAAAGGTGGAGTGAGGGAATCTGGACTTTGAGAGGTAGAATAGCCTTGGTACCATAGACCAGAGAAAATGGTGTGGCAGTAGTGGAAGTGCGGATACTAGTGCAGTATGCCCATAGGGAAAAAGGAATGTGCCTATGCCAGTCCTTCCCAGTATCATTAACCACTTTCATGAGAATTTTTTTTTTAGGGTTTTATTAGTGGATTCAGCTTGGCCATTGGTTTGTGGGTAATAAGGTGATGAGAAACTTAGCTAAATGCCGAAGGAATCGTCAAAAGTTTTTGCAATGTTTTGTTTTTGAATTGTTTTCCATTATCAGTGATGAGGTGATGAGGAACACCAAAGCAACAAATGATGTGATGATTGATGAAATCACATATTTTCTCAGCTTTCATGGAGATGAGTGGTATGGCCTCAACCCATTTTGTGTAGTATTCGGTAGCGGTGATGATCCATTGATGTCGTTAGGAAGAATGGGGGTTGATCTCTCTGACAAGATCCAAACCCCATTGAGAGAAGGGCCTAAGGTCATGGGTGACCTGTAAGGCATGATTGGGTGTATGATGAAGGTTGGCATGTTGTTGGAATTTTACACAATGTTTGACGTAATTGCAACAATCATGATTAAGGGTTGGCTAGTAATAGCCCAGGTGAAGAATATGCTTAGCAACAACAAGGCCACTGAAGTGACCTCCACATATGCCATCATGAACTTCCTTAATTGTATAAGGAATTTCAGAACTCGTGAGGCATCGTAAGAGAATACCATCAAATCCATGCTTATAGAGAAGGCCCCCCATGATGACGTAACAAGAGACCTTTTTAAGGAAGGATTTTTGTCCATTACGGGTGAGATCAGGAGGTAAGATGGAGAGAGAAAGATAGTCGGAGTATTGTTTATACCAAAGGTCACTCGGGTCAGGGGTAGTGGTTTGAATGGAGTAAACTTTGCCACGGTAAATAAGAAGCTGATTGGATTTTGTATGGTGACAAATATTTTAGAATCACATGGTGAAGCGGGTATTTGAGAAGCCAAGCAGGCCATGGTATCTGTAAATTTGTTGGTTAAACGAGGGACGGTTTGAAGGGCGTAATGGTCAAAGGTGGTCAAAAGTATGTCTACATGATGTTTATACTTTTGAAGTATCTCATTACGACATTGGTATATACCATTGAACGCAGTTTATGACCAATTGGGAATCACCAAAGATGTTGATTAATTTGACATCTAGGGCATAGGTAGCTTGGAGACCTAATACGAGCACTTCGTATTTGGAAATATTGTTTGTACAATCAAATTCTAGTTTGAAAGAAAAAGGCATGGGTTCACCATCAAGTGGAATGAGGATAACACCAACCCCACCTCCATGCTGACACTTAGGAACCATCGAAGAAGAGCATCATTTGATAAGTGGTTCATCCAAGGAAAGGGTAGCAATGAACTCATCTGGAAAGTCAAAATTAGAGGGTTGATCCCCAGAAATAGGTGCATCGGCCAATTGGTCAGTGATGTCTTGGCCCTTGATGGACTTTTGATGAATAAATTCAAGGTCGAGGTTAGCTAAAAGCATAAGCCATCGTGTGGCACGCTGATTTTGATAAGGTTTGGCATACATGAAGTGTAAGGGGTCGGTGTTGGTCACAACATAGGTTTTGTGGTTGAGTAGGTAATGGCGGAGTTTTGTGGCAATGAAAACTAAGGCTAAGAAAAGTTTTTCAGGATGGGTGTATCAGGTTTCATAGTCCAAAAGAGTATGGCTTATGTAATAAACCACCCACTACTCCCTATGTTGTTCATCACGATGAGCAAGCATGGCTCCCAAGGAATGATCGGTAGCTGAGATGTATAGGTAGAAAGGTTGATCATATTTAGGTGGAATGAGTATGGGTGGTTGGAGAAGGTATTGTTTTAAGGCCTCAAAAGCTTTGTGGTAGTCATCATCCCATTTAAAGGAGACATCCTTCTTGAGTAGATGATGAAATGGTTAACACCAATCAGATAATTGTGAAATGAAATGGTGAATAGACTGCAACTTACCTTACAGGCTATAAAGTTGTCTAAGGGTAGTGGGTGGAGGCATTTATAGAATGGCCTTGACTTTAGCAAGGTCAACTTCTATACCACGTAAGGAAACAATAAATCCTAGGAGCTTTCCTAAGAGAACCGCAAAGACACACTTCTTGGGCTGAAGGTGAACGTAATATTTAATAAGGCGGTCAAAAATGGTTTTGAGGACAGATAAGGTGCTTGGAGTGGCATTTAGATTTGGCCAGGAGATCATCCACATAATATTCCAATATATGATGCATGATATCATGGAAGATATAAGTCATAGCCCACTGATATGTGGCACCAGCATTTTTAAGGCCAAAAGGCATGACTCGGTAGTAGAAGGTCCCCCAAGGGGTGATGAACGTGGTTTTGTGTTGATCCTCTGGGGCAAGCAAGATTTGGTTATAACCCGAGAAGCCATCCATGAGTGATAGCATCTCGTGACCAGTGGTAAGGTCAACCAGTTGGTCAATACCTGGTAGAGGGAAGTCATCCTTTGGGAAGGCAAGGTTGAGGTCATGGAAGTCCGTGTAAATGTGGAGTCCCCCTATCACCTTAGTGATAGAGGACAATGTTAGAGATCCAACGAGGATAATCAATGGGTAATATGAAAGAAACGGACAATAAGACGCTAAAGTTCTTCTTTGACGAGAAGGGAAATGTGAGGGTGCATTTTCCTCAATTTTTGTTTGATGGGTTTGGCATCGGGAACGGTTACAATATTGTGGACCACTATGGTGGGGTCAATACCAGGCATGTACTACATAAGACCAAGTGAAAGCATGGTTATGATCTTTGAGAAAAGAAGTGATGGCTTCCTGTTCAGCAACATCTAAAGATTGACCGATCTTTAGGATGTGTGGGTCATCCTGAGTATGGATGTTGATCTCGATAGTCGATTCATTCAACATGGTTTATGTCTCAGAAGGTAACGACTGATGAATATATGAGTCTTCTGCACTAAGGTAGGTGAGTATAGATTCATCATCCTGACATTGAACGACGTTAATGGAAGGTGTATCGTCATCGATCATTTCAGGGTATAGGAAGGGAAGAGAGGAAGGGGCCTCGCCCTCACATTTGATAAGTCAAAGGCCCCAAGGAAATGGTGTTTATGAATAAAAAAATTAGGATGGATAGATTCATGGATCCATTGACTCCATCGGAAAAGGTGGTGATGAAGGTGGAGCGGGTGAAGAAGGTGGAGAAGGGCTGACATTCTCGATGGGTTCAATGTGGGCTTGCTTAGTAGGTGGTTCAGTAAAGCCAATACCACTACGGTTCATTATGTTTGTGGGTGGTACATGGAATGATAGTATGGTGGACTTGTTCGTAAAATCCAAAACCAAAACCCTTCCATGCACATTGGTGCAGGAAGGTGTGGGTGAAAATGGTGATTGGTGAGAGATTGGAAGTCAGTAGAAAATGGGTGGGTTTGTGATGGTGGTTTGGGTGTGTAAGGTGGTAGTATCAAGTCCCCCAGAGGTGAGACTGGTAGATGACCATAAAGGAGGTGCTCTCCTATGTGGTGATCATAATGAGGATGTTGGTGAAGGACTTCCATACTCTTGTGGAGTAAGGAATGTGTTGACACTATATAGGCGATACTCCCCCAAAGTGAGGCATTGAAAAATGCCTTCCAAGGGATCGGTGGTTGGTATGTGGGTAGCTGGAATAGATGATGTGTCAGAGGTTGATGCAGAGGTGGAGCTAATGAGATTGGGAGGTTGATGGGTCAGTCGTGGAGGTTGTGGCAGTGGTAGGAATGGAGGAGGCATGTGCGGTTGAGGTAGTGACTGTACTAGTAAGCGAGAGGTGTAGGTGAAGTGGTAGTGGTCATGGAGGTAGATGCCTTAATGGGTATGAGCACGTCATTGGGTCGGTAAAGCATGTTGCATGTTTTAAAAGGTGATGGATCAACTGGAATGGTATAGGTGTGTCCTTCATGTTCAAACTTTACACAATGATGCAAAGTGGAAGGAACAAAACCCATGACACAAATCCAGGGTCTTCCAAGCAACAGGTTATATTGAAATTCCCCCTCCAAGATGTAAAATAGCTCTGGAATAGTGCGGGGGCCCATGTGAATGTGGAGGATGATGGTGCCTAGTGTAGAGGTGATAGCGTCATTGAATGAATGCAACATGACATGATGTTTATGCATGTAATTGTCAGGTATGTGACATTTGAGTGAATGCATGGGATGAAATGATATTAATGCTAGTGCCCCCATCAATCATTACATTTTGTACATGTATATCATTGATGTGGATAGAGATGAAGAGGGATGGGTCTAGGTCATCCGTTTGGTGTGGTGTGATCTCTTCCTCTGAGAAGCTAAGGGAGGCTATTTGGTGAGTAGGGTGAGGTGTGGATAAAGGTGGCAATTTGGTGAGAGAGGCTACATGATGGGGTGTGATAATGGAGGCTACAGGTGTAGGGTCATTGGGTAAAACCTCAATAGATTGAAGAACCTCCATGAGAGCTTGACGATGGGATTTTGAGGTTTGGATGAGGTCATATAGGGACATTTTGAGGGGAGATTGGTGTAATTGTTTGAGCATGGTGCGATGTGTGACCCCATTAGAAATAGGGTATGTGGGGGCACCAATAGTAATCTTAGGTGTGGGTGCAGATGGTATGTTGGGTATAGGGGTTGGTTGGTGGTCAGTTACCTTTTCCTTACCTTTATCCTTCTAAGCAATGGGTAGTAACGTGGATCATGTTGATCTGAGGGGAGTTGGCAAATGGAGAAGGTGTAGGGTGAGTGGTATAACGACATGATGGACAAAAACCTACCAGGGGAGAAAAGCCTTGTGAAGTGAGCTAGGCGTCAACGACATTTAGGTAATGGTGTGGCAAGTTCTCTGATGTGAACCATGTTAATTTTAAATCTTGGGGGTGGCTCTAAGAGCTGTGGGGTGGAGGTCATGGTTGTTGAGTAGGCAGTGAGGGAAGGACTGTGGGAATGGGTGTCAGTGAAGTAGGGTCCTCATCAAGAAGGTTGTCATCGTCAAAGTTGGCTTCTGGAGGACACAATTGGATAAGGATGGTTTTCAAAGCCTTGCAGTTCTCCACATCGTGCCCTAGCACATGATGGTAGGCAAAAATTTTAGTGTCATCAAACCCTTTTGGCTTGGGTTTGAGGGGGTCATAAGGTCTGAGTGGTGGTAATGTGATGACAGAAGTCTCAAGGAGGTTGGTTAAAATTTTGGCATAGGACCCTGCTAGTGGATCACAATGGGAATTGAAAGTGGGTTTGGGTGTAGGTGTGTCTGATTGTTGAGGAATGGTCCTTGCAGGAGGGGGAGTGGGTTGAGCCATGGTTTTGGGTGCTGGAGTGGTCTTGGGTGTTGGTCATGTTTGTTTGGGTAGGGGTATGGTAGATGAATGGGACAGGAGGGTGTATGATTGTTTTGACTACCTTATTGGAGGGTAGAAAATTTTTGTCATTGGGTTACACCTTCTTGCATAAAGGTGATATGGGTGTACGAGATCTAGAAGGAAAAGTGGATGGGGGAAGAGGGCGAGTTACCCATGGGGATAACAGAGGTGTTGTGAAGGTAGATGATGTGGGTCATGAAGGGGGTGTGAGGGACAAAGACTGAAGTGTAGTGGGTAGTGAAGAAGTTGTTGAGGGTATTGGAGGTATGGGTGGTAAAGATGCTGTAGGTGTGGGTGTAAGTCATGTCGGGTGCTCTGGGTATGTTAGAGGTTTGTGAGGAAGGAATGGGCTGTTGTGTTTTTGGTTTATTGATGGTGGAGGTTTCTTAACCGTGTTGGGAGGTTGAGGTCCTAAAATGGATGGAAAAGGGTGAAGGTGATGCTAGGTATGATTGGCACAGCTGGGGTATGAGTTCTATGGGTTTGGTTCTTCTGTTTGGGTGCCGAAGTAGGTTTGGTGTTGAATTTGGAGGATGTAGCTAAATCTAGTTTGATAGGTGGATGAGTAAGGCTGGTGGTTGGAGGTGACCCCTAAGGTAGTAATAGGTTTAGTCAAGGAAGATGATGTAGGTTTGGGTTTGGATTTAGATGTATGTTGGGTTATGGGTAAGGGTGTATGTTGAGTGGATTTGTGGAAGAAGTGTGATAGAGGTGGTTGTGCTTGGTTTGATTGGTTGAAATATTTTTGGGTAGATAGTGGAGGTATCAACAAGCAACATCTGCATTTGTGTTGAGACATGAAGCAGAAGACATCCCCACAATAAGGCTCTGTCCACATAATCTAAGTGATCGGCCAAGCATGAGAACGACACGTCTATAGGTAAAGTTGATGAGGACCTAATGGCTATTCCCATAAAATGTGTCTTAGAGACGGGGAATTTTTTAGGCTTCGGCTTCCATGGGTAAGAGAGCCGAAAGTAGGTCTGCATGATCTTGGGTAGCTGATGGAGAATGTTCACCTAGAGAAAAAGGTATCTCTATTGGATCTTTGATAGGTGGAGGAGAAAATTGGTGTTCCTCTATAGGTGGAGGAGATGATGGGTGCTCCTCTATGGGTGGAGGAGATAAAAAAGCATCCTCCATGGAATAAATAAGTATTGTGAACAACAGTTCCCTAGGTGGAGAAGTCAAAGGTGAAATAGTCTTGATATTAGCAAAGGACTCCTCCATAGGTGAAGAAGGAGGTGAAAGGTGTTATTCTATGGGTGGAGGAATAGGTGAGGTAGTTTCCAATGTAGAAGGAGGATTTCAGGCTAGAATATCCTCTATGGAAGGAGTATGGGGTAATTGGGAAGCAATAGGTGCATCACTAAAAATAGCGTGGACCTCGTGGGTATGGCTATTGTGAGTTGAGGTCTCTCTAGTTTGATCAGATGAAGGGGCATGATTGGGAAAGGATTTCTTAAAGATATGTACATTTTGATTGGCAGGTGTGTTAGGATTATCCACGGTTAACTCACCTTTCTGGAGAATTTCTTGGACAATATTTTTGAAAGTGATGCAATTATTGTCACTATGACCCTTTACTCTATGATAGTTACAGAAGTCATGTTCTTTATACCATGTGGGAATGGGGTGAGCAGGGTCAAAACCAGTGTGTGGTTTTATAGGTGGAAGGGTGATGGCCCCAAATTTTATGAGATTTTCTAAGATAGAAGAATAAGGTTCCCCAATTGGGGTATATTTTCATTGTTCTCGTCTGAATTGAAAATTATGAATGGGTGAGAGATTAGATGAGGGGTTAGCCTGATTTGACAGATGAGCTAGGCCGGATTTGAGTACTACTGTGTTAGCGGTGCCCTTGGCCTTTGAATAACTATTCTGTGGTTTGGAAGAAGAGGAGGTATCGTTCGACTTGAATGCTGAATTCTTATTGCATAATTGGATTTTCTTCTCTTCGATGGCCCAAATTTCTAACTTTTCATTCCATGGTGAATGCTTTATCGAATGTTTGGAAAGTCTAGACCTACTGGGTTGGTGAAATATGTCTAGCACAAAGCCCATGTGAAGAGCTTGATGAGTTTTATTTTGGCAGTTAGAAGGTGAGTTGATTGATTAGGCTACGCCAGTGAGAAAAAAAATCTATGATAGATTTTCATCATACTGACACATGGAGTATAGGTTAGTCATGGTAACCTTCTTACAATGTTCATGAAGAAATGATCTAAGAAGGCTTGGGCTACCTGATTAAATGAAAATATAGAGTTTCTAGGTAACCCACTTTACCCAATCTCAAGTAGGTCTAGTTAGAGATATGGGAAAGGTCCTTAAGATCAAAGCATCATAGTGGACAATTAGGTAACACCCATGTTTGAACAACTGAAAATGTTGTTGTGGGTATTCCTTTCTATTGAAATAGTTTAATTTAGGCATTTCCCAATGTATGGGGTATGAGCGAATAGGAATGGATGGGTGGATAGGATCGTTGCAAATTTCATCATAGGTGAGGGTGTTGCAGGAGCCAGAAACTGATGCTTCCAATGTCTGCATCTTGTCCACCATTAATTTGATTAGGTCATTGGTAGGTTGCGATGGTTGTGTGCCTCTTGTAGCATAAGAGGGTTGATGTTGGACATGTAACAAGGGTGGAATTCTAGTATATGGTGCTGCCATGTAGGTAGATTGAGAAGGAGGTAGTGAAATAGGGTGTTCATGCCCGGAATGAATAACATATGAAACATGAGACTACTGATAGTACGTATATGGAGGTGGAAGGGTCATGGAAACCCTAGTGGAAAAAGGGGCTAACGAATGGGGAATAGAAAGGACCACGTTTTGAAAAGGGGTGGGGGTCACTGACACGGGAGGTGGTTGTGTAGCCATGGGTATATGTGAGATAATAGGGGTAGATGAGGTTGTGTTTTGAGTGGTTGTCAAAGGTATGGTGGATGTGGCGAGTGCAATAGATGTAGCAGACACTGCAGTCATAATGGGTATAGGACCTCACTACGAAATGACTGGGGACAAGGTAGATTTCGGCAATGTGGAGATAGATGGGGCTGATACAGGAGTGGGAATGAGAGTCAGGGGGATAGATACGGGCATGCCATATATCAACTGACCCGAGGCATCTCAAGTGGATGAGTGGGAAAGATAAAACTGCAAGGCAGTAGGGATTTGGTCAAGGAGTTGTGCGAACTCCTCATCTCTGGTAGTAATAGTGATAGGTTGAATAGGATCCATGGTGGGTGATAAAATGGAAGGCTGTGAAGGAATAGGTGGGAGCAGTTAACAACTGGTGTTGAATAGGAGGGCACTAGCTTGTCAATGCATCAGTACCATGTGAATAGGTACAGATCAGGTTGGGTTGCCTTTCTGTAAATGACATAGAAATACAGCAGGAATAGGAAGAATAGGTGGTAATAAATGGATTAGGTACCAAATGTTAGCTGGAAAGTGGCACAGAATAACTGATGCCGGTCAGGGAAGACCGATGCTAGTTACAGGTAACCACTATCAGTCACTGTGGGAAATGGACAGTTGGTCAAAAACAAGGTATAAGGCCAAATTTGATAGGTATGCCGAATACTAACGAGATTTACAAGGTCAATGGGAATGATAGTAGTGACAGGGACTCTAAATAGTTGAAGAAGGTGAATAAATGTCCTTTTGGGTAGGTTAACCAAAAGGCCCTAAAACCGATGCCGGCTGGGTATAACCTACGATGGTCATAGGGTAACCGATGATGGTCGCTGGACCGACACTGATCATTGTGAAATTGAAATGGTGATGAAATAAAAGTGGTTGTGAATTAAAATTTGATGTGGAATCAAACCCAACATTCTGAGAATGTGATCTAGGCATACTCGGTAGAATCCAGAATACACCAACTATGATGAGGAGCATGCAAGGAGAAACAAGAAGAATGAAGAACATGACCTCTAACCTCAAAACATAAGCCAAGTAGAAACACTACGAAAAATGTGATCCTAAGAGTGCCTTTTCTATTATGTTTTTTTAGCTTATGCTATTTAAGGATTGACTCATGAACTATAGAATATAATTTTTTGGTGAGGATGGCTTCCTAAAAAGAAGGAGATCTAAAAGGTGAGGTTTCAAGTATGTTATGGTGGGGGAAGGATTCGCTCTAAAGTATGTCTCGACAGAGCAGCAAGCTGAGGAGTACCTGCCAATCCTCATATCAGTGCGATCGTTGACAGGCGTTCCCAAGAAATATGTTGTTTAAGAATATGTATTTGTTTTGAATTTGTGCTATTTTGTTAGACTCAGAGAGAGAGAGAGAGAGATGTGCTTTCTATGATTCATTTGTCAACCATCAGCTGGGAATGACTTCTAGCATATAGGTTGCCCTCAATTAATGTGAGCTAATGCGATAAATCAGAATGAAATGTAATGATTTTTAAGCCCAAATCGAAATATGAAGTTTGATGACACAAATAGATGAAGAGGAAGAGGGATGCTCTTTCACTAAAATGCAGAAAACAAGAAGAAATGGTTCTTTTTAAGTACACCAAATGAAAGATTTCTTTTACAACAAATACAAAGAAAAAGAAGGTTACCAAGGAAGAAAATTAATGTGTATGCTTTTCAGAAGGGAAACAAACACAAAAAAATTAGAATTCCCATATCCCATCACCTATACTTCCTGTAACACCCAAAATGTCCCCCAAAACATGTCTGGAAACAGGTTTATATAGATCATCGGCGATCGGGAAAATTGTCGTCAATTGCGAGAAATCTTAGTTAGGTGTCCAAAAGGAGTGATTTTACTTCTATTTTAAACTTGATTTTGGAGGGTTTTGAAATGGTTAAGATAAGAGATGGGAGAGAATCAAACTTGGGCCAAGTTATTTAGGATGAGTATGTGAGTGATTTTAGAAATTTGTTTTAGTTAAGGCTAGTTAAGGTTGATCTAGTGATATTTTTGGAAGGTTTAGTAAACCAGTTAATTAGTTGTAACTAGTGAAGGTGTCTGAGTTAGCATGGTGAGGTGTGAGGTTACTTATCTATTTTAATTTAGATTAATTAATTAGACTTAGGGATGTGGTGGTACATATTAAATTATTTAATCCAAAGAGGACTAATGGGTGTTTTAATGTCGCGGAGTGTCATAAACGGGTCATTTTTTATCGTAAATGAGCTTGAGATAGGGAGTGTATAATTTTGGTGTCTATATTTTCCCCTTTTTTTTGGAATTTTTTAGCAAGTTGTTTAGATAAAAATGACAAAAAATATTGTGTTGGCATGGGTGATTCTACTGTAGCACAATACAATGAACACGTGTGTGTTTTGTTTCAAAAGGATGCTCTAATTGAAAGGGGGTCGAATGTTGGGTACTGGAGAATCAATTGACAGGGTGGCCAAAAGGCTCAATGCCTGTGGATGTATGACTCTTTACCAGGTAAAATTGTTGAGCAGGAAAACCAAATGCTGGGGGCCAAAGGGTTCATCACCCATAGACGAATGGTAAATCTTGATGTTTGACTATGTTGGTTTGGTCAAAGGTTTTGAAGGCTAAGACCATTTGAAAACATGACACACTTGTGTGAAGAGTGAACATAATATGGTTTCAGGAAATGTAGATGGAAAGGCCGAAAATAGACCAATCACAGGCGATTGTAGCAAATCGTCAGCGATTACGACAATCTTCGGTGATTATGTCATGTAAAAAAGGGGTTAAATAACCCAAATTTTTTTTTACCATATTACATTCAATTATATCTTGACAACCACTTTTCATAACATGAGAAAACATGTTTTTGAGGCAAAAGGAGTGTGGAAATGACATCATCGAGTCGAAAGCAGAAGCCCATATTAGCTGAGATGAGTTTTTAACCCTTTTCGTTTTCATTTTTATGATTTTTTTGTGATTTTGGTGGCTCAATGCCGTAGTAGGGCATGTGGAAGCACTAAGTTTTTTAGCACGGATCACCGGTAATTCATAAAATTGTTAGCGATTGAGGTGAATTGCTGACGATTCGCCTGTTATAAAAATAGTTTGTATTTTGAAGGGAAGGTTTAAATTTTTGGTGAAAGTTTTTGATTCAAGATTTGTTTTTAAAGCATGATGTATGTTTAAATGTTAATGTTGATGTTTATAACATGATTTTTTTGTTGTTACCTCTTAATTTTCAACCTTATTGTGAAGGTTTTGACATTTTTTTTGTGTATTTGTATTTTGCAGGTGGATGTGAAGTTGACCATCCAAGATCATATACATTTGGTGTTAGACAAGGTCAGGGAGGATCTATTTGATGATGACTGGGAGTACTTAGAGGTAGTGGGGTTTGGTGGCATGAGGTTTTATAGGTGGATCCATAGATGTCGAAGTTTGATAATAGCATTGTTGGAGAGGTGGAACCCTTCCACTAATACTTCCAGGCTTCCTACAAGGGAAATCACTATTACCTTGGAGGATGTTCAACGGATTACAAGACTGTTGGTTAGGGGACATGCTATCTATTGTATATCATAGGGAGAGAGGGTTAGCACTATGCAGAGGTTGTATGGAGGAGATGCCTAGGATGTGAGATATTCATCAGGAGCATTTGATTACCAAGCAGTATTTGAGGCTGAGAGAGATGGTTATCTACGAATGACCATGTTGATGTTGGTTATTTCATATTTTACATTACCAGATTCAGGAGGTGGTTGGTTCCCATAGATGATGACAAGTGTAGTTACAGAGATGATGGAGAAAAGTACAATTTTTAAGTGGGCTCCTACTTTGCACACTCAGACATTTAGAGATTTGTGGGCTTGGACTTCCCACAAGTGCTATGGGATTGATGTTGGATTTTTACTACAGTGTTGGGCACACGAGCACATTGTTATTTCTCGTCCATTGGGGTTACCTAGTGTTATTGATGTAAGGCACCCGGGTTTCATGAGGTGGAGTTAGAGTCTTGGTTGGTCCTGGAAGGCCAAGGGGCATAATTATTATAGGGACCAGATATCAGGGCTTCAAGTGGGTGATGTGACCTAGAGGCCATATGTGGATTTTCATGATTGGCCTAAGTTCCCTCAATTTTATTGTTTTTACAGCATGATATCTAGATTCAGGGTCACAGATCTGGGGAGGATGAGTTACTATGTTTTAGTCAGGTCTGGAGATAGTTTTGTGTTGTTCAAAGCAGACCTGCAGATCCAACTTTGTACAGAAAAGGGGATGTGGACATTGAGACCCCGCCGGCTGTTGTAGTGAGGCTTTCATTCATTGATGAGTAACTAGGTGCGATGGGTTTATATGAGGATGGAAAAATGGTTCTGATCAATGATGCGGGGGTGACCCCAGATTTTGTTGCATGGTGGGCTCAATCGTTGAAGAGTTTTGAGAGGGAGAGGGCAACAGAGAGGGTTGTACAAGCAATCAAACGATTTCATGCTCGGGGATAGGATGAGCATAGGAGCTAGAGGAGGAGAGAGGTGAGGGTGATGATACTGTAGCTATAGCTACTACAACAGTGATGACTGAGAAGGCCATAGTTGAGACAAAGAGAGATACAGCTCAGAGAGAGTGAGATGATCTAACAAGAATTTGGGATGATCTCATCACAGAGTGGGATGGTTTGATAGCTGAGTGTGATGGCTTATAAGTGTAGCTTGTATAAGTCTATTTTGATAAAGACAAGTACAAGGGATAAAGGGATACATTGAGGAAGACCTTGGGGATCATAGGGCCTTCCCTTTCTGGCATGGAGCTCTCAATGATTGCTCGACAGGGTAGATAGAGTGGAGCATTTGAAACAACTCCTCTTGGCATGGTTTTAGCAGCAAATTATGATATTGTGTGGGCAGAGAGAGACTATTACGTTGAGATGGTCATCAAGAACTACCCTAATGTAGTTTTGTATGTAGACTACTTGGCTGCCAAAGGGGCAACTCTAATAGGGTCAAGACCTAGTGTGAGTGCAACGAGCATGGGGTAGTCACCTCAGAGGCTAGAGAGTAGTGATGGAGGAGCTGGAGGAACACCTACTCCTTATGGAGAGGGTGGTGGTAGTACGATACTAGGAGGTGTTGATTTTACCAAAAGATTGTATATGATGTCATAGGCTCATAGAAGCCTGTTTTATTTATATGATATTATTATTATTATGAGACTTTGATATATATGTATATGATGATGATGGTTCTTAGGCTTATACTGGTGTCTGTAGGCTCATAGAAGCCCATGATGTTATTTTAATTATGCAGACATTTGTATACATGACTTTTTATATATGATGATGATTATGATATTGTTTATGGTATTGTGTTTTGTCGTGCATTTATGTTGATAAATGGATTTAGAATGTTTTGATTAAATGTGTTTTGAAAATGTAACGAGTTTAAATCAAGGAATACAATTGAATGAAGTAAAAGTGGAAAGAATGCCCAACTATAAATCTAATATGCATACACAATGGGTTTAAGATAATACTTGCACTAGTAGCCTTTTAAGATGTTAAATAAGACCATTAATGGACAGTTCATGTAAATCACAATGGATTTAGGTGAAAGTTATTTTTGCTATGATAATGGACAAAGGAGGCCTTGCAAATGTATATTGCTATGGGGGAAAAATATTCTCCTCTTTAATGGGTTTATAGAGAATTGATGCCCCAACTTTTGCATGTTTTTTGAAGAAAAATTATCAATGTGGGAAGTTTTATTTTGATGGGAAAGCTAATCGATGCAGGAAGCTTTCCTGGATGCTCCTAATTTTGTTTCACTTTTGAAGGTTGATCAAAGCGAGAAGCCTTATATATGAGTAGCCAACCTTCAAGGGTATGGTCTACAGTTTTTCTTACTTATTTTGGTTTTGAATGGTTGTCCTTCATGGGATCGATCCATGACTTTAACAGGTAGCTGTCTTTTGAGAGAGCATTCTACTTTTTGATAATTTATATTTTATAAATAGTTTTCCTTCAAGGGATTAGTCTATTTAAGCACCCAATGAGTTTATTTGATTTTTTTAAGTCGAGGACAAAAAGACCTAATAAACCATTTTTGATGAGGGGATAGATGTATATCTGACCTACACCCATATGCCCTAGGTTATAATACTAATAAATAGGTGTACTGATTTTGAGGAATTTGTGTGAAGGAAGCTATTATTTAATGATAGAAGGATATGAATTGATTAAAAGAGGTGTCATAATGGTCAATCATTTAGCAGTAGAAAGGTCGCAAGTGCAAAGCATTTAATGGTTCCACCTCAGGTTCCTCATCGAGATAAGCAACATGATAAGTTGTTGACCCATACTTGTGTGTGATAATGTAGGGAACAATCCAATTGGGGGAAAGTTTTCCATGTTTACTCTTCTCTAATCTAGTAAAATTTTGATTTTCTTTAAGTACAAGATCACCAATTTTAAAGTCACTCTCTTCGGCATGCATATTATATGCTCTGCTAATACATTGTTGATAAACTTGATGATGTTAAAGGGATGCTAGACATTTATCATCTAACAATTATAGTTGTGTTAAGTAGTCTTGGCGGTATTCGTCACCTGGGATAAAATATTTGAGAGATACTTGAAGTGATGGAATTTGAATTTCAAGAGGCACAGTGGATTCAAAGCCATAGGCAAGTGATAAGGACATAGTTCCTATAGGTGTGTGGATGCTCGTTTGATAAGCCCAAAGAGAAAAAGAGATCTAGAGATGTCAGTTCCTACCTACATCATCTACTATTTTCATGAGAATTTTGTTAAGTTTTTTGTTAGAGGCCTCGTCCTGTCCATTTTCTTGAGGATAGTATGGTGATGAAAAACTAAGTTTGATGTTAAATGTCTTACAGAGTTGTTTAAATTTTTTTTAAAGGATTTCCCGTTATCTATGATAAGAATGTGTGGGATGCAAAAATGACATATGATATGTTGATATATGAAGTTGATGACAGGTCTAGATTTTGTTGAGGTCAAAGGGATAAATTCAACCCACTTAGTGAAGTATTCAGTTGCTGTGATTATGGAATGATGTTCTTGAGATGATTTTGGATTGATTACACCAATGATGTCTAACCCCCATTGAGAGAAAGGTCATAAGTCCTGGGCATGTTATAATGCTTCACTGGGGACATGAATAAGATCTAAATGGAGTAGACATTTGACAGACTTTTTTACGTATGCACAATAGTCTTTAATGATAGTAGGCTAGTAATACCCTAGTTGTATGACACATTTACCGACGTCATTACCACTAAAGTAACCACCAAAAATTCCATCATGGACCTCTTTGATTGCTTTACTTGATTCATGTGATCTGAGACATCACAAGAAAATACCGTAAAAAATGCTTCTGTAAAGGATACCTCCTATGATAATGAAGCGGGCGGCACATTGAAGAAATGATTGCTTAGCAGATTGTGATAGATATGATGGGATTTTACATTCAGAGAGATATTCATATATCTATGTGTACCATAGTTCTAGTGGATTTTTGTTAATGGTATTGATGGAAGGTAACTCATTTTGATGTGAAGGATGATCTAAGTGTTGAATTAGTATAGAAATTTTAGTGTTATCTATCAATTTTTTTGTTTCAAAAGGGACAAGGGACCCAAGGGATGCCATGGTGTCTGTAAATCTATTGCAAGATCGTGGGATGCCTTGGATAGTGTAATGATCAAATGTGCCAAGGAAAATTTTGACGATGACTTTATATTTTTGAACGATTTCATTTTTACATTGATATTATCCCTTAACTTAACTGATGAGAAGTTATGAATCTCTGTAGGTTTCTATGATGTGGAAACCTAATAGAATGGTAGTATTCAGACCCATGATTAAGGCTTCGTATTATGCCATGTTATTAGTGCACTTGAAGTTAAGGTTAAATGATAGTCAAAGCAGAATGTTCCAAGGTGGTATAATGACAACTCCGGCTCCTCATCCTTTGTGACACTTAGCACCATCAAAGAAAAGGGTCAATTTAATAAGGATGAAATCAAATTTTTTGTTATCAAACTCATCCATTCAGTGTGTGTGCTAAATCTGGATCCAGTGTCAAACCTCCATGCGTATTCTTCCTCCAGATCATGAATCCATTCTTCAACACTTGCCAAAGTTAGCCAGTATGTCTTCATCGCGAACCATTTTGAAACAACTAAAAAAGAGGTCTTGGCAATGGAACCAATGATGTAGCCTAGAATTAATAGTCAACACCTAGTCGTGTTGGCACATCACTCAGCCTAGACTGAGCACTCACCCAAAGCGCACAAAGGTACCAGGTCCCTCTTTAAAGGTTGCAAGTAGAATGGTAACATGACAAAGTAGTAAACATATATTTTTAGAAACTAAACTATCTATTCAACATTATACTTAACCAGATCTATAAGCGCTTAAAGGTAAATCATCATGAACATAATAATATGCATTGATAAAACACATCAAACACTATTTGTTCAGCTAATTTTCTTTATTTATTCATCGTACCAACAATATAGAAGCTTCATACAATACCAGGCATGCACACATGGATCTATTACAATTATCCAGTCGTATGTATTCATGTTTTTTCTCATTCTTCAAAGCATGTGTCTCTATCTATCTCCTAATTAATTCACTACACATATATATATATATATATATATATATATATATATATATATATATATATATATATATATATATATGGTGGGGAACTAGCCCTTCACCGCTTAAATCTACCAGAAATAGGTCGCATGCTAATAATAGCCATGTGCCTTTTTACAATTATAGCCATACATGCAAGTATGCTATCTATAGATCGATGATAGTTAACTATAGTGGTGAATCTATTCTTAGATTATGCCCATGCAAGAGTGAGTTTTCATGCTCTTCAAAGAATATCCATGAAGAGTGGCACGCAAGTCTCAACATCACTTTGTGTGCTCTGCATGCCAATCTCTAAGAATAGTCTTGATCTCCAAAATCAGCTAAGTCCTTGAGAGTTTGACTCTACACCTCTGCTCGTGACGCCTTCCTATAACTTCGTGCTTTTTCTCCTCTGTTGTTCTTCCGTGCAGACTTTGTGTGCAAGTTCAACTAAGTGTTTTCTCTGATCAACAATACCCCACACTAATCTCATTGTCGCCCCGACAATGGCGATGTCCAAAACTTACACAAAGAATGGATAAATAAAGAATGGTTGAGTAAATAAAGAATGAATGAATTTTGAATAAGGTATACATAGCTAACAAAACTGTTCAAGGCTCAGGTCCCTCCATTTCATCTTGAAGCAGAAACTCTGGATATTTTTCTTTGATATCTACTTCCAGGTTCTCTCATTCCGTTAATGCTACTCCTGCCATCTCAGGCACATCTGCAATGATAGACTGTAACTCTTCCATAGTGAGTTTCCCTTGCTCATTTTGAATCGTAAGCATTACGCTTGACATAGAGGTTTGAACCCCTTCCAATACATCCATCTTCTGAGAAATGAGCTTTCCAAGCTCCTTTAACCTCTCCTTATGTGGTGCCTATGCCGCAGCCAGTGCCTCATGCTTTTTCTTTACCAGGACTAATCATTTAGCGTGGCCTATGGAAGCATCATTCATTGCCTTGTGTACTTCATTTTCTTCCTCTGGGGTTTTTATCGTGATCAGCACATCTGGGGATGTGTATATTGTTAGCACATGATCAGATTTCTTGAGATCATCACAGGTGGCTTGCAATAGGCCTTCATAAGTAGCAATCTTCCTGGCTACTGCAGCCTACACTTTTTCTACCTTTTCCCCGAAATCCTTGGGATGTGAGGATACATGTGCCTTTTCATCTTCCAACACTAATGTTATTATTGTCTTTACATAATGCATTGTAGAAGGAAAATCTTTTGGTACTTGGGATTCCAAATATGGGAGTAGTTTGAGGACATCATCCCCAATTTCCTCTGCCATATTAACAAAAGTGTTGTATTTCCTCTTAATCAAATCCTTTTCCTGTACAAGGAACGCTATCTCCACATCCCTGGCTTTCAATTTCTCCATCAACACCTTGATGGTAGAAAATTTATCTATGTTTCTTCTTACTACTTTGGAGGATACCTTTACCATAGTATTGCTCATCTGGTCATCTAACATCACCGTTGGTTTGATTTTCATGTGGCACATTTCAGGTGCCTTCTTCAACCGCCTTGACGTGCACGATTCTTCACCAACATCAAAGTTGGTCTCATCCATATGTGTGTGCATAGACCATGAAAGATACTTCCTTGTGTGCAAAGTCACCTTGTCCTCGTCCATGAGCACCCATCCGAATAAATCCTTCTGCTTGATGGTGCTCTGGAACCAAGCGTGAATAATCAGCTTTGCGTCTTCTGTGTACCCCATGGTATGTGCCTTGGCATCCTCCCCTGTTCTACGAGATCTGGGCCCTCTTGGAATGGTTACATCAAGGTTGGGAATACCAAATGTATCCACACCCTTGTCCTATGTAGCCTATGATTGATCCCCTTCTTATCCTTCCATCTTCTCCTCCTTGTGTTAAGGCTCTTCTTCAGCTGGAGATGAAGGTGCCTTCTCCTTAGACTCTTGTATCTCCTCGCTCAGCCTGAGTTTTCTTCATTTCTTCTCCTCTAGCTCCTTCACCTGTGGGGTTTCTCCTTGTGCCCTTGTGCACTTAAACAACTTCTTAAATATTTGTGCACCATGCTCCTCCCCCGTAACTCCTTCGCACCAGGCCACCACTATCTTCGTGTTCTTCATCCTCTTCCTCATCATCTTACTTGGGTGCAGAGGGCCTAGGTGCTAGAATGTTCTCCATAGTATGCTTTCCCTTTGGTGGCCCTGGAAACACAAATTCATTCTCCAAATACTTGTTATTCTCCATTTTGGGCTTCAGTTGGAGATATATTAGCGCGGCCCCGATATCTGCAATGGCCAGTTTTTCTGGCTTAATGCTCAAGATTTATGAGATGTTATTCTCGTTGTATGTATTCCTCCCTGGATATCTATATCACTTCCGCAGGTTGTGATATTCACAGTCCACCTTGTCTACATTAAACACCAACCTCCATGTGTTAGTGAACTGATGAACTACATCTTGGAAGTATTACGCGGGAAATGCGAATGGTAGTTTGCATTAGGGGCTCCATGACCCATCTATCATTGGAAATCGTGCAATACAGAAGTGCTAGTAGACTACAAATTGTACATGTTTCCCTAGGACAAAAGGTAAGTCCTTGGGGATACGCCATTCTTCTCCAAACACCACGTGGAGCCTATCATAACTCATCTCTTCTTGCTCCTTCACCTCTTCCGTCATCGATCCCTTGCAGAGATACTTGTTGAATCACTCAGTTGGAGACTTGTTATTTATGGGGTATTCCTATATATTCTCTTTTGGGCCATCTGGTACCCCAATCTCCATGAAGACCAAACTTAGTAGGACACAACCAAAACTTATCTTATTCCCTTCGTGCGCTTCCTCTACGATCTGCTCTGCAATGAAGTTGGCATTGTTATAAGTGGCTCCTTTTGACATGCACTTTTCCACATGCAGCCTCATAGAGTTAACTTGTGACCAATGTTCTTGGTCATTCCATTTTGTGGTTAGATGTGCTACTACATGTACTATTGGATAATTTTTCAATTTGTCAATGTCCATTCCACGCGGTCCTTTCTGATATCCCAGCCCCTTCTGTGTCTCTAAGATGGCACTTTTTTCAGCTAAGTCGGTCTTAATGTCTTCGCCCTTTTCCCATAATCTAGTAACTGTGGCAATAAGGATGGGTGTTAATCTTACCCTTTGTCCTACAAAATAGAAGAAGTCCTCATTGACTCAGCTCATCAGCCATCTATACAAGGGTGCATACTTTCCAAAGTATGGAAGCTCATAAAACTGGTAGATAGCATTTCCTTTTAGCAGCTTTTCCATGGCATCATCATATAGCAGCATGTCATCCTCAGTGTGCCTGTTCGTTTGAGAAGTGAGGAGGTTGTCTAATTTCTTCTGGTTTTCACATGGTCTGGTGATTGTATTCACTTATCTTACTGTCTTATGTGGGTATTCCATTCCTGCCCCACAATAACTTCCTCATGGTACTACATTTTAGAAAAATTGCTCTCCGGAGCCATCTCCTCCTCTTCTTCTACCACAACCTTCTTCTTTTCCTTTACCGGTGTTGCTTTCTTCTTTGGTGCCATTCTTCTTTTAGGGTTTTGTTTTCTATATTTTTATGATGTAATTTTTTCATAGTTTTCTTCAAAACCCTACTTGATGCAACCGTTCCCTAATTTACAATCACGAACTTGCTCACCCTAGCTCTGTTTTGTTACTCTGCTTTGTCAAACCCTTTTCCTAGGGGATTCAAGCCCTTCTAGTAAAAAAATCTCTCTTCCATTCCTGGTTCACTTGCTTCATACCTTAAATCTCTTTACTTATCTCTTCACGTGTAGTTCTTTGTCGAATTCTCATATTTTCAAGGGTAAAAATGAAATCGCATCCCCTCCTTATATAGATTTCCACTTTTTGCTACATTAATTGCTCCTCCACCTACCAAATTCTCCTCATTTATTACTCGTTTTTATCATTTTTGCGTGGTATATCTTCATGCCAAAAACTATAACCTTCTAGTGCACCTTTTCACCCTCTGTCACAGACTTCTCTTCAATGCGCGCTCTAGCGCCCGAGTACCTCATCACTGCACCATCTCCTAGTAATTACCATGGCCGCCGCTTACCTCACATTATACTTTCCCTCAACCATCTTCATTGTTTCTTATCTTGAGAAGAAATATTTTTTCAGTTACCCTTAGCAACCTTCTTTCTCAACACCCACAGTGTTAAATCTTTCAGCATATACCTGAGAGTCACCAAAAATCCTCCCCACATGAAAAGGATGTGCAGTCCACTGTGCATCAATATGCTTCATATTGTAGTTAGCTTCATGTGCGTAAGCACGCTTATTACACAAACAAGAGCTAAATTGACAAAACATAGCAACAATGAAATAAATATGTTAAGCAAATGCATAAAGGGAAACCTAATTTATCTAGTAATATTGTCTTATTACAAACACCAAGAAGACTTAGTTATAGTAGGGCTTTAACCTACTCCTGTTAAAGTAACCGAGCAACCTTATGCCATCAATTTTTTCCAACTGGCATGCACCTGACTCAAGTATATGAGTGATAACATATGGCCCCAACCAATGCACTTTGAGCTTTCCTAGATGGCATAGAAACTTGGAGTCATATAGAAGTACCATTTGTCCCACTGCAAGTTTCTTATCCCAGATGTGTCGATCATGCGATGCCTTTTAGCATGCTTTCTCCTTTTTTTGACTCCAGCGTGTGATGGCTTGGCACTCATCTAGTTGAACCATCTTCGCAATCCGTTCTTCCAAGGCTTGCTCATCAGCTAGACCTCTAGCGCGCGCAATGCACAAAGAAGGTAACATAAATTCTATAGGAAGAACAACTTCCATGCCAAACACCAATTGAAAAGGTGTGGCTTTATTCAATATTTTGTATGTTGTTTTATAAGCCCAAAGAACAGCAGATACTTTATCATCCCAATATTTCCTTCCAACATCACAAATCTTGGTCAATGTGTGGCTCAAAATCTTGTTAAAAGCCTTAGTAGTCCCATTTACCTGAGGGTGATAGGGTGTAGTTTTATGGTGGGCAACCATAAACTTGTCTAAAATAATTCGTATTGTCTCATTTAAAAAATGTGTGCCCCTATCACTTGTTAAACTTAAAGGAAAGCCATACCTTGTAAGAACATTCTCCCATAAGAACCTTGCTGCCGTAGCCACTATACAGTCCTTTGTAGGTGCCGCTTCTGCCCAGCGGGTAAGATAATCTATGCAAGTGATGATATAGCGTGATCCAGTCCTACGCGCGGCTGGTGAAATAGGCCCAACAAAGTCAATTGCTTCTCAAAGGGTTCTGTACTTGTTATTGGTCATAGGGGCATCTCATCCCTTTGTCTTGGTCAACCGAGACGTTGACAATGGTCACATGTCTTACAATACTCTTTACAATCCTTATACAATGTTTCCCACCACAAACCAGCAAGTAGGATCTTGCATGCTATTACATCACCTACATAGTGGCCACCTGCAATACCACCATGTGCTTCTTCCATTATGTCCTTTCGTTCATGCTCCTAGACACAATGGCATAACACCTCATCTCTGCCTAACTTGTACAAATCACCACTAATTCACATGAATGGTGCCACACGAATAACAAGTTGTTTCTTCTCGAAATCCTTCATGCCTTCTGGTGCCATACCAGTCCTTAGAAAGATAGCAATGTCCTCCAATTTTGATGGCGCACATTGTAACCTATACAGCTGTGCATTAGGCATGGTCTCTTCTATTGTTTGTACCTCTTCTCTTGATTGAATTCTAGACAAGTGATCTGGTCTAGAATTGTTTTTTTCCTAGTTTTACCACAACTGTAAAGTCAAACTCTTGAAATAAGAGTATCCATCGGCATATGCACCCCTATAAAATGGGCTTGTTCACCAAATATTTTAATGCCATGTGATCTGTATAAAATACAAATGGTGTAGCCAAAAAATACTGATGAAATTTTTGCAAGGCATAAATCATGGACAAGGCCTCACGCTCTGTAGTGGTATAATTTTATTTTGCAGGGGTCAACTTCCTACTAGAAAAGAAAATGGGATGATCAATGATACCTTCTCCTGGTTGAGCTAAGACAACACCAACGGCTGTGCTAGAGGCATCCACATGAACATGAAAAGGTTTATCCCATGAAGGAAAATGCAAGATAGGCGTGGTAATAAGTTTTTTCTTCAATATATCAAACGCGCACTATTGTGACTCCCCCTAGTAGAATGTACCTTTTCCCTCGAGAAATTCTTCCAAGGGCACAAAAAATTTTACATACCCTTTTATAAACTTCCTATAATACCCTATATGACACAAAAATCCATGCACCTCGCGCTGACTAGTTGGCGCTTTCAGGCCTATGATAACTGCAACTTTAGCTGGATCAACCAGCAACCCTTCCTTGCAGATAATATGTCCTAAAAGTGTGCCAAAGGGAGTAGCAAAGATGCATTTCTTGATGTTCAATGAGATACTCAATTGTCGACATCTTTCAAACATTAAGTGCAGATTGTCACAATGATCCTTGATCAGCCCATAAATGGTCCAATCATCAAGATAGACCTATAAGAAGTTATGAATAAAATCCTTAAAGTTTTTTACAACTATCCTTGAAAATACAACATGTGCATTCTTCAATGCAAAGGTCATTGCAGTATAGGAAAAGCTTCCCCATTCAGTAGTCAAGGTGGTCTTCTCTTGATCTTTCGGGGTAATCCTAACCTGATGACACCCTGAAAACCAATCAGTAAATGAATATATTTTGCGCCCAGCCACTCCTAATATTTCCTCCATGAATGGCATAGGAAAGGGATCTGTAACACATGCTGTATTTAACTCCCTATAATCAACACAAATTTGAATCCTACCATCCTTTTTGATGTTTATCACCATAGGACCGACCCATTCTGATTCATCCAATGGTTGTGTGTGTAAGTGTTGTTTTTAAACCAATGCTAATGTAAACAAAGACTAACACCTAAATAGTCTTAATTAGCAAGAATTAAACAACATTATAAACACCATCATGATAAGAATTAATCAAGGGTTAGATGCTAACATTTATCAATACAAAACTATGAAATTAACTATGTTAAGCACCTAAATACCATCTATTCTCTAACAACATATAAGTGAAGGAACCTAGGTAGGTTCCATGGCTATCAAAAACAGTTGTCCTTAATGTTCCAAGAACCTAGGAATGGGGGCTAATCAAAGTTGGGCTACAAGACCCTTTTGACACCTCCCATATGACCCAAGCACTTTAAGAAATAGGCTTAACTCTTCAAGATGATGAACTCTCAAAAGGGCAAGGTGCAAGCTCTTAGTCTCTTTGCTATATGCTTTGCATTTGCTCTCTAAGGAGTTTAGGTGTAAGTAAAAAGGTAGGTGGATGGCTCTTTATATAGCCAAAAGGATAAAGGATTCAAGACATTCTCATGAATGTAGGATAAAGGTAAAACATGATTAAGAATGGATAAGGTTGCTTTATTAAAGGTAACCTTACTTTAGAAGGGTTTAATACATGTTTAGCAAGTCATGGGAGTTGGGGGGTATTTTAATTAATCAGAGGTGATTAACTAATAGGTGGATGTAAGCTTATAGAAGCCAATTAGAAGAATATTAGTGTGATTTAGGCTATTATAAGGGGATTAAATCAATTAAATATTGATTTATTGGTTAAATGGAAGGGAAAGCTAATTAATTAATAATAATTAATTAGTCTAGGATAGAAGGGGTGATTTATTAATGGAAGGTCATTAATTAGGGTATTTGTTGGATAGGCAACTTAATTAATTAGCCTAGTCTAATTAATTAATGATGATATGAGGGAAAATGAGTGCTTTTGATGATACGTCGTTGATTTGCGAGAAGGGGATAATTAGCGCAATTTAAGTATTTAAATTGCTTGGGCGTAATTATGGGTGTCTACAGTAGGACTTGTACATGAACATTCAGTTGGAATAAGTGACTAACAGGTCAGCAACACACCCTCTTATACACTGAATTACCTGTTTTGGGTGATAGAGATCCATTGGAAGGATGGTAAGTGGAATGGCATGAAGATGGACTACCCTGGGCATGGTGAAAACAAAAAAAATGATTAGAAAAATCGAAATCTCGGGAGTGACCCCTTTAGGAAGATACCAATTGAAGAAATACAAAAAGTGTGCAAGTCCAAACTGGGTCATTGACAAAGCTAAAGTGATTCCTGCGAATCCTCTCCTACTAGAACCAAATGGTATGACCTCAAAATCTTGACCTTTCACATCAATTTCACTTCCCAAATATCTTTTAGGCTTGAACTCCTTGGATTCTTCCTGATAACATGGTATCTTCCAATAGCCCAAGCATTTACCAAAATTTTAGTCTTATCTGGTATTTCATACCCACCTAACTATTATAGAATGCTCCATAGACTGGTGTGGAAGGAGCAGAGGAGCATAGGGGTACAAGTCATAGTCTAGTAAGGAAAACAAGTAAAAACATATCCAACTTTAGTACACACTAGTCAAGAAAGTAGTACAAATACTTTACCATCAGTGCTAAAAGATCCACAAGATCTATCACCTGTTTTTTACCAATATTTGGGAGGCATGCAAATAGTTTGATGCCCTAAGCTATACTAATTATTTTCAAGGGGACCATGCTAATGGAGGTGGGTGTCCATGAAAAGCATTGGTGTGCATTTGAATGTTACACTAGTCCACCAAAGTGCCCCAGACTTCCAGATGAGGCATTGGGAATCTGGGGCTTTTGTGAATCTGGTCTGTGAGGTTGGTTATCTGTTCCAGTAATTCAAAAGTAAACAAAATGTGAGAAAAGGACACTTCAAATCTTGAGAAAATACCAATAAAAAGACATCAATTGTTTCCAACTACAAGTCAACTCCAAATAGTTATTACATAAGGTGTTTTCCTTCCTAGGAAAATGGTTTTACCCAAACTTAATTGAAATTGACTTTATAGAGCTTGGAAACTATGGATATCTAACTGTCTATATGAATGGTAGGTCACTATGTTCTTACCTCTGGTGACCAGATGATGTATGAATGGAGAAGGTGTATTTTTGTAAGGGCTTCTAGAAGAATTACATCAAGTCTTACATCAGGTAGAAGCAACAGGAGAAACACACACAAATAATGTCCTTGTTTAGTGGAAATAATAAGAAATGAGTTTAGTATGCTTACAAAAATGACATTCTTGACGATGAGTTTGAAGAAGTAATTTTGATCTCCATGGCATTCAAATCTTCCAGGGGACAAGTAAAGGGACATCACATATACAAAGTCCTCACTATGGTGCAAATTACTAGAAAAATAATTATTTAATTCTCCATACATGCTCATTCCACAATTCTCTCTAGAAACAAATGAGAAAATCTTAGTAAGCTCGGTCTGTTTTTTCCCAAGGCCTTATCAATCAAGCCTACCCAATAGAGGAATACAATACTTGTAGCTAAACCCACCTAGGGGACTGCAATCAATTCATCTGAAAATTCCTTGAATACTCTTCCACCTAGTTCAGATTCATTAGACTTCTTACCAAATGACATTCTACAGACAATATCAGGAGAAAGGACCTCCCTGGTGATCATCACGAGACCATTTGATCCGTAAACTTATACTTCTGGAAATACTACGAATCACACAAATATTTTGTTCTACTTTCAACTTTGTGAAAATGACAACATTTGCTTGAAAAATTAGAACTTTGTGATTTATGCATCTAATTAGGGTATTAGGTGTAGAAATTACAGAGAAGGAAAGAATTCAAAACTTTGACACCAACAATTTTATCCTAGAAACCTCCAAGGAGGAAAACCTGTCAGGAAGGGCTATAACGCACTCGCGCAGTCAAAAATCACCACATTTTATTGGTCACACATATACGACACATTGCACTTATTACAATAAGTATGAAAAGAAGCACACAAAGGTAAACGTACTGGCTCAGGTTACTTGATTTCTCTATTTCTACACAAGCTTTCTCCTACAATTCCATTCCAAGCACTAAAGATTATTTCTCACTACTCTCAATAAACTTCGTTTCTCAATCTGAAAGAGGGCGCATTAGATCTTTGAATGATCATTCCCTTTGAGCTCCTTATGCATTTATAGGATTCCCACATGTCCTCCTGTGCAAAAGGATGTGAAAGGGCCCTGGACAGGGAAGAGACAAGGATAGGACTCTTCAAGTGTCCACATCCATTTGCATTTAGATTCTTCTTTTAGGATTTGTAAGCGATAGGACCGCCACCCTGAACAGACCGACAGATATTTTAGAGGACCTCTAGCCCTAGCTAATGAGTGGTGGTTTTGTAGAGACGACATCCACTCACTTTAGACGTTTAACTAGACCCATCCGTCAAACATGGATGGGCGAGTAAACGGACATAAAAGTGAGAGAAACAGTCGAATGGCAACACAAAGACGGCTAGCATTACATAAATACAGTGGGACTTTGAAACCAACAATGGCTCGGATATCTAAACTCCTTGTATTCTCTAAGAACAACTAAATGAATGGACCTAAGTAAGCTCCATGGTACTATGAAAATCAGTTTTCCTTAGATGTTCCCACAGAACCTAGATGAATGGGGGCTAATCAAAGGATGTGGGCTACAAGACCCTTTTGACACCTCCCATGATGGGTACCCATTGAACTTTAAGAATAGAGGCTGTAACTCTGATCAAGCATGCATGCAAAACGTGCTTTATTTGGCAAGGTGTCTTAGTCTCTTTTCTATATGACATTTGCTCTCATAAGGAGTTTAGGTGTAAGCCTAAAACGGTAGGTGGAGGGCTCTTTATATAGCCCAACATTGCATAAAGGATTCTCTACATCATTCTCACTGATCATGTGGGATAAAGGTAAAACATTGATTAGGACATGGAGAAGGTTGCTTTATTAAGAGGATAACCTTACTTTAGTTCAGAGTTTAATACAGTGTTTAGCAAGTAATGGGAGTTGGGGGTGTTTTAATTAATCAAAAGTGATTATACTAATAGGTAGATGTAAGCTTATAGAAGATATGGGGCTTAGAGGAATATAGTACGATTTAGGCCATTGACGACCTGTCAGGGGATTAAATCAATTAGGAATCATTGATTTATTGGTTAAATGGAAGGGAAAGCTAATTAATTAATAATAATTAATTAGATCTAGGTACAAGGGATGATTTATTAATAGAAGGTCGTTAATTAGGGTCATTTGTTGGATAGAAAACTTAATTAATTAGCTTAGTGTAATTGCCATAATGATGATATGAGGGGAAATGAGTGCTTTTGATGATATGTCGTTGATTTAGCCAAGAAATGGGGATAATTAGCACAATTTAAGTATTTAAATTGCTTGGGCATAATTATAGGTGTCTACATTTGCCCCTCTTTGGGGTGGCGTAAGTGATGCCACTTCAAAGATAGTAGACAGAAGAGATTTTGAAGGGATAGAAGAAAAATTAGTAGGAGGGAGAGATGCCCCCTCGAGTGTCGATGGGGTGATGAAGGAAGCCGATCAATGATCGAACCACAATTGATGAGAAGTAGGTAGAAGAATGGGGACGAGGCAGGATGCCCCGAGGAGAGGGAGAATTAGGGGTGAAAGGGAATGTGGTGTAGAAGAAATATGGATGAGAGGAGAGAAGAGCTTAACCTCTAGCCACTTATTTGTTTGGAACAAATTTGATGTCATTATATTGCCATAGGAACTACATCATTGGTCCTTATGAAAAATATAAGCATACAACAAAGGTAGAATGACATGAAAAGCCATACTATGAACAATTGTTCATTTCTATACCAACTACGCAACATACAATAATGCAATGCAATACGAGAAGGAAAAAAGCTCATATAACAGGGAAAATAAGTACGAACGTACATGTTTTGATCCAACCCAACAACGGTCAAGATAGTTGTACAAATGTTTTGTTATCAGTGCTCAAGAGATCCACAAGTTCGATGTATTGATGTAAACAGGTGTTAAAAATGATGCCCCAAGCAAGGATACATCCAAGGGGAAATGAAAATGGACACGGGGTCCATGAAAGTTATTTGTGATGCTTTTGGAGGCAACCAAAAGATGCCCCATTGAGTACAGACAAAGCAAGCAACTAGCTGTTGTGAATGGTATGTGAATCCGGTGATCTGCGAGTCTTATTAATCGGGGATATATGTGAGACAAACCAACAGGATATGGAGAAAATACCATGCGCAAGACACAAGTTTCAGCCGTAAGAAGCAAGTTACCATTTTGTAGGGTGTTTTACTTTTGATGTAATTTTTTGAAAATTTTTGCCTTGTTTTTATGATTATATGATGGTATATATGATGTTTTTGATAAAAAAAACAGATCACAATGCAAACAACGTTCTATTGTTGTTGTGTTTTATCGAAACAATTTTCTATTGTTTTTGTGTTTTACTGAAACAATGATTCACCATTGTTTTATTGTTTTCTAACAAAACAATGTTCTATTGTTTTTATGTTTTATCGAAACAATTTTAACACATTGTTTTTGTGTTGTCTGAAACAATTTTCTATATGTTTTTGTGTCTATTCTAAGAAACAAAAGATAAATCTATTGTTTTTGTGTTTTCTCAACAAACAATGTTCTATTGTTTTTGCAAGCAAAAAACACTATACAAGCAACAAGCAAAGTAAGGAAACAAGGCAATGCTAGTAAATGTTTTTGTAAGATATGTTTTCATGAAACAATTTTCTATTGTTTTTGTGTTGTCTGAAACAATTTTCTATTGTTTTTGTGTTTTGTGAAACAATTTTCTAATATTTTTTGTGTTTTCTCAAAATAATGTTCTATTGTTTTTGTGTTTTTCTCGAAACAATGTTCTATTGTTTTTGTGTTTTCTGAAACAATTTTCTATTGTTTTTGTGTTTTTAACAGTTTTCCAAAGCTATGTGTAGGTAACCAAGAAAGCATGGATGCCCCAAGCGTTAGGTGGGGGATATACAAGGGCAGAAGCCATGCACTTATGAACAATAAGGTGAATTCGTTGAGTTCCCCCAGCGTAAGATAGGAAATAATGAAATACCATGTCCCTTACAGATGAATAGAAGAAGGCAAAGCTGGATCAAGGCTGGACTACATGGTGTGCACAAGGAAACTCGAAGGCAGAACCAGGTCCAAGACAAAGAAAACTACCCTTCTAATACAAAATGCTTTTGAAACAACGAATCCTCCCGAGGCGTCGGAAACCGGTTTTCACCCAAGGACTTGTCCAAAGTGCCACAATTGGGTGGTTTTCACTAGTGGATGACCTGTTTTCTCTTGTTCTTTTTCTGATTTTTTTTTAAATTTTTTTTTTTTGATGTTTTTTTGTTTTTTATTTTTTTTTGTGATTTTTATGAATTTCTTTGTGCCATGTTTAGGCATAAAACCTCTTAAGATGCATGGAATTCATGGGCTCCCAGAGCTCATCACCATTTGGATGAGCCAACTTGTATGCCCCTGTGCCATACTTGGAAACTATGACATAGGGTCCTAACCAGCGTGGTTCGAACTTCCCTTTCTTTTTTCGCTCTGCTCTGGTGTTGAACTGGTTCTCCTTCATTACTAAATCACCCACCTCAAATTGGTGAGGGATGATTCTCTTGTTATAGTTATGGGAGATTCTGTGTTGATATACCTTCAGGTGATTAAGAGCGCGAATGCGCCTCTCATCTAGGAGCTCTAACTCAGCCAATCTTGCCACTCGATAATCTTCATCCTTATCCAAATAGTCCCGAAGATAAATTCGCAGGGATGGGAGTTCAATCTCTAAAGGGATGATAGATTTTGTCCCGAACACTAGGGAATATGGCGTCGCACCCGTAGGAGTGTGAATTGATGTTCAGTAGGCCTAAAGGGCTGGGTGGATTTGTAGGTGCTCAGTTTCGACTGATTTTGCTAACCATCTTCTCCATTATCCTTACCAAAGTCTTGTTTGTTGCCTCAACTTGTCCATTACCCCGAGGGTAATATGGCATGGACCATTTTAATCTAATTTGGAGCCGTTGGCAAAGACCTTTGATAGTTTTGTTCTTAAATGACTTCCCATTATCTGTGACAATGGCTGCAGGAATACCATATCGGCAAATAATGTGATTCATGATGAATTTAGAAATCTGTGCTCCTGTGACATAGGTAAAAGGGACAGCCTCCACCCATTTTGTAAAGTATTTTGTAGCTGTGATGATATGTGTATGACCATCAAATGAGGTAGGAGTAAGCTTCCCTATTAGATCAAGTCCCCATTTAGAGAATGGCCATGGGGTAGTGATTGGTTGTAATGGTTGTGATGGAGCATGGATGAAATTTCCATACTTTTGGCAGAGCACACATTTTCTAACATAATTACAATAATTAGTCTCCATGGTGGGTCAATAGTAACCTACTCTTAAAAGTTTCTTAGCCAAGACCATTCCATTTGTATGTGCTCTGCATACTCCTTCATGTACTTCTTTAATTGCGTGGATTGACTCCGTCACATCCAGACAACGTAACAGATTCCCATCGTAGCCACAACGATAAAGTGTACCTCCTAAAAGGGTGTAACGGGCTATCTGGCGAATCAGGCTTTGCTTTTCAGAATGGGAGATATTGGGAGGGAAAGTATTGTCCTTAAGATAGGTGAAGATGGGTTCATACCATGGGGAATGGGGACCAACAACCTCACAAGCCAGGAAAGATTTTGACATGTCATATGCAGGCTGGCGTAGATTTTCTACGAAGAATGGCATATCATTGTTCCCTGGTGGAATACGAAGCACAGATCCCACCATTGCCATGGCATCTGCCGATCTGTTCTGTGCTCTTGGAATCTGCTCAAAGGTGATGCTCAAAAAATACTCCTTTAGAGTTTCCACTAACTTTTTGTAAGGTATGAGCTTATCATCCTTAACTTTATACTCATCATTAACCTGTTTGATGATTAGCTGCAAATCACCTACAACCTTAACATGTTGAATATTCCACTTGATGGCTAGCTTCATCCCTATAATGAGTGCTTCATATTCTGTAATGTTGTTTGTGCAAGGGAAGACCAAGTGGAAAGCCTGCGGTATAGGATCACCCGAAGGAGTAATAAGGACCACTCCTGCACCTGAACCATGAAACGTAAAAGATCCATCAAAATGTATCTGCCATATGACAGATTCTTCAATGTAGAGCAAAGATTCATCTGGCAGATCAAGACTCAAAGGTTTTGTGCTTTGCAAAGGTGCTTCCTACTAGCTGGTCGGCAAGTGCTTGTCCTTTAACTGATTTTTGATGGAAAAATTCCGTATCAAACTCACTGAGTAGAATGATCCAATTAGCCATTCTACCTGTGAGGGCAGGTTTGGACAACAAATAATTGAGTGGGTCGACCTTGGATATGAGCTTGGTCTTACTATTTAGCAGGTAATGGCGAAGTTTTTGAAAGGTAAAAACGACGGCCAAGCAAGCCTTTTCAATCTGAGGATAATTAAGTTCATAGGTGATGAGGGTGCCACTCAGATAGTACACCACTTTCTCTTTATGGGTAAGGTCATATTGGGCGAGCAGCGCACCAATAGCATATTGTGTAGTGGAAATATAGAGCAAAAGTGGTTCTCCCGGAGTAGGAGGCATGAGGACAAGTGGATTAGCCAGGTATTGTTTAAGAAAAGAAAAGGCTTGTTGTTACTTGGGTCCCCAAAGGAAAGTGACATCCTTTTTAAGCAAATGGGTGAATGAGTGACATTTATCTGTAAGTTGTGAGATAAAGGAATGAATTACTTCCTAGAATACATTTCAAAGTAATTTGCGACGCCAGATGATTAACAAGATGTCTCCACTTATGCCAAGTTCAAAGGAATGAACAAGACGTAAGTAAATACACAAAGTTAAATGCGATCTCCCAATCAAGATATATGACGAGCAAGCTCAAGTCTGATTAAGACCTACATCTCAAAAAGTGCCAATTACGATTTGTGAATGACACAACAATATCACCAAGATATGTTAACCCACTTTGAAAGAAAGTGAAGTATTGATATCGAGGTGCTATTGATATAACACATACAAATGGTAGTGCCTAGCACCTTTTGAAATCGAGGTAATAATAAAACCAAACAAAAAAATCTCAAAGTATAGCTAGGAATAGTTAAGAATGTGTGCAGCGTAACCGTATAATATAGGTATTTATGTCGAGTTTACAAGAAATAAGACGTAAATATCAAAATTGTAATGATACGAGACAAATAAGCTAACTCCTCTATGGAAGTCCGCGGTGATGAACCACGCCTAACTACAATGAAAATTTTGACGTGGGTATCAAGATCACAATAGCTACCAAATGATGTGAAAACATCTCCACTCACTTTAGACATTTAACTAACCTAGCCGCAAACATGGATGGGCGTAAACAAACATAAAAGTGAGAGAAACAGTCGAATGGCAACACAAAGGTAATCACAACTCTTTTGATCAACAAAGTGTCAAAAGAATATGAAGGAAAAAAATCAAGAAAAATGAAAAAAGTGCTAGCCTCACTTCGACAGAGTTTCATCTCGCCCTAAGGCAAGTAAAAACTAGGTGAAAGTAATACATCACATGTTTCTCAAAAATACGGTTCACAACTCAACACTGTTTTAAAATGGTCAAAGTGGGCTCCTACCCAAAGTATATTCTCGTAGGTGGTTCTCTCACCCTAGGTGTTACAAAGTTTCCATGAGTGAGCGTGATTTACCCAAAAAGTCACACTGACTAGTTTGGGAGTATCTCGGATTTACTTTACCCCCTTCAAGAACAACAGGCAACTAGTGTGTCTACGTGTACTATCACTGGGGTGGCCACAACGGACAACCTATAACGCTATCTCGCAAAGGAATCACTAGTCAAGTAGGTAGTGCGGAGCACTTCCCATTTCATCCACAAGGTTCCCTCTTGCGTGGACTAATTTGGAGTTCCTAGAACCACCCCCATTGTGTTAGCTTAAGGCATTATGCCAAAGGGGTTATGTTCTAGTTGAGTGGAGAGGGACGTACCCTTTTCCGAAACCTGCAATAAAATGTTTTGAATATGTTGTTCTTTTTATCTTGTTTAATTAGGTGTGGTTTGCTTGAACACCTTTTAAGAACCTGTATAACAACTGTATTAGTAGTTTTTTATTTCATTTTGATTCCTCCTTTCTTTGACAAGAGTTTTTAGGTCCTGCACTCAAGCATTAGTAGTTCTCCAAGAAAATCACATTATTTAAAAGATGATTAAGATTTGCTTTTGATTCTCAATATCATCCAAGGATGCAAGAGAAGAGCATACACAACAAATAATCCAACTAAAAAGTAAAGAAAATCTTTTCAATCAATGAACCATACAAAATTCTTGATAAATGTTCATTCCCCTAAACCAAAAGTGAAAGATGAAGTTTCCAATTTACCAAATGTTATAAAATGAAGACTAAAGTTGCTTTTGATTCTCAAGATCACCCTAAGGTGCAAGATAAAAGCATACACAAACTTTAGCCCAACTATATAGAAATGGAAAACTTCAAATCAAAGGACCATTGAAAAATACTTTGTAAAAGGTTCATTCCCTTAAGCAAAATGAATAATCAAATTTCCAAGTTTAATCCCAATGTTAAAAAGATAGAGATCAAAAGTTGTTTTTGATTCTCAAGATCACCAAAAGGTGCAAGGGAAGAGCATACACACGCTTTGGTCTAAATCGAGTAAGCATGGAAATACAACATTCATCAAATCATCAAACATGTTAGAAAATGATGAGTTTTAACTAATAGAAAAACCTACAATTTTTGTAAGTATAAATCCTGAATTTATGTTTTCATTGCATATTTAACTTCAATACCTTTCCAACACAAAAAAATGGAGTCATTTCGAGTTCGGTAGCAAAATTTATGGCCTTCGGAAGATGGGTTACACATATGCTCTTATGCTCACCGGGTATGCACTTGACATGCACTCAAAAATGTCAAAAAAAAAACGTTTCTTAATCTGTAAAATGGGCATATTTTTCCAACCAAGATTCAATTTTGACAACAACCCATCACATCAATATATGAATAGAATACTCAACACTATCAAACATTAACATACATGCTTAAGAATTCAAAATTTTCAAGAAATTGACAAAACTAGCATGTAGAATGATGAAAAAGTAAGCTCTAAAAATGAAAACATGATGAAATCTTGAAATTTTCCCATCAATTCCAATTTTTACAGCGCTTCACCTCCTTTATACCTACAAGGAAGACTCAACACATGCAAACTCAAAAAAACAAGTAAAGAAAAACAAGTTAGATCAACATGTGTAAAAGAGGGTTAGTAACCAAAAATGAAACTTAACTACAAAAACATGAAATTAAGTGCAAAGGACAATGGAGTAAGTCCAACTGGGTGTGCCAAATGTGTGCAAGAATTTTTTTTAAACTAATGCTAATGTAAACAAATACTAACACCTAAATAGTCTTAATTAACAAGAATTAAACAACATTATAAACACCATCATGATAAGAATTAATCAAGGGTTAGATGCTAACAATTATCAATACAAAACTATGAAATCAACTATGTTAAGCACCTAAATATCCTCTATTATCTAACAACATATAAATGAAGGAACCTAGGTATGTACCATGGCTATCAAAAACAGTTGTCCTTAATGTTCCAAGAACCTAGGAATGGGGGCTAGTCAAAGTTGGGCTACAAGACCCTTTTGACACCTCCCATATGACCCAAGCACTTTAAGAAAGAGGCTTAACTTTTCAAGAAGATGAACTCTCAAGAAAACAAGGTGCGAGCTCTTAGTCTCTTTTCTATATGCTTTGCATTTGCTCTCTAAGGAGTTTAGGTGTAAGTAAAAAGGTAGGTGGAGGGCTCTTTATATAGCCCAAAA
Source organism: Taxus chinensis (assembly GCA_019776745.2). Taxonomy (NCBI): domain Eukaryota; kingdom Viridiplantae; phylum Streptophyta; class Pinopsida; order Cupressales; family Taxaceae; genus Taxus; species Taxus chinensis. Next base: position 570,635,630 of record CM034155.1, on the reverse strand, counting down.
GATAAAGGATTCAACACATTCTCATGAATGTGGGATAAAGGTAAAACATGATTAGGAATGGATAAGGTTGCTTTATTAAAGGTAACCTTACTTTAGAAGGGTTTAATACATGTTTAGCATGTCATGGGAGCTGGGGGGTATTTTAATTAATGAAAGGTGATTAATTAATAGGTAGGTGTAAGCTTATTGAATCCATTTAGAAGAATATTAGTGCGATTCAGGCTATTATAAAGGGATTAAATCAATTTAATATTGATTTACTAGTTTAAATGAAGGGGAAGACTAATTAGTTAATAATAATTAATTAATCAAGATAGAGGAACTGATAATTAACGGAAGGTCGTTAATTAGGCTGTTAGCTGGGTAGGTGACTTAATCAATTAGCATATTGTAATTAATTGACGACAATTAGAGGGAATATGAGTGTTTTTGATGATATGTCGTCTATTTGCGGAAAAGGAGATAATTAGCACAATTTAAGTATTTAAATTACTTGGGCATAATTATAGGTGTCTACAGGTCGAATGATCCCAGATTTCAACATCTTGTCAATATCCTCCTTTATTTTCTCATGCAAATTGGGATTCGTTCGATATGGTTGCTTCCTAACAGGGCGCGCACCTTCCTTGAGCTTTATCGTCATTTCCCCGAGTGATATATGCATTCCTTTAAGTTCATGGTATCCTCTTGGGAATAAGTCCTCATAGTCTCGAAGTAACTCTATGATCTTTGCAACCTATGATTTTGACCAGTAATCCCCAATTATTACCTCCTTAGGTTCAGCTTCTATGCCTATATTTACTTTTGTTGTCTTCATAGGTTCATGATATGCGTGCGCATCTACATCCGCACTGGATAACACTTCACTTGTTCCATGTGAATGATCCACGTCCAAGTTCTCAACTTCCTCCTCATCAATTATGTAAACCATCTTCCCCTTATCTTTTTCTAGAGAAGCATGCTTAAGTAATATGATATCATCTTCTTCATCTGCAAAACACGCCCCTATCTCTGTCTCACCAAATAATTCTTGAATAAGTTCTTCCACTTTCCCACTGTCTCCCATGGTTAAGCTCTTGATAAAGTTTAAAGCTATGTTTACTGGTGGTGTAGAGGAAAAGAAGTCAAACGTTTGGATCATCCCTACAGTCAAATTTTGCCAATTTCCAGTATCGCGATGTAATTCAACATAGACATACCAAGCACACGCGCAAACTTGTAAAGTTGAATAAAACTGATGCACCCAAAGTGAGGGTAGTAATGCTTCCTATCCTACTGTCCAGAGTCTCTCACACTACTAGATATGATGTTAAGCAGGTTGATCACCATGATAAGGGCTTAATTTTGTAGGTACATTACTTCTTGAAAACCTGGTTATAAGGTGGTCCCAATCATTCCCCATTCTAAGAGATTATCCTTGTGGACTACCCACCAGCGCGCGGCTATCCCGCCCAAAGTGTATGATAGAATTTCTCATCGTTTAAGCTAGTCAACCCAGTTTGTTTCCATGACCTGTAAAAATCTAGCCAAATCTTTAGATCCAGTATAGTGGGGTACTGCACGACCTATACCTCGAACAGAGCAAAAACCTATTTTGTAAGTAACCACGCACTTAACTTCGTGCCCCACTAGTTCATAAGTTCCATGAGCCCAATTATCACAAGCAATACTAGTAGTATCACTGATTGACTAAGAATCTTCCCGATGAAAGATTCCTTCCTTACATGGATCATTAACCTCTGGATCCTGAATAGTGCGCATATAGATTTTGTTCAAGTCCTCTTCACTTAAAGGTTCCACATATGGCATGGATTTCCCATCTATCAATGGTATTATGACCCTTTCCTCCTTGTTCTCAAAGTTGATATACCCCTTGTTAAACCTTAAATCAGCATTTTTCGCATAACACCAAGGGAACCCAAGCAAAGCTGGGAAACTATCTGCTTCTACAAGCGCTAGCACTTCGAAGTCTCCTGTGAACTTTGCCCCTTATATAGTGATAGATGCATCCTTCAAAACTCCTATGGGAGTAGCTTTTGTTCTATTTTCCATGAACAATACATTAGATGATGGCTGCAATGGGGGTCTCCCCATTTGTTCCCATGCATCTAATGTAAGTACATTTACTTCCGCACCCGTGTCAATCAAAATATTGCTCAGCAGCCACCCGTCCACAATAGCATTCAAAGTGATCTCCTTGTCATAGTCAATGCTATCAGGGGGAAGATTCCCATGAAGTATTTGTATTTTAGTCTCAGTTCCCACGTGCAGAGTATTCCCTTTCAACCAATTTCCTAATAAAGGAATAATATTCTCTTGGCACAACGTTCTACATACCTCTTTGATGTCGTCAATATTTGACGGGTCTTATTTTGTATCCTTGTGCTCCAATTTCTAAGACTTCTCTTTTAAACCTTGTATCTCACCTTGAAGGCTCCTAAGGACCTCCATTGTTTCCTGATAGACTTCTTTCTAATGAGCTGGATCTAGATACCTAGCATGCAAAACCTCCTCCCTAGTGATTTTCAGTTTCTGTTGCAACACCTCTCTTACGCGTGTCCACCTCAGCTCGTGTGGTTATCTTGACTGTTACCCGCCTCAGATTCTGGTGTTAACTTGGGCATCCATTAATTCTCTATCATACAATGGATTCTAACCATCCCCGTGCCCTTGTTTTCTTGCTTGTGCTGCTTACTGAGATGCTCATACAAGTCCAGACACTCTTCATAACTATGCCCCTTTCCACAAAATGAATAGGAAATATTCTGTGGGCATTCGCGCCTATAATGGTCAGGTGAACCACATGTATAGCAAGTTCCTCAAGGGAATTCACTCCTTCCTCCACCTCGGCCTCATCCTCCATATCCACCTTGATATCCTTGTCCCCTTTCACAAACCCCTTCAAACCTTCCGTCATTCCTGTCATAGTGTGTTTTATTATAATCCCTATCCTGATGCTCATTCTTCCCATTAGAATTATCAGCCACACTCGCCTGTCTTACCCCAATATCAATGGCATCATGGATCTGGCCAATCAATCTATAGTCCTCAATATCATGGGTCGTGGACCTACAAATTTTACAAAAGGAGGATACATTCTTCCTGATCACGCGTTGTAGTAGGGGGTAGTGACTAGCATCATGATTCAAATGGAAAATCTCACAGTCTAATAACAATGAACGTACAGTTCTACAAGGGAAACTATCCTTGGTGTGCCCTTCCACTTCACAATCTGTACACCAGATTCCTAAGCGTGTTTCATGAGCTGAGTTTGCCGATAATTTCTCTAATTGTTTTACCATAGCTGTTATCTGAGCTTCCAAAAATGGACTAACTCCAGTGTCAATACTCCCAACTGCTTCAGCGCATAAAGCGGCTTCTAATGCTTCACATGGATTGGTATAAGTCTTATGCGATAGTGCTCTTTGAAATGGGGTAATCAACCCCCCGAACAAACCATTGTGCATGCTGACTTGCATGAATGTCATAAGAGAGTTTGGATAGAAGTGTTTTAAAATGCGTATCATACTCACGTACACTTTCAGTAGTGCCTTGCTTTATATCCTTGAGTGTGCTTATACTCTTCTGCTCAAACTCTGGGATGTGGAACTCTTTTAAGAAAGCATTTTTCAATGTTGCATAGTCAATACAAGTTTGATTGGGATCAAACTTCCTATACCAGTTGTGCACGTGTGCCTACAATGTAGTAGCAAATTGACTTGCCTTACGCTCAGAGGCTGTAATACCTTTTGCGTGCCACAATATTTCACACATATGAACATTCTCAGCAACATCCTCGATACCTCTGTATTCTGGGAGATGAAGGGACATCTCCATATAAATGTTTTGGGGTTGTTGCGGGCCTTGACCACATGACCCAGAACCTCCTTGGTTTCCTCTTCCTCCAATACCACCTGAACCACTAGAACTAGAGCTGCCCATACTGCACTGATCCTCCTCCAGGATTTGGAATAGGGCCCGTGGATGCACTCCCCTATGCCCCAACAGTGGTACTATACTAGACCCCTACAGTCTGGGAAGTAATCCCTATTCCAGAGGTGAATCCCACACTCGGCGCACTCATATTCTGTGCAGATGATGAGCCTGAAAATGTACCCCCAAAGAATAACAAAGTTTTCTATGCTGTCATTGATGTACTTGCTGTCTGACCTATTTCTATGCTTTTACTTCCTAAATTAAAACCATCTTTACCTGTTTTACTAGATACTAGAAAACCAAGCGCAAGGGCTAGGTCAGCAAGTTGGCTTAGATGTACGCGCCCGCGGCCCAGGTCATATCTACTAGCACGCTTCCATGTGAGGCCAAAGAGGGTTCTCTTTCATGCTTTCCTAGATGGGGGAGTTCCTGATGCTCTTTCTCTTCTTCCTCCCCATGAGCCTCAAATCCTTCACGAGCCATCTCTCTCCACAACACCATCCATTCTGTAATTTCTTGTTTCTTGCATAATTCCCTCTCGCATGCCACATCATACTTCAGCTGCCTCTCTTCCCTTTACCATGCTACCGCTAGGTCTACCATCTTTCGCCAATCTTGTTCCTGCCCCCGTGCATGGAGATTTTTTTAGCTTTCCATGGGTTTAGCTTCTAAGTTCAACGTTACCATTAGTATTTTGATTGCCAGTGGAATACCTTGCAAATACGTCCCTCTAGGATATCGTAGGAACTAGAACTCCGCTACGTCTAGGCATGAATAAGTCGAAATTGAATACTCCAAAATATAGTTGTTTAGGACACCGCAAAACCAGGTATCTACCATGCGAGTCCAGCTCAGGTCAGCATCATATAGTGTTTGAAATTCCTCTTGTGTCCAAACAAGTGTGTGATACCTCCAATTCCACTTAGATGCATATGCAATCAACCATTCATATAATTCTACTAGAAAGATAGCAAAGAAGCTTTCATACAAACTGTCATACAGATTCTACTCTACCCAAGTACGTGCACTAAATCTGGATCCAGTGCCAAACCTCCGTGCGTATTCTTCCTCCAGATCATGAATCCATTCTTCAACACTTGCCAAAGTTAGCCGGTATGTCTTCATTGCGAACCATTCTAAAACAACTAAAAAAGAGGTCTCGGCAATGGAACCAATGATGCAGCCTAGAATTGATAGTTAACACCTAGTCGTACTGGCACATCACTCAGCCTAGGCTGAGCGCTCACCTGAAGCGCGCAAAGGTACCTGGGTCCCTCTTTAAAGGTTACAGATAGAATGGTAACATGAGAAAGCAGTAAACATATATTTTTAGAAACTAATCTATCTATTCAACATTATACTTAACCAAATCTATAAGCAGCTTAAAGGTAAATCATCATGAACATAATAATATGCATTGATAAAACACATCAAACACTGTTTGTTCAGCCAATTTTCTTTATCTATTCATCGTACCAATAGTACAGAAGCTTCATACAATACCAGGCATGCGCACATGCATTCTGTTACAATTATCCAGTCACATGTACTCATGTTTTTCTCATTCTTCAAAGCATGTGTCTCTATCTATTTTCTACATAATTCACTACATATATATATAGGGTGGGGAACTAGCCCTTCACCACTTAACTCTACCAGAAATAGGTCGCATGCTAATAACAGCCATACGTTCCTTTTTACAATTATAGCCATACATGCAAGTATGCTATCTATAGATCACTGATAGTTAACTACAATGGTGGATCTATTCTTAGCTTATGCCCATGCAAGAGTGAGTTTTCATGCTCTTCAAAGAATCTCCATGAAGAGTGGCACGCAAGTCTTGGCATTTCTTTGTGTGCTCCGCATGCCAATCTCTAAGAATAGACCTGATCTCCAAAATCAGCTAAGTCCTTGAGAGTCTGACTCTACACCTCCGCGCGTGATGCCTTCCTATACCTTCACACTTTTTCTCCTGTGTTGTTCTTCCACGCGGACATTGTGTGCAAGTTCAGCTAAGTGTTTTCTCTTATCAACAGTATTTTATAGCTTAGTATGTTCCTCTTTTGAGATTTAAGGGAACGTAGAATGGGTTGATTGTGGGTTCCTGTTTCATAGCATCTGAGGCCAAAACCTCTCCACGCGCAAAGATGAAGATACATGTGGGTTAAATTTAGATGATCAAGAGATTTAAAGTTTGATGTGAATGGCATAACATGGTGTGTATTTACAAAAAGGGATGAAGTATTATCAAATCCCCCATAAATGAGACTTGTTTTGAGATAATTGGGACCATAGGAAATCACATCTCCTATGTTTGGCTCATATATGGGTTTCTTGTTAGGTTAAGCATATGTTTTGGGTGAAGGGATAGAATTGAGCATGAGCAAATGATATTCCTCTAGCGTAAGAAGATTTATGACCTCACCCAGAGAAGAATCATTCTGTAATCTAGTAGAGGGGATAGAAATATTGGTAGATGATTGGTCAGATGATTTGGGAGTAGATTTTGGCACAAAGACATCGTTTGGATGATACATCATATAACAATCAGTAAATGGATTTGGATTAGCGGGAATAAAATAGTTTTTCCTTCGTGTTTGTATTTGAGACATCTGTGGAAGGTTTAAGGAACACACTGCATGAAACATATCTAGGGGCCATCCTAGCAACATATTTTATTGGAATTCTCCTTCGATAATGTAGAAGTGTTCTGGTAAGGTTTTGATGCCTACTTTGACTGGGAGTATAACAGTGCCTAGTGTGGGTGTGATAGTGTCATTAAAGGATCACAAAAGAATCAACGTTTGCATGAAAATAGTGTTGGAAAAATTGAGTTGGTTTAAAAAAAGGAGGGATGATATGATATTGATAGTGGCACCACTATCAATCATGACTCTTTTGATGGAGATTTCATTGATCTCAAGGGGTGATGAAGACCTGGCAAACCATGGTCTTTGGGTCTGAGATAAGAAATTTCAAATGCTTCAATATGATGATTAGAGGTAGATCCTCACTACGGGCCTACTACATACCATATCCTAAATGGGATTATGGCCAACACCATGGCCAACCTACTAATACATATGAAAGGGATTCTATGAATGGGCATATTTATGACAATAAGAGATGATTATGGACAAGCTCATAAATTCGACACTACATATCCAATATAGAGATTGATGTAGGAATAAGGGCGTAGAATTTCTTTGTTACATTGTCAATTGCAACTTGGTGCAGAACACTATACCTTTAGAAACTTGTGGTACATTAATGTTCTTTGTTCAATGTGCATATCTTCTAGTACTAAGGAAATGGACATTCCAAATTAGGCTTTATTAGCTTCACGGCTCGATAGCACAGGAGGTACTTTTTTCTTAGCACCACGATCTTTCTTAGAGTTTGGTGGACTACACCCTTATCGTATTCCTGCGAGAAAGTAACTATTGTCCGCATAACATTGACTTGGTGAATCACCAAGTTTCAGTGAAGCACTATGTTTCTTCACCTCTTGATGTTGATCATGAACCTGTCCTTTGCAGGAGATTCTTTCAACTCGTACAACACTAACCTATGAATTCTTGAACTTTCAAAACCTTCCAAAGAGTCCTGTACATATCTCTATCGATCTGTGGAATCACTGTTGTTCAAAACTGGTAAAAAAATCAAGAAGCAATTGGGGTACTTTACAAAGATGGTTTCCAAGGATACAACATGATGGTTCGATGGTCCCCAGCAATAGGGAAATGTGATAATTTTATTTTGTTAATCAAGTGATTGAAGATGGATGTGTAACATTCAATAGGCCTGAACGAGGGTGGTAATAAGTCCTTTAATTATTAATTCTTCATGGGAGACATCAAAATTAGAATTGGGTAGCAATCTAGAGAACATATACATAAATATATTAGATACGTGTAAGAATTCTAGCTATTACAATAGAAGATTTAGGATTCAGGATCCTATATAAGTGACTCACATGTGGACATTAGACAGGATGTAATGTATTCAATTTATGGTGAGGATCTGATCTGGATGCCATTTGCAGAATGATAACATGTCTAGTATGTATTTCACATGTGGGAACTTGGTAGATGGGATTATCCCCTGTACTAATAGAGTGATTAACCAAGTATGAGAGAGCTAGGTTATGATTCTGGGAATTGACATCCAAAGAGACAAGGTTATATGGACCCTCAAAAATTTTAAGTGAAGTAGGTCTTAACATGCCTTTTGAAAGGTTTCATATGCCTCAGTCTTGAAGCAATGACAAGGAATTTGGAGAGATCCATTATAGTGGGTTTGCCCCTTCATGTGGCATTGGTGTGTGAATTCTATCAAAGGTGGATGGCTGAGGAAATGAACCTTTGTTTACAACATGATTAACAAATTTTAAAGAAATCTCACAAATACACCTAGTGGAGGTAATCGCCTTCTAAGGGATCTTTGGATGGTATTAAGATCCGAAATTGATGCTCTCTCTAAGGAAGAGGATTTTGGATGATGCTAATTAATTTAGTATAGATGAAATCTACATATATTGGATGTTTTGTTTTGTGGATCTGGGGATGACGTCCCAACCTATTCTTTTCATTTAGGTAGACCACATGGTTGTGCTTGAGGATTTATTTTTCAATTTGCAATCAATTTCTATAGTGGTTGCATAATTCAGATTTATGGCTCTAGATATAGTTTTTCCTATAACCAAGTGGGTATAGGTTCGATAGTGGTGTGTGATGAGAGCATAGGAATAGGTTTTAGTAACAAGTGGTGGTAAGCTTACCAAATTTGAGTTTGTTGGATTTCAATGGTGTTGATTAAAGTGGGTGTTGATTTGTTAAGTACTCAAGGATGTAGGAAGGGTTCAATAGAATGGTTTAAACAAAAGGAGGTTATGTATTCATAATTTTAGGCTCGTTGGTTATTCGTGTTAATTATTGTGGGATTTTGTTTCATTAGGTGCAAGGGTGGACTCAAGGAATAGGTTCAATTTTTGTTATTGCATTAATGATATGGACAAAAATCATTTATGGTTGGTTGGAAGATGAAGGATGGTTTAGGAAAGGTTGCTTAAACATGTCAAGGTTTTGATTCGGAGGTGTATTTGGATTGTCCAAATGAAGGTCACCTTTGTCGATTAAATATTGGAGCACGTTTGTGGAATGTACCAACATCATTTTGATATCATGACCATTAACCTATGGTACTTACAATACCTTCATCATCCACAGTACTAAATGGGCTTGGATATTGATATGTCGATAGGTCAAATGGGACGTAGAGCTATCATGTTGGAAGCAAGCCAGGTTTGTCAAAAACTATGGGCTATAAGTTTCTCCTATAGTTATGTAGTTACCCATTATTGACCATAAAAGGATGTTCGACGAATTCATTTTTCCTTGGGAGAAAATTTGAATACAATGGCGTTAGTAGATGTTTTTGACTTTTTGTTGTTGGATAAAATGATTTAGGTTAGAATGTCAAATTTTACAGTTTCTTGGGACAAATCTTTACCTGTCCATCTTCTAGAGCTCATTCAATTCTTAGTTTACGAGTCTATAGTAAAATCTTCATCAAAAGTTTGAAATGACTGGATTTGTAATGTGGCCATGAGATGTGTTTAGCATATCCACGACAAAACCTTGATTAAATCTATTTTTGGTAATGTAAATGATAGTTGATTGGTGACTGCCCTCCAAGAGTAGACCCTAAAATTAGTCGATGGAATCATATTTTTGGGTCAAGTTGTATAATTGAGTCATACAGTCATTGATGGTGACTTTAATGGGCTATGTTGATAGAAAAATGTGGTATAAGAAATTTTGTACAAGTTGTGTGAAGGAAAATAGGGAGTGCTACATCAATGTTATTTTACCATTCTAAGGCGATGGACCGCCAAGGGACATGGGCAGAAAGATCCCCAACATCAGATCTTGATCATGAGCTGATTAAATAACATGTCCATGCGATGGAAAAGCACAGATGTGTTGTTGGGGATCTTCTTATTTGCTGTAAAAATTTGATAAGTTTAGGATTATCCTAGGTGAGTGTGGTTATGGTTTGTATGGTATTGATGGCACGTGGATGGTAGTATATGTAATATATATATATTTGATCAAAACACATAGAAGATAGAAAAAAATAGAGATGACAGCAACTTCAAAGAAAATGGAAGAAGGGAGAACAAATAAAATATAGAAAGTAGAGGAATCTAATATATGTATATATACTATGAGCTCGATTTGAGCCAATTTTTTTGTAAGAAAAAGAACGAGTGAACAAGACATTGTTGAGGGATGTTTTGAACAAAATGGAGAGTGTTTTGCAACAACTACAAAGCATTGTGTTGATAAGATTTCAAATTTAATATGAGGAATATGGTATTTTGTGTATGTGTGTGTGTGTTGAGGTGTGTATTGTTGAGGGACTCCATATTGAGGAATGTTGGTTCCTGTTGGAAACAAATATGTTGATCAGGAATGTCTTGTTGAGGGATATTATGATGATAGATGGATGTTTAGTTATAGGACGGGAAGCTTTTTTTGTGAATCTATAGGATTGTGAAGTTTGTAATGGCTTCTAATAGTAGTAACTTGTAGCAACAACCCCCCAATATGTGAGTAGGATGTGAACTATGATATCTGGTGTATTAAAATGAATACTTTTTTATCTTCTCATCAACTGGATGGTGAACTGTTGTGGAAGTAGGATATATTATGAGGTAATAGACCATAGTTGCATTTAATGCACTTACACAGCTCAAAAGAATTTATTGTGAAGCTTGAATAGAAGAAATGATTGAGAAAGGATGTTAAGTATATATTGTGAAACAAGTTGTCAGTGATTCAATCCTCCCAAGCAATAGGGAACTGGTATAAACTCCAATGAAGCATGAGACACCTTGTCCGAATGCTTATCGAGGAAGTGACAAGGTAAATATGAATGGGACTATTGTAAGATTGTTGAAGAGATATTTTGACAACAGTTCTCATGTAAAGGCCAGTTAGAATCTCAATAAATGACTTTTGTCACTGTGATAAAATGACCAGGAGTTGACAAGGTCAGTAGTGGTTACTACTTGGAGATGTGGTTGAATAAAATAGGATTCTTATAGAAGGGCTTGGTGGAGATGTGGATTTTTAAGTAGATGGATTTTATGACGAAATCATGTGAAGATCATAAACGGGTGCCGTAGAGACCTTGGAAGGTTCAGGTTGACTGATGAAATATTTCTCATTTGATGTTTCAAAGGGGTTAGTAGAGCTGGCGGAGATTTGAAAATGAATATTGTTTGGTGTTTTGGGTTGATTTGAATTGTATAGATACAATTGTTAGAAAATAGGGTCTTGGTTTTGATCAATGAGTTGTGAAATGGAAGATGAAGGGTTGTGAGTGTATGGAATAGACCAGGGTGTGAATGGTTGCATTTGGACATTTCTCGCTGCCAAATAAGCATTGAGAGAAATGGACTTTAATTCTAGCATTTCTTCAAAAATAGGGTCTCCTCTATTATAGAAAGGAGGTTTGGATGTTGTGGGAGAAAACGAATGTTTTGATTCTGGTGTATAAGGAATTTTTCATTGATATTGGTGTGGGGAATGAAAGGATTGTTGCCTTATTTCATTATTATGATTGAACCATAATTCAGTCCAAGTTTATTAGGTGTCATAAAAGGGATTAGGTGTGTCTGTTTGATAAGGCAATGCTTGTGGTTGCCTTGGTGAGGAAAAGGGTACAGGAAGTGCTGTAGTATGAAGTGGGGCCTGTTGTTGAAATGAAAATGATAAGGTAGACATGTCTTTAGAGGTCTGGTTGTGAATTTTTTGTCTAGTAAATACCATAATAAGAAAACACACAAAAACGTAGGAAATGAAAATTAACTAGATGGCTTGATTTACAAACAATAAGCACAAATAGGAAAAATGTTGTTTTTTATTAATCTTGATTAACTATAGAAAAATTAAAATGTGTAAGATGGTTAACCAGGATCCTAGGAAATGGTAAGCTATAGATAGTTTCAGGTATGTGAAGGGCGGATCCCTCGATATATGTGAAGGTACGTGAGACACAACTCTGTACTGTTGTTAGTACGGGCATGGTATTGGGGCCTACCCCCTCACTTCAAAGTCCCGATGCGATAAGTGAGTCGGGTCCTGAGACAAAATATACTAACAGATAGGAGATTATACTTGGCTAAAATACTGAGTTAGTTTCCCTGTTGGGTGATGAAATCCCAATCAGTTTCACCTGGGTAGGAATTGTTTGAATGCGTTTTTGATTTGATAGTGGTTTGGTTATGTGTGAGGGAAAGATAAGTGAATGCAACAAGTTAACTCCTCTATTTAAAGCTAGATGACCAAAAAGTACGAAATGGTTTTTTTTAAGACCCAAAATGAAATATTGACTTTGATGAGGACCAACGAATAAGAATGCAAGAAGGAAAGTTAAAAGATGGTTTTCAGAACTTACTGTGAGTGTGCTCCTATTTTATTTTTTAATTGTAATTTTTAGGAATTTTCCAGAGTGTGTGTTTAGAAAATACAGAAAGTAAAACTCCCAAGAAAATAACTCTGCAATCATATTAATAGAAGCAAACAATAGAAAACAAGAAATAACAAACTGATTATGAGATTATAAGAAAACAACACAAGGGAATCACTGGCTCTTAGGCTAATCATAGGTGATTAAGTCAATCATAGGTGATTGATAGCCAGTGAAAACAATAATAATTCTAATGATAAAATGAAGCAATAAAAATGGACAAGGGTCCCACCAGGCGTGATGTTGAGCATAATTTTTACCTTGGGTTTTCTTGATTTCTGAAGGGGGTAACAACCTAACTCGCCCTAAATATGACAAGGTTTTTGGGATACCCGTGGATGTGGATGGATGTTGTGTGATATTGTATTCCGTGAAGAATATGAACAAGGATTATTCCCTACAAGTAAGCCTACAAATCAAAGAATTTAAACAAGATAATGTTAGTAAAAAATGTGGGAAGGTTTCCTAGGAAAAGCCAACCCCGAGAAGTCCAAAGACTTCCTTCAGAGGATATCAACCCATTCAAGAAAAATTAAGTATTTTTATTGATAATAATAATGTTGTGATACAATATGATAAGTGGAAAAATATTGACCAACTAACACCAATTATTTAGGTGGACATATACATAAGAGGGTTAATGAAAATCTTATAACCAAAGATTAGATTCTTGATCCGTATACAAATTTTCAAAGAAGTTAGACCCTACAGAACCAACTAGGTCCTCCTCCTCCATTAAATGAGACTCAGGTTCGGAAATAAAATCCTCAACAAAGAAGTCTGACACTTCTTCCTGAGTATCGTAGAGATGTACAAGTGTGGTGTCACTTTGGGGATGCTGATGTAACTGTTGGTGTCGAATTTTGAATGTGGTAGTCCTCCGGTATGTATAAACTGGATTCATAGTTATGCTCATATTGTGCAAGGTCTTCCTAGAGCCTTTAAGCCTCCTAATACGCATCCCAAAATACCTCAATTGCTTCTCGGATATGAAGATTTGATGTAAAAATGGCTTCTAAACAATCTAAAGGTGCAACATGAATTACACAAATCTCTAGGTCATGAAGCAAATTGTACTGCTCCCAGTACAAAGGATGATGAATAACGAAAAAAATCCAATGTCACTAATAGGGTAATTACTACCACCCAAGGCCATCTGAAATCACGATGTTGGGAAACATGTTAGGAAACGACAGTCAACCAACAAAAAAGGTTAGGAAGATAATCAGAAATAGGTAATAAAAGACATATTGAACATGAATTGTCAGCAATCAGGTAAATCACTAGTGATTGTTGTTAGTTTTAATACCCTAAAAAAACAAATGCAAAACCTTAATTAAACTATGATTAAAATAATTCTCCAAACATGTACGATATGATAATTGTAATATGAAGAAAATTACTTGAAATTAGTGACCAAAAGCAAACAAAAAAGAAACGATTACCTTGTGTGAGTGATCAAATGGATAGCAGATGAACAAGTCTGATTAGACAATGAGAGTGGACGATATGACGATCAAATTGATGATTCTAGAGCAACATAATAGTGATGGAGATTTTTTGAAGATAATTAGACTCTAAAATACCTGAGAAAGAGAAAAAATTTCCTCCAACAACCAAATTCCCACCCAAAAGATGTCTATAAACAAGTTTATATAGATCGTTGGCGATCAGGAAAATCATCGGCGATTGCAGGAAATATTAGTTAGGTGTCCAAAAGGAGTGATTTTACTTCTATTTCCAACTCAATTTTGGAGGATTTTGAATTGGTTAAGATAAGAGATGGCAGAGACTCGAACTTGGGCCAAGTTAGTTAGGATGAGGATGTGAGTGATTTTAGAAATTTGTTTTAGTTATGGCTAGTTAAGGGTCGTCTAGTGATATTTTTGGAAGGTTTGGTAAACTAGTTAATTAGTTGCAACTAGTAAAGGTGTTTGAGTTAGCATGGTGAGGTGTGAGGGTGAGGTATGAGGCTACTTATCTATTTTAATTTAGATTAATTAATTAATTAATTAGACTTAGGGATATGGTGGTACATATTAAAGTATTTAATCCAAAGGGGACTAATGGGTGTCTGAATGTCGTACAGTGTCGTAAACGGGTCATTTTTTATCGTAAATGAGCTTAAGACATGGAGTGTAGAATTTAAGTGTCTATAGTAACTTGATGAACAAACATAGGATGATAACAGTCATGGAAATGAGAGAAGTACCTGCCCAGGTCTTAAACCTAAAGAAAAGGTACTCTCCTACTGATTAAAGGTATTATCTATGAGATTAGTTGAATCTTATGACCTTATTTTGATGGTTGAGAGTATAGTGAGTCAACCCTGATTAGCAAGATATGACAGATTCTTTATGAACATAGTTAATCCATACAACCTCATTAAATCAACAAGGAGACCAAAGTTTGGAATTTGGAAGGGGATCAATAATTGTTTAAGCCTTAATAGACATACTAAGGTCTCAATAAGAGCAAGGAAGAAGTCTATTTGGTTTAGAAAAATCTCAAGTATTTGGGAAAATTGACTTCAGGGGTAGATTTAAGAGGTTTAGTGAACAACAACAAAGAAAATGGAAACCTTAATCTTTGTTGGTAAGATGAGTTCAAGGAGGATACTTATACATACCTACACTATCAATATCTAGCCTTTAAACTAGAGATAGTTCACTTTATTAACAAAATTTTCCCATTTGGGATTCCTTAGATTAGTAAAACCCTACACCTAGGGTTTAAGGACGTAAAATCTAGTTTTTTTGAGAATAAACCACCTAAAATATTTGAAACTTAGAACATAGCTTTGTCTTGAGAACCTTTAGGTTGTGGAGAAGGAATGGGGTTGAAACATTTAGTCATAGTTGATATTTTCATGACATTTTCATTGTATGCCTATAAGCAATGGTTGAAGGCTTAGTGTTTGAAGTTGCTCATTTGGTTGAGGGTTTTGATGGTGAGTTAGACTATGTAACTTGGAAAAAATACATAAATACTTTCCCCTAGCTATTGAAGAAGGTTTAAAAGCTTGATACATCACCATTGTGCAAATGTCCCTGACAGAGTGGACTGAGGGCAGTTAAGAGAGAAAACTAGAGAGGGAGAGTTGAGAGTTAGGTCACCTTTAGAGAGAGAGAGAGAGAGAGAAAGAGAGTAACCTTGAGTTTGGTCCTAAGTGTCTACCATAGTCAGGGATAGGTGAATCCATAAGAAAATTGAAATAATTCCCTGAGGAAATTCTACTCCTTTGCTAGAGGACAACTACATTCTTGCTCTGACAAACTTAAGGATCTAAATTGAAGATTAGAGAGTGATTTTGAGTGAAATTATGCAGAGAAGGATCTATTGAATTTTGTGAACAAGAAGAGGGGAAATATGGGTATCTGCAAATACCAATAACTTATTATTTAAGTTCCTAGAACTCATAATAAGGGTGAAAATCTTCTGAGGCATACCTAGAAGGAGCTCAATAATAAAATTTTGAAAAAATTGGTTTAATTGTTGTTTTTCTTTTGGAACTACTCCATTTGATGGTTGAGTGATCACTCATTAAATATTAATAACATGGAGAAGGGGGATTACAGGAATAAAATTGAATTTTGGGCTTAGTTTATACCAATGAACAAAGGCAAATCTCTAGCCTAGGAAGAGTACGTTTGTTGTCAAGAAAGGTATTGTTTTGGTTATTGAACTAATTAGTGTGGTTGTGATATTTATTTGTATTTAGCTCTGCATCTTCAAGGATCTCTTAAATCTTCTCAAATAAGTTGTACATTGTTAGATCAGTCCCTACAATAGATATGAAGTACTCAAACAAGTAAAATATTTTATCTTTCTCCATTCTAAGCATGCAAAGGTTATAAATCCGTGTCTTAAAAAAGAGAAAATTCACTCCAAATATTGTCGAAGGGTTTTCAAGGAATAAATTGTTAGGTCACGTAGTTGAGGAATAACACATCACACTACTATTTCTTTGGGTATATTTTATATTATACAATTAGCCCACTTTATTTATGTCAATATACATAATGCCACCCCTAAGGGGCTGGTTTAGATTACACTCGCACTTATAGAAACACATAGGAAAACTACATAAGAATTGATCCCATACGAGGGTATGCAATGTAACACTTGGATTGGTTCATTAGATGGGGTTGACCACCAATGGTAGTCTAGCCTCACTATACACACATGCCAACTCCTTTTCGTTTATCAGTGCTTTGATAAAGGGCACTATAAGTTATAGGGTTTTTACTTTGTTGTAGGTGATTATATGTCATCCAAAAGATGAAAGAGAAAAAGTGACATGTAGCAAAGTGAATTTAAAGGGAAGTGAAGAACTCATGAAGTTTTACTTCCCAAGTGCAAAAGGGTCCAAGATTTTACATTCTTGGTCAAGAGCGTATTATTCCAGATCTATATTTTACATAAGTTATATGGTCATACCCCTACTCGGTACATATCTCCAGAACCCATAACAAATCATCTTAAATTTCTAATGTATTTTCCACCTAATTACACATTTAGGTATTCTCTATTCTTACCTATTTTTCCAAGTCTTCTTCTCCTCTTGTGTATTTGAGCTATTGTTTATCACTTATCAATCATTGCAAGTATTAATGCATTATTCTAGTTATGAATGATTGATTAGATCATAATAATCCCCTGTTACAAACCCATACATCTTTTTTTATTACTATGTACTTTTATACCATTGATTTAACTAGGGTGTAAACATTTGGTGAACTTGAATTTTCAATCAAATGTGTTTCTCAAACCCTATCAGACCTAGGTTTTTCTCTTGTTTGTTTTAGTGTGTTTGGATTCAATGTATCATGGATCATTATCATTATCATCATCTCTGTCTCAATCCAAAATTTTATTGACATTTTCTCTAATAGAAGCCGTTATACCTATAACTTGGCCCATGTTTCTCCTTTGTGTGAGGATGGTGAACCATGTGTTGATTCTACTTACATTGATGTACACACTGACACTACCATCTCTATATGTTATAAGCGTACAAATGCTATTGCCGATATTTTTGCTCATTTAGTGTTGATAAATTTCACTAATACTATATAAGGAAGGGGTTATCATAACACATTGTATTAACCCTAAATCAAATGAATCAATTGATGGTTGATAATATAGAAACTAAACTAATAGATAATGTGTTAAATGATGTTTTAGATCAAATATACATACATACAGACATAGAAATCACTCTAAGGAGTAATGCAAACAATTAAAAGTGGGTTTTGGGAAATAGGAGTCACTTAGCTTATTCAGATAATATTTTGGATTTGTTGGTGGGTGATCTCAAACATGAACAGAGCTTGGGAACTGGATAAATATTATGCTACATTGTTGGATCTATTGGGTCAAAACCGTACAGTATAATCATAATCGTACAACACAAATTGACCTATTTATATTGTTTTAGACCTGTATAGAATTGGGATATGCAAAATTTAGTGTCGTTGTGTCACTATTTTTTTTACCTTTTTAAATATTCAATGTCGCATCAAACCCCATGTTTCACACATGTACCTACAAAATAACTATAGCTTCCCTCCAACACACTCAAACACACAATAGATTAAAAACAAATACAAATGCTTGAGTCAGATTAACATTGGTGGTCACCCCATATGTGAGTCATTGAGCATTGCACTACATTTCAAACTCCATGTAGTTCTCCTAGTGCTTTGCAATATTGTGCATGCAACTATCCCTTCTCCTAGATTTTCCATGGAATGATTATAAAAGGATTTGTGATATGTTATTAAGGGTTTGGTTTGTGCATCTCTGCTAGTAAATTTTAGGAATGTTATTCCCTCACCGTTACTCTACTCTTATAGAAACCTAGTCTATGGTTATGTGTACGTGCATGTGTTGTAATGTAGAGGGTTTTATACTTGGGTAATAAGATACAAACTTGGAATGTTAACCTATTCATTTTCCTCTTTCTATGTGAACACTTTGGAATTATACTGTGAGAAGTTGGATTTTGTTTATGTCTAAATTTAATTACTAATTAGGATATAAAAACTTGCATATAGGTTTGTGTTGTTGCGATTCTTGAAAATATAAACATCTGAGTCCTTGCAGATTTGTTTATGTATATATCATATGCTGGGCCCAGAGAGAGTACTTTAGAGATGGACATACATATTGATAACAGTTTGAGGTTACAATTCCACAAGATATTTCTATGTATATGGTAAATGTATGTATGCTATGTCATACATACATGACCTTTGTATGTATAGAGGGTGTGTCCAGTGTGATATGAACCATGTATAGTATTGTGTATATATATCCTGATTGATATGATAATAAGAGAATGTACAACTTGATATATCAAGAAACAACTAGTAAATATGATGCTGTGTACTGTAGTGTATGTATATGTAATCCTAGACTAGTGGTACTTAAATATATATTACATACATACATACATACATACATATATATACATATATATATGTATGTATATATGTATATTATATATGTATATGTATATATATATATACATATATATATACATATACATATATATATACATATATATAACATAAATATAATACATATATATATGTATGTATGTATGTATGTATATATGAGTTCATTCTCTTGATTTTTAAACTTTAGTGGAAATAAAAAGGTCAACCCAAACATATCAAAGCTCATAAAAAAGAATAACAAAGAGACCCACAAATCAAACTTAATAAAAAATAATAAGGGTCCAATACCATATAAAAGGTTTGGTACCGTATGTAAGGCTCGGACCCTAATGTATAGTTTTAGATCAACACCAGATGCTAAGAAGGTCAAAAAGGGAAATATACCGAGGCCTTTGTGATGCGACATGAAATCATAGAAAAATAATCATCGTAAGAGATCAAATCAATCAATGAAAATCCAAAGGAGAGTAGGTAATACCACAAATATATATTTTCAAGGTCTTAAACTTGTGTACATACAATTCTAATAAAAACATGATGTAATAATGATTTTGTGTAAATTTTAGTGTATACATTTGCCCCCTATGTTAGTGAATGAAATTTATTAGTGTAAAGAAAAAGAAGAAAGGTACCCGAAAAAGTGTTGAAGCAAGAACAAATAGGAGTGTGCTGAGAGAACATAATTGTGTGTGGTGAATGTCATGAGCTAACAATAGACTCATGTGGAGATAATGGAGAAGCATGTTATAGTGTCGAGTGATCTTTTTTGGCTATGTGAAAAAATCATTTTGGAGACATGGATATTTGTATTTGGTGTATTCGAAGGGTTGGGGGTGATCAAATCCCCAACATATTGTGTTTATACAGTGTAAATATGGGAATTGGGTGTCCTAACACCAAAGGAAGAGTTTCACTATAACACATCCCCAAATGAGACCACACCACTGCAGACGGATCTAGGTCACATTGTTATTGAAAAACCCGTGTAAAGGTATTAGGGAATGATGTCTCATTGTCCCTACCGTATAACACACAAGTGTTTAATTCGAAACTATGAAATTGTTATTCATGTGTATATATGACTTTGTTTTATTTTTCTCGTGTGTTTGTATAGTATAGTGGCATTGTGGTGTTTACAATTGGTTTATATTTGATATGTGATGTATTTATGTAATTGAATGTTGATTTATTATACCATAAGGTTAGATTGCAATTATATGACATATGATAATAAATTTTGCCTTGCACAACTGCATTGCATATAGTTTTATATTGAGAATTACAACTAACAAAGGATGGTCTTGTATGGCCGACCAACTAGTGCTTTGATTGTTGATTTCAGAGATGTAAACTGGGGATGACCCTATGTGTTTGGCACTATAATTGGCCCCCTTTCGGTGAAATGGAGATGGACAAACCATGTCACTTGAGTCAAAAGAATATAAAAAATAGACTGTGTGTTGATGGGACATACATTGGGAAAAATAATTTAGTGATTTGAGTGTATAATACTTGTAGTTTGTGAGAATTATGATAAGATAGATAATATAATTAAGTATAGAGGATATATGATATAGAGATAAGAATCTGTGTGCACGACCGCATAGTGTATGTGATATAGCTAAATGATGCAACATCACAGACAACATGTAAAATGGATTATCAGGCCCCAAGATATGGTTTATATCATGGTATAGGTATTATTGGAGCATTAGAATTTAAATCAAAGTGAGAATCATAGATTGTTACAAAAAGATTTAATATATATAGCAAATAGAAAAGTCAAAAATTTACATTTCATTTGTAATCGAGTAATATAAAAATTTTGCTATGAGACTAGAAATATGTTGAGGGCTAAATATGCGATCCTATATCAATTTAAGAGGGTGATAGAGGCTATACAGACTCATATGATTAATGACCTAGTGAGTGCATTTAATGAATAGATTTAGTATGAAATACCCTGATTTTTATTATTTTTTTTGCAAATTTTAGTTTTTAACATATTTTGTAGAAGAGTTAAAAATGGATCAAATGATACAGTTTTGGAATAAGGTCAAAACCACACAGTTCTGACTTAAAACCATATGGTTTTGACCAAAACCTATGGTTTTGAATCCAATCATATTTTTTGATAAGTGATGATATTAAGAGTATGTTTTTGGTGAGTATATGATATATATGTGAAATGAAAAGAGACTAATACATGTTTTTGTGTTGATATGTGTTTACAGAGAGATGTGCACCAGAAAGAGTTTCACAGTGGTCAGAACATATACACCCTATTTTCCTTAGGTATGGATGTTATCGATTGGGACCTACTAGATAGAACAAGACTGTCAGTAGCACTGTTGGGGAATGTGCTCGTAAATATGTACCTAATTACAAATTTTTGTGAGAAGTGAAATGTCGACACATGTAGCTTAAATGAAAGACAAATTAGAGTATGTGTACTGTATTATGAGAATTCCATTAATTGGACATTAGGTACATGTTTTGTCTATAGATACATCATATCATATGATAATTGCATGAAGAAATTTTTATGATGAGGTAGGCCAAAAGAGCCCTCAATTAGACTAAGCACTATTGTGACATCTCAAGTTCCACGATTGTGGAAATATATTGCATTTTTATTAGCTTCACGTGTGTAGCAATTTATGGTGGTGGTGTATTCATATCATATAGGTTGTGGCATATTTGTTAGGATATAGAGGATAATGTGACCCATTATGCATGGGATCAATGCATGTTAGCACACCTATGTAGAGACTTATATAGATTTACTTTGGAGAGCCATAGTCGTGGCATCACATCTATTACATTATTACACATTTAGGATTATGAGCATATTAACTATATGTGGCTCTTAGGTGGGCCCCAAATTGATCGGGCTCAGCCAAATATAGTGGCATCACGATGGGTCCTATAGGTGAGGTTTTAACACTATGACCTACAAATCGATTTTCGATAGGTTGACATCGGAAAATATTATATTGAGACTATATAGAGACTACCCAGGGTGTCTAGAGGATGTTGTAGAGCTCCATCACATTTGATGGACCATATGGTTAGTAGAAAAATTCCCCATATAGGGGGAATTAAATCAGTGTGAGAGATTCACCCATTACTTTAGGATCATGTAGGAGGTGCCCCCGCCATCAAACCCATGGATGCGGTCCACACATACAACTCATATATATGGGGCCCATCTTGGGCCAATAACTACTACCACCCCCACCAAGGGAGGTGGATGATAAAGATGACATGGGTTACATAATAACCTTTATAGCCTACTGGGTTAAACATCGATTTCCTATACTAATGGGAGGCTCAGATGGAGGTGTATCACCTGATGGTTTAGATAAAGTTCAGGGTTCTTCACCTGCAAGTGGTGAAGGAGAGGGATCTGTCTCGGTGGGAATGAAGTAGCAACAATAGTGGTACAACGTAAGTATAGATTTTGATTAAGTGATTTTTGATAGTATGTTATTGATTTTTGTTAATATATTTATGTTGATGATTGTAGACGTGCTTACTAGACCACTATTTTAGATGCCTCGATGTGTACGTTAATATGGAATGTTCTAAGGGACTAGTATCCCCAGATTTTACCCTGAAATCTGAGACTAGCCCTTTAAAAATTTTCATTATTTTCAATGTAACATGTCATTTTGTGTTTGCTTTTCCTTTAGTTGTTTACATTGCTCTAAGGTATCCCTAGAGAGTCATAAAAGCCAAATTCCCCAAGTACCCACATGTTAAAACTCACTCAATCCCTTCACTAGGTTTTGTCTGAGAGAATTTTATTTATTTATTTATTAAATAAATAAAGTTATTTAAAAAATAGATTGAGCTAAAATTTGAGGATATAGGCTCTATAAAGCGTTTCACCGCATCATTATTACCATAGAACATTCATTCAGGGGGAAGAATTTTTGTAGATCAGTTAATTGGAGAATTATTTTGAGCAATTGCATGCAACTTCTTTTGTTTTGTTTTATTTCGTTTTTGTATATGTTTTGGTTTGTTTTCGCTGGAAATTCCTATATCCTATTCATTCTTCCTACCAGATCCTTCCCCAGGCCTATGGTTGAAAAAATATCTAGTATTTTTAATTACTAATATGTCTAAAGGCGATCAAAGCTCAGGATTCTTTCAGAAGATTGCAAGAGGTAGCTTGGTCCAAAAAGGTGCAAAAATGGATTTTATGAATATAAGAAAAATATTGCCATCAATGCGTAGAGCTCGAAAAAATATGCACTTTTAGAGAAAACGAAAACTAAACCAGATTCATGGAATGAAAGTTATGGCACATGCAAGTTTTTGTTGCCACATCTTCCCAGACCATTTCCAAAAATGGAAAATTTTATTCTATGCTTGTGTTTTCTTCACCAAAAATCCAAAAAAGGAAAGAAACGAAGTGTTCATGCCAGTCTCAATTTTGAAGGATGTCTTCCATGTCTTATTTTCATGTTGCCTTACATGATGAATTTTCACACAATTTTAAAGGCATAAGTCATAATGCAAGCCACACTTTTTTTAAGGAAGGATTTAAGCCGCCAGTAGGAATTTTGGAAATGGAAAGAAAGTATAAATTTATTGTCTGCCCAGTAGGTTACTTTTTCCCATCAAGTCAAAATCACTTAAGCTACCAATGGCCTTTTTAGAGGTGACAGGAAAACAGAAATTTCCTACTTGCCTAGCAGAGTGAAAATTCCCATTATAAAAGAAAAAACACTTAAAGCACCAGTGGAAATTTCTTCCCTTCCTAATAGAGTGAATTTTCCCATCAAAGAATTTTATTCACCCATTCAAGTCACATTTTTCAGAAGAAGGCTATTTTCCATACAAGTCACACTTTTTAGAAGGAAGGATTTAAGCTACTAGTGGGAATTTTGGCAGTGGCAGGCAAGCGAGAATTTTTGACTTGCCTAGCAGGGTGAAAATTCCCATTATGAAATTTAAATCACTTAAGTGGAAGATGGGATTTTTGGAGCTGCATTGTAGGGTGGAAATTCCTATTGCTTTGACTTCCTATTTTTAGCAATTTGCCTTGCCAAAAAGTGTGACCCACCTTGGCATTAATGCATGTATTTAATGATATTTATTAATGGTATTTCTAGTCAATTTTGGCACCATAAATATAAGGAAAGTCAAGGCAAGTGGATGAGCTAAAGAGAAGTTAAGGAAGCATGCTAAAAATAAATAAAATAAATTCATTAAAAAACAATTAGAAGCATGAAGACTTGGGTGCCCAAATTGGAAGAAAAAGCATGTCTTTTAATTAATTAATTTCCAAAAATAAGGAAAGACAATTATTAAAAATAGCATACATATGGCTATATAGGCATGTGATGCCATAAGAGAGAAGAAATTAATTTTTTTATGGATTTTGCAGCCCAGAACGATTTTGGCATTGTTGTCACCCTCAAAATTCCTCTCATTTTTCAAGTCAAGTTTTGAAAATTTTGAGTTGGCGCCTTTGAGAGATGTTTGAGAAAAGTGAGAAGTTTGGAGAGATAGAAAAATTGTTTCCTCCATTCAAATGAAATTTTCAAATCCTTTCTCTATGATCGTGGATCACATCGAGCCTAGTGTTGTTTACAGTTCTCCTTTCCATGAGGAGCAATGTGTTATTCAGTCATAAATGGCAGAGTTTTCCCTCTCTGTATTTTTCCACACTCGTGAGTAATGGGCATATCTTCCCTATACTTTTTGGCCCCAACATCCACGAGTAGGTGGACATCTCTGATTGGATGCGGGAAGGCGTGTGGTCGGGTCCCTGTTGGAAATTTAGTTTTGTATCAAGAAAGGCAGTGTTCAATCGAGGCCCAAATCGGCTAAGTATAGAAGGACCATGGAAAGTGCCACGTGTCTCTGTGGAAAACTTTTGGTATGGCACACAAAAGCGGAGACCCCAAACATGCGCATGCCCTCCACATGTCTAGAGCCCGAAAAGATAAAGCCAATCGATAAATCGGCTAAGTATAAAGAGTTGGTGGAAGCTTCCATGCGTCCCAATGATACACCTCCAAAGGCCAAGTTCAAAGCATGATCCTAAGTGAGCGTAGACTTGCCACATGCCTCATTGGTGCAACTTTAGAAGTGAGATCTAAGGTACATACCCTAAATGAGCACCAATCCTCCATGTGTTCAGAGGCTTACAAAGTTAAATCAGTCGTTGAAAGGTTTAAGGCTAGCGGAAAGAACCATGTGTCTCTTCGGCGCTCTTTCAAGAGGTGAAATACAAAGTGAGTCCCCAAACAAGCACAAAGCCTCCACATTTCCAGAACCCAACATAGTCACTCATAATAAGCAGAAGGGACCTAGCCAAAAAATGGAGAAAGAGAAGCGGGCCCAAATCGGTTTAGTATAAAAGGATCGGCGGACGACACCACGTGTCTCATCGGCGCACCTTCAAGGGTTGAAGCCAAAGGTGGTTCCCCAAACATGAGCCAACTCGCCATGTGTCTCATCAACACAACTTCAAAGGCGTGGCCCAAAGAGAGAGCCTAAACTAGCACCAGCCTTCCAAGTGTCTAGGATCTAATAGAAGTCAAATGGGTAGCAAGCCCAAATTGACTAAGTATAAAAGAACCGGCGGAGCTCTCCATGTGTCTTAACGATGCACCTTCAAGGGTAAAAGCCAAAGGCAGTCCCCCAAACAAGTGCTAGCTTTCCATGTGTCCCAGGTGTGAAAAGGAGATAGATCTGGCTATTGAATCGGCTAAGTATAGAAGGGTTTATGGAAGCCTCCACGTGTCATCTCGGCACAACTTCAAAGGAAAAAATATGGGGGCAGGTCCCAAATATGCACTGAACCTCCACATGTCTAGGGTAAGACATATGGCCCCACCAAACAAAAGGGACTTAGCCAAAACATAAAGAAACAAGGCAAGGTAGTGGAAGGAGCCATGTGTCTCTTCGGTGCTCTTTCAAGAGGAAAATCCAAACAGAGTCTCCAAATGAGCGAGAAGCCTCCACGTGTCCTGGGTCAGACATAAAGCATTCGCCAAACAAAGGGAAAAATTCAAATGGTTTCAGATGTAAGTTAGTTTTGAGTCCCAAAATTTTAACAACTTCTTTAGAAATCAAATTAGCTTGTGAACCACTATCAATAAGAGTGTCTATTTTGGTATGCTATTTATTATTCTTATGTGGAACAACTCATTTCTTTTCCTCTCAGCATATTTAGATTGATTTTTTGAAGAAGAAGCAATAATAGAAGGTTTAGTGTAAGAAGAGGAAGAAATAGAACCTTGAAGACCCACAACAGTCACTTTTGTTTCATCACCTGGATTAGATCCCAAGTCATGTTTACCAAAACATTAGCTTTCTTCTCTTTCTTATTCCATAACTTCTTTGTTTAAGTTTTGGATGAAGCTTCTAGCATTTATCTTCATCAGGGTTTTTCTTGCAATGGTTACATAAGGGTATTCCTTCTTCTTGTTTCACAATAGAAGTGAATTTTGTCTTATCCTTTCCGTTACCTTTGTCTTTGTTTTCAAAAGGCTTATGAGACTTCTTCCCATATCCTTCTTTGCCAACCTTACCCTTGGCTTCCATGTGGGTAGCTTGAACATAAACTTCATCAAGGTTAGAAGGATTAAACATTAAAACAGTATGTTTTAAATAATTTTGCAAACCTCCAATATATTTAATTAGAGTCTCGGGACTGTAAAGAGGAATTCCTAACATCAATGCCTTCTTTCTAAACTCCTGAGTATAGTCTTGCACACTTTGTCCTTTTTTTTTCCTTAAATTTTTCCAATCCATAGTTGTCTGTTGCATATATCCAAATGGATAAAATTGCTCCATGAGCTCAAACACAAAAATAATCCAAGAAGATATCAACTTACCATGATGTTTGAGATCTTCCTAAATCTTACTCTCCCGCCATATAAGTGTTGTACCACCCATACAGAGAGTAGCTAACTAGATTATTACTTCCTCATTTTCAATCTTTTGAATCCTATAGTATATCTCAATCTACTTGACCCAATTGTCTACTTTTTCTGCATTTAGCTCACAATTATAAATGGGAAAATCAAATTTAACATCTAATTTCAAGTGTGGAATGGTGTTACTAGTTGTAGAAGAAGAGGGTTTCTTGGAAGGAGAAGAAGGAATTTCATCTTCCTTCACCTTCTGACATTCCTCATACATTTCTTCAACCATGGTTTTCATTTGCAAGAAAGCATGTTGAAACTCTGCCTCAAATATTTCCATTCCCATACTTGATTGTTGGCTTGCACGTCTTGTACCAATTTCCGGATCAATCTCTACACGATCTCCTTCACCACGCCTTGATCTAAACCTGGTTAACATACAATATTGTGCTTGTGCCAAATAATGTTATAGCCTTGATCACTGGCTCTGATACCAAACTAATCCAAAAAATTCAATTTTAATAAACTTCACAATTACTTGAAATGGATTTAACCAAATAATTTCTCTCAAATTATATCCAACATACAGCAATTTTAATTTTAAAAAAAATCACACCAATTAATACTCAATGGCATAAAATTTGCAAAAATAAGAAAATAAAACACGGAGACACAGAATTTTGTTTACGAGGTTCACCAATTGGCTACATCCTCCGGTCCACTCTACAAGTGTTCTGATTAATTAATTTAAACTCTTTAGAATAACAATACAACTCCTCAAAGTAAGCTTACAATAAACCTGTTTCTGGTGATTATCTGTAGAAGAAATTCGCTGCAAGAAAATAAAATATTCCTCTGTCAAATTTTTCCTTTCGTATTTTGTCTCTGCAATCAAATAATAATGCACCTATGTATCTTCTTTTCTTTCAAGCCTTACAAATACCCGTATATATATACACATTTAAGTGTATATTTATCAAATTTAATCCCATTTAAATCTCCCAATAATCCTCCCAAAGCCCATGATTTTCTCTTATCCATATGAGTGGATTTTAGCAGCAAAAATGGAGGAATAATCCCACATATAATGGGATATTACCAATTTTAGAATTTATCAAATCCTTCAAATCCTCCATTTAATGTGTGTACTAATTCCACATAATGCTAACCACCCTCCTCCTTCTCCCGTGGATATTTTCTTGGTTGTAATTTGGCTTGCCTAGGAAAAATGTGCCAAAACTTGGGAGAGGAGATTTGGTCAAATTTTGAGAAATTTAAGGTGCTTAATTAGGATTAATTAAGCATATATCTTAGGATTAATATATGAATTAATAAATATGTTAACTAAGGGTATCTTTTAGTTGGAATATTAGCCAGATGTTCCACCTACATAATACCACTAGTTAGCAAAAATAATTCGAAAATTTGAAGATTTAA
Source organism: Taxus chinensis (assembly GCA_019776745.2). Taxonomy (NCBI): domain Eukaryota; kingdom Viridiplantae; phylum Streptophyta; class Pinopsida; order Cupressales; family Taxaceae; genus Taxus; species Taxus chinensis. The sequence goes on along the minus strand of CM034155.1, from coordinate 570,607,360 downwards.
AATAACTAAGACAGTCAAGAATCAACTTCTGAAATGCATAACTTTTGCTCACGGACTCAGTTTCTACCTATTAAAAAGTTTTCAGAAATCTCTTACCAAGATCTTGATTTTTCCAATGGTTTTCGTTGACTTCTAAAATTGATCAAAACATTTTTGTAGGGAAATCCTCTGGATCAATGAGTATGCTAGACCCCATTCTTGTTTACTTGATTTTCCTTTTTGATTTGATTCCTTGCAGATTATATGGAGCGTTCACGTCGCCATTGGAAGTGTAACCTCTTTGATGTACATGAGGCTTTGTATTGATCCTCGCAGACTAATCCGATAGTAGTTCTCATCATAATTTGAAAAAAATAAGGAATCATGTGTGTATGTGTGTATTCTCCCCATTTAGAAACAAAAATAGTCTCTCGTAAACCTCTGTAGAGACACCTCTGTTGATTTGTCCCTGAAGAGTTGGGATCCTTAAGGGTGGTGAGATGTCAATGTGAGTTAGAAGTTGAGCTTTGGGTGATATCTGTATTCAAGGTGAGTCAGACTCAACGAGATCAAGGAATGAGTTGAAGCTCATGCTAAGCAAGCCAAGATATATTGACATCTACAAGTGAGCCACATCTGAAGCAAGCTTACTGGACAAGCCCAAAATGGGCTACATAGTCAAAATAAGTTACCAAACCATTGAGCTCAAGCTCCAAATATCTAATTTTCACTAAACCACAGCCGAGTGAGTTGATCTGAGCTCCCCAACCATTCACAACGGCAGCTATAAAAGCAAACCCTGCGGTAAATAAAAAAAACAGGTAAGCAAACAAGTGGAAAACAATACAAAATTAAACACAAATAAGCGGTCAACTAAAATCTCAAACCTAACCCTAACCAACTTGCTATGTCACTGAGCAAAGTAGTGAGTTGTTTCTTAAGCATAAGCTTTCTTTTTAGTTAAATATCAGATATTTCATTCCTTATCAAATGAGTTTGAAGAACTTTGTTCTATTGTAAATGGTTCCATAACTAGATTAGAAGATGAAGCAATACAAAATGTTAGTTTGATAGGTCCAATCAAAATTCTAAGTTCATCATCTTGTTTGGTGTGTTCGATGACATGTAACCACATATTCAAGAGGCCAAAACAAAAAAAGAAGCATGGGATCAATCACTAGCACCTAGGGTGATCCTATCCTCCTGTGGGTGCTCTTTCCCTCTACATTCTTGGGTTTTTGAACCCTCATCGAGCCTTTACGACATTGTTTGTAGCCTATTCCAACATATACACAGTCCAGATTACTCTCAGGTTGCACTAAATCACCTAAGTCATCATCTCACTCTCATTTTCTTAGGGTTTTACATTAATGAATGCTTATTGCTTGGACATTACTGTAGTTTATTATCTTAATATCATCTATTACAATATCTATTTTGAAATAAATATTTAATCCAAATTATATTTAGTAAGAAACCAATTACTCTTCTCAATGTCTCTTGTGAAATCATTGCCAAAGCTCTTGCTTTGTGCATCCACAACCTGTTACCTGTGATTGTTAAACCAAAGTAAACAAGGCTTATCACAAGTAGATACATTTTGGATAGTATTATTACAGTTTGGGAAGGTATGGAATGGGCTCAATGATCACAAAAAAAATCCTTGTTTATTAACATTGATTTTTTGAGAAATCTTATGAAAGGGTTGAATGAAATTTCATTTTGGCCATGCTCAAAGTAGTTGGGTTTAGACATACCTCTATGATCATTATGGCTGTAATGTTTTTTGATGCCTCTTCTTATCTCTACATCAATGGTGTTTAATCTGAACCTTTTGGGATTTTTCAATATTTTCATTAATGTGGCCCTCTAGCACATACTCTATATATTTTAGAAGCTGAAGAATTTTCCTATCTTATCACCAATGCCACTTAAAGTGGCTTACTAAAAGGAATTACCCTGCTAGGATTACCTCCTTCTCAACTCGATAATGATCATTTTCCAAATGATTCCTTTCTCAGCTTACTTGAAAATAAGGATGATGTTCAAAATGTTTTCTCTTTCCCATATGTCTATTTCCACTCCCCAGGTTTGAGCACTCAATGGAAAACTAATTAGTGTTACAGACACTCTTTTTTGCCTCCCCCCATGGTTATCTCTTCTCTAATGGAAGTGTATTCAACATGGAAAAATCCTCTTCTTTTTGTGTGCCACTTTTGCAGTCTAAGCAACCCCCTCGTGACTCTGGCAATATGTTGTTGATTGAGTTAAAAATAAGTTTTCATATTGGATCATGGAGCCTCTCTCGTTAGTAGGAAAATATCAAATTTGTTCCAATGTTCTTATGGCCATGTATGTTTACTATTATTCCTATTGGGTACCTTTCAAATCTTCTTACAAATAACTTGAGAATAGGGAGCTGCCCTCTATGCCAAATGGATTTTTCATGCCATTGATGGTCCGAAGAAATGAAAAATTATGTTGTGTGAAACCGCACTATTGAGGATTTTCCTCAAGATTACAAAACCTAGAAGGGTTTGGATCTTCCAAACTTACTTTTTTTAATCAAATCCCCTATTAATGTGATTGGATCATTTGTTATAAAAAAATTATTTGGAAAGCTTGGGAGAAGATCAAACCCTTGCCTACTTTACAATGGCTATCCGTCAATTCCCACATGGTTTGGTGGTCACTGGTCATAACCTTCCATAATATGTCTCTTGAAAAGGTTCCCTGGGTTCACATCCTCAATTTTTTCAGATGAGGGATTTTCACGTTGCAAGATATTTTTAGCCATCCTTGTTGACAACTTCTGACCCGACCAAAAGCTAAGGATAAATTCTCACTATCTAATATCGATCATGCTTCATATCAAACCATTCTCAAAGCTATTCCGACCAATATTTCACACCAAATTTTGATTTTGTCTTCTAGGCTTTGGTGGAAGGATTGGAAATGGTTTCCACATATGTCATTCCTTAAGTAAGAGGTTGTGATTTGTGTCTCCCAAACTTCCAATGGTGAATAAACTAAACCTTTTTTTGTCCCTTTATTCTTCTTCTTTGTGTTGGCAACACAAATTATCCCCTATCTGGTTTGTCATTTTGAAGCACAAACTTGCTCACTTTCCATGGTGTATAATTTTGAAGCCCAAATTTTTCTCTTTTTTCTCATATAGTTGTAGATTTCAATATTTTGGTTTTTAACAAACCTTTGATTGTGTCTATTTTTTATAGATTCGAGTCAAAGCTAAGAAAGTGGCATTGGGTACAGCCCACCTCTAGAATCTTCTACATCACTAGGGAAATTCTCCTTGTATAGTTGTGTGTTTTTCCACCCTCTTCCAGTTGAGCTCCCTCTCCAAAGGGGTCGCGACCATTGGAAAATTCGTTCTTTTTGTTGCTCATGCAGCCATTTTGGGCAGGGGTCACCTCCTCACTGCCACTCTCCTCCTTTGGTTCAGTAGGGAGGGTGGGGCTTGTCACCTCCTTGCCATCACAACTCACTGCCACCATCGGATATTAGCAAGTTCCCTTGGTTGACATTGGTTATTTTGTTGCCTCGGGGGAAAGAAAATCAAACTGAATATCAACATGAGGGTAGTGTCGCCGCTACCACTGGATGAGAGCCCATTCAAATGGGAAATACCTTCTTAGCTGCAAGTGGGGCAGGTTCGATGATAGAGATCCTCCGCCTTCGGCTCTGTTTGCGGTTGTAGCCTTATGTGTTGATTTTATACGTTGTGGTTTCCATGTGGGCTCTTGTTTCTCTTGTTTTTGTTTTCCTTACATGTGGGCGAGTTTGAACTTGAGGCATACTTCCATACCACGTACTTTTTTTGTGAATAGTTGTACTATCTTATTTGTGGATAATATAGGAACTATTTCATTAAAAAAAAGAATGTAAAGTGCATATTATTATTATTTAATTCAACAACCTACAGTTTTAGAAGTATTTTCTTTGTTTTCTTTTTCATCGGAGTAATCAGTGGAAATTGAGGAGGCAACTCTATACTAGGATGCCATGGAATTTGAGGAATTTTTCTTTGCTGTTTGGTATTGTATTTCAGTTATCAGTGTTAGATGATGACTCTTGTATTGGTACTAGCAACATCATCCATAGGTGATTGTGGAAGGTTGATAGGCATAAATATTACTTTTATTCATAAAAACATTGACAAAAAACATATTTGAAGGCTTATTTTAATGAGAAGTATATTGCTTAACTCAGATATTGGATGATTTAATAGACGTGGTGGAAAAAATTTACACATGTTTAAATATAGAGGTTGGACATGTGTAGATTACATGAATCGTGATCTTTGGTTTTCTAATAGTTTCCTATAGAGACATATATCAATATTTTTATAACGACACAACTAAGAGACACTCAACTCTTCTCCAAATAGGAAGTTCTTCTCAAGTATTATTAAGAGCTCATTCATTTTTTGTATGACCAAATAGTCTTTGGAACATTTTTCTATTAAGAAAAACAGTCAATCATTTGAGTAATATCATGGAAATTTGAAGAAGTGGTATAAAAAAATCCAATTTCTCCATATTTCAGTGATGTTCTATATCTCACAGTATATGTAAGTGTTGGATTTTGAGGAGGAAAATAATTAGGATTAAAGTCTCCATTTTCACAAAAGCTAACAAGATGCTGACAATGGTTGTGGACTTTAACTTTACACGTACAAATTATATTTTCCTAAAAATTTCCAAGGTTTTTTCAACTAATCGATTTTTCACATATCTTCTTTCATTGCAATACATGAGGCTACATATCTTTCAGGCATTTGGTTGAACAATTTACATGCTTCCACAATTTGTAAGCAAAGTCCTCTCTTCATGTTTCTTTGGTCGATGTCCAATTCCTGTTTTGAAGCTAGCAAAGGTGAATAGATTAAATTCAAAATCTATTGGTTGTATTCGGTAATGCCAATAATCCATGGCATCTCTACAATAACAGTGACTGCAATGCATTTCGTCTCACACAAAAATAATTCTCTAAAAAAGCAATGTGCTTGATTTTAGGAATATACTTCCATTGGCTCTTGACAAAGACATTTTCTTGAAAGGTATGGGTTCCACGGATGCAATAAATATATGAGAATGCTCCTCCTTTTGGGAAGTGAGTTGTCTTTTAACTGTTATTCATATGCTTTGGATTAATTAGTGGAAGAAGAATCTGTACTGCAAATAATTTTTGTAGAGATGTAGCAAAGTATTCCCAGTCCCAAGAGGTGGAGACTTGATATTGTGATGCATGCAAGTTTGGGATGGAGTCATCTCATCCCCTTTCTTCATTGGCCAAAACACTCTCCCTCGACCACGGTTTCTTTGTTTTCTTCCTCACTTAGGAAAAGTTCACCCCCAACCAAAAAAATACATACAGTGCTTGGCCTTTGCCGACAATCATCCTATGTGGGTTGTCCAACATTCCGATGGAGCAGAAATCACTACTTTTCTCAAGTTATACCGATTTTACGATCATCCTCTTTGTGCTTATGTAGTCAAAAGTATCTGGATAAACTCTCTCAAAATATGAATACACATATATGTCATATCTTCTTAGTGTGACAGATGAAGAGGTTGGCATTCCTTCGAGGCTAGAAAAGTTTTTAGACATGGAGATTCTTAACGATCCATCTTCCATCCTAGTAGTGCTGCTCCGTTTCTTTCAAATATAAAAATGAAAATATTTTATGACGATTATGACGATGAGAATGGCAATTAGAAAAAGAATAATAATGATTAATTACTAAAAATTGATTAGCATGCAACATGGGCAGTTACTTTTCTTCTATTATAGCAAAATGTCAATCATGGTGGATTTTAAATGTTTGATTATGACAACGTGGTTTTTTATTTTTTTTAAATAAAGAACGACTACCAAAAAAATTCAGTTACAAAGAAAGTTGTCTCTAAGAAACCTATCGGCCAATAAATGTTCGAAAAAATGTATGTATGATAAAATATTTTTCTTCCAACTTATCAGAGGATCTATTGTGAAATCATGTTCGTGATTTTCACTTTTTAATCAAAGCCAGGGAAGTAGGTTGTTTTGAAACGATCATCAAATGTATTTATTTGCAACTCTTTGGAGAATCGAATTCATATCTCTTGTATTGGGATGCACTCTACTTAAAAGATCGTCAGTAAATTGTTTGACAAAATTTCTAATAAAATCTTTTATCTTCTCAATCCATCCTCTACTGTATTGGTAAGATTGTCAGCAAATTGTTTGAAGAAATTTCTATATAATATTTTTGATTGAAGTTAGGGAAGTTGATTCTTATATGATATATATATACAAATTGCCTCAAAGTCTGGGCATAGAGTTTTTTTTGCAAGGACTTTCTTTTTAACAATATGCATGCAGGATATCACATAAATATCGCATTAAATATCGTCTGGTCAAGATATTCAGATTCTGCAACCCTATATATTGAACGCCAATACAGATGTCAATGGTAAATTTGCTAATTTTTATTTGATAGATTAGTTATGTTTGGATATATTGTCATATTTTGTCAAACAATTCGCATTCCTTGCAAATGGTTCCATATTTTACACACGTCCAGACCTAGAATTTGATGGTCTATAGACCCTTTTTTGGTATTTTAAACGTAAATTACAATTTAATAAAAAAACAAACCCGTCAATTTAGCCAGGTATTTTTTTAATAAAACTATATTTCAGCAAGTTTATATTATTTAAAAACCGTAAAATTTCATAATAGTCAAATATTATATATATATATATATATATGAAATCAGATTGGATTTAATTCATTTTACAAATATTCTATAAATCATATTGATAATGATTTTTAATAATTCCCAATGTAAATTTATAAACTAAAATAAGTTTATGTGAATAATGAATTTATTAAACTCAGAGTTCACACGTTGTCTTTTTTTTTTTTAAAAACATATAAGTTTCTGATTTCAATGATATTGTGACTGTATTTATTTTCATTTTGTCATTACCAATTGCAATCTACAAGTTTCAATTTAACTTTTATGCAAGTTTCAATTCAAATTTTTATTGCTATAGGAAAATTTAAGGAATCTTGTTATAGACATTCAAGAAGAAGCTTGAGATACAAACATCAATACAGGTACATAATTATTATTTTGAATAACATAGAATTATTACATATTACAATTTCATTTTTTGGAAGCAAGGACTATAAACTAGAGGAAAAATTGGGCCTTCAGCAGAGTAGACAAAGCTATTTCAATTGGGTTTTACAAAATATATAAAGATAGTTATGTGACATATTCATCTCATCATCTACTCTTGAAGGCAACTTTTTGATCTCTGAACAAGAACATGAACTAATATTTCTAAATACCTGAGATCATTTCCAGTATCATTTTTGCCGCCACGGAAGAATTGGTTGATTAAGCGTTGCAGACATACATGTTTATCGACAAATCACAAATTTAGGTTGCATATGTCCTTTCTTTTCAACAGCTTCGAAGCTGGACTGAAACCAAGGGTATTTCCTTCGAAACTTGTCGTGGTAAAAAATGGCTTGGGTTTTTAGATATATTTGTGAAAAATGCCCTCCTTGAAATCAATATTTTTTGTTATTCAAAGATATAAAATTACAATTCATCATTTGCTGTTAATGGCAACAATGATAAGAGGTTTATCATTGGCATTGAGTGCTTCATAGTTGGGAATCAGGATAGATTATAGGCCTTGCTACCACGATTGTTTCTGCTCTCATAATTTACTATTCTTCTTCTTTACTAGCCTATTGTTACATGATTATTCATCCAGTCAGAGTCGTCGCTCAGTAATAAAATACCGAAAAATTAAAGAAGGAAAAATCTTTAAGTTGGTAAACTTCTCTTCTCATTTTAACATCTGAATTTCTGTTTTACAATACCCACAAGAAAAATTTGATTTATCGCGTCTCATTTAATGAGTTTATAATTTAATTACTAAATTTAATTTATAAATATATTTATCATCCTAAAATTATTTTAAAATGATATATATCAATTAAGATTTTTTGACAATTTAAAATTTTATTCAAAACGTAAATTGAAAGATAACTATATAACGAAACCGTCATGAAATTTCCTTTTGACAGGCAGGGGTGACCGTCAAATTCCAGGCCTGCGTGACACGTCCATAAAAGAGGTGTTTTCAACAACCACGTTTGAATATTATTGTTTTGATGATTTTACTACCCTGTTCCAACTCTCCCATTTTGGCACAAGCTGGGAGATTGCTGGCAAAAGTTGCAGAGTTTAACTTTCAACTTGCCAAATGCATTTATGTATGATTCTCTACAATCTAACGTTCCAGGACACCATATTTTGTTGAGGCATTTGGCCAGATAATTTGTCTGCATATCTGTGCAGTCGGAATTACAATATCTGGTAAATTTCTCCCTCGAAATATTTTTTTAAGGGTTTCCATACCCTGTTCCAGAGCTTGTGTGGATGGAATTTCTGACATTAAGTAAATTTTCAATATGTTGCAATATTCTGTAACTATAGCTGCATATGTGATCATTTTCATATTTAATCTATTCTCTCTATGTTTCACTTGGATACGATATCAATTTTTTAAATTTTTTTAGAAAGTGTGTGGTTGACAATCTGTATAATAAGCCCACGACCAGAGGATACACATTTAGTTGATAATATCCAGAGCTAGGTAGGCATTAGTAATTAGCTGCTCAGTATTATTCCTAATATAGGTGTTCATAAAGTAAGCCTTTTTCTCAATTGCAAAATTAAACAGCACTGAAAAGGACAATTTTTGGTGCTAAAAGCATTTTACTAGACACTAGAGAGGAGGATCTGGTGCAGTTTTATCTACAAGTTAATCATATAATACTTTACCTGTATCTACTACCCTGCCCATAGCAATTATGGAACTGTGCACCAATTCACCACTTTCCAGCTGAACCACACAGTAATGTCCCGGGTTTTCATGAACCTTATTAATAATCTGTCTGCAACATGAATAAATGTCAAGTGAAAATAAAATTTCGATTGATTTCCTATTAGCATAGAGTTGGAAGTAGCTGCAAAATACCATGTCGGTCATAACAAGCTGTAAATTAACCTTAATCTTAATAAGCTGGGTTTCCTTGGGAAAATAGGGATGTTTTAAGCTATCCTAACGACAAAAATGTGCTACATAGATATTCTTCGCAAAGAGTTTCAACTTAACCATCTTTCAATTCTTTAATTCTTTGCATATATAAAGATCCAATTACCCTGCATCATATATTGAACATCATCTCTGTATCTCTGAGATGGATGATTTGAATCATTTTTATCAAGATATTCAACATAAAATAAAACAATAAAACTAGAAAATGTTCGTAGTCAAATTGAGAGCGGAATATGGAGCAGCCATTTTCGCACTTGCCTGAGACCGATTAACAAGTTGATGATATCAAGAAGTGAAGGGGAAAAATTAAGAATCATCTTGCTGATAACACAGAAGACAGAGGCGTGTATGAGAGCGCCAAGTTATTAGACTCTTGTAAGGATAACAATGGCTGGTCCGAAGCAGAGGATGAGGTAAAATGGGAATTGTTTATTTCTATCACCCTTTCCAATACCTTTACTACTATTGACATAGCAGGCCTTCTTGTAAAATCATCCTGTATACACCACATCCCCATGTCTAACATTCTCACTGCCTCTTCCTTGACATCCATCCCCTCATCTTCTAGTCCAGAATCTACCAATTCGATTAATGTTCCTTCTTCGGCCTTACTTTGTAATACTGAAAGCAACCCATGCCCTGAAACTTCTCGGTTTCTCTTTCCACTCACGATTTCGACCACCATTACACCAAAGCTGAAAATATCTGCCTTCTCTGTAAAATGCATGTTCAATAATTCAGGTGCCATATACCCCGGTGTTCCTCTCATCATAGTTATCACTTCACTTTCTTCTCTGTTAATCAACTTTGCAAGCCCAAAATCTGACCCTTGGCATTGAAATTTTGATCCAGAAGAATGTTCTGTGGTTTTATGTCGTAATGAATTATACGTTCTCGGCACTCTTCATGTAAATATGTTGATCCTCGCGCAATATGAAGAACTACTTTGGATCTGGTTTTCCAGTCAAGCACATGTTGACGGGTTTCGTTTGGAAATATCCATTTATCCAGAGAACCATTTGAAAGATGCTCGTATACTAGCATTCGATGGGACTTTTCTTCACAAAAACCTTCGAGTCTCACCAAATGAAGATGATGAATGTTTCCTAATGTTTCTACTTCTGCCCTGAATTCTTTTGTTCCTTGTCCTGCTCTGTCAAGGCATTTAACTGCGATCTTTGTACCATCAATCAGAACACCCTCATAAACGGAACCGAATCCGCCGCTTCCCAACTTCATAATGAAATCATTTGTAGCTCTCTGCAACTCCTGGAATGAGAATCTCAAAGGTAAGCCAGCCGGCCAGTCCACATGATCATCCTCATTCATTTTCTCCTCTTGTTTGTTTCTTTTAGATTTAATTCTCCATGCCCAGCATAAGAGGAACATGAGAGTCACTCCACCAACAACAGCAACACTGATAACTATAACCGAAGACTTACTCCCATTGGATGTTCTCTGAATTTTAATATAAGCAGTGGAATTATAAAACTTTTCACTTGGATTGTTCATTCTCAGAGAGTAGATAATGGACTCCAGATAACAACGACCACTAGAAAAATTGGCAGTGCCATCATACCTGAAAAAAGCAGCTTTGCAAGAGCAATTTTTGAGGCAAAGGCTTTTACATTCATCGCTTGACACCAATTCTGGAGTGGACGCGTTTTCAAAAGAATAAGTAAAATTCGAAATATGCACCACCTCCAAAAACTCATGATCTTGGTCGCTGGTTGTGAGGGTCTTTGGGCAAACGAGAGGACTGTGTGGAAGACAACCCAAATTGGGTTTGGAGACATCAATCTGATCAAAAGCATTGGCCTCTTTTGGACAGCTGCACTGACTGTCTGTGCAAATACCATAATCCCCACATGGTCTTGGATAATCACATACGTTCAGCGCATCAGTAGAATCTGTCAAATAGTCAGTAACAGATTTTCCTGTTTTGTCGGCAAAAGAATAAAACTGCATATGCCCATCTGAAGCCAACATAAAGTAGATGCAATTTTTGGGTATGGAAAGACTGAGATTAGATAGAGATCCTTCATGAAAGTAGTAGAGCGACTCATTCTCGAACTGTATATAAGCAAACTTCTCAGGGCTGGGTTCTTTTGGGTACCTAAAATACATTCGAGGAGGTGAAGTAGATGTAAACAATGCAAAACCGTCGAGAAGCAAGGTTCCAAAGAAAATACCCGGGCTTGTATTTGTAGGAGAATTGTTTGCAATAAGCTTCTGTCCCACCTTCAACTTCTGCCGCATAAGAAACTTATCAGTGGGATAATCAAAAGACTGCCACAGAGTTCCATTGGAATTGTTGAAAAGGACCAAGTTCCCAGATTCTTCGATTCTCATCCCTTGAAAATCTTCTGTATGTGTATTTGTAGACCAGACCAGAGTGCCATCTGCGTCTTTCAACACAAGATTTCCATTGGAGGTGAGTCCAAGAGTAGCGTTGTCCTCCAGCAAACGCTCTCTGTTTGCACTCCAAACCATTTGCAGGTCATGTGGGTTGGTATTATCATCTTTATAGATAGCAAAAAAGGTTGCAAATAAGTAGCCTGTGTCACATGGAACAGAGTAGCAGAAGAATCCACATCCATACTGCAGAATTGCACCATTATAGGAGATATTGTTGGTGAGAAGAATAGGCCTGACTGTGAGGGGGCTTATGTAATTTAGTGGAGGTGGCAATAAACCCAACGACCACTCGTTGTTGATCCATGTGATACCTCCATTTGCATTTGCAGGAGGAAGGGCGCCACAATACTCGAAGAGAAATGATGACATAACGAAGAATGAAAGAGAGGTTGTGCAGGGCATAAAACAGTTCACTGTCATCATCCTTCAAAGCTGAACTAGTCCAAACGAACAGGGGCAATGAACAGGTATAGAAATGTAATACCACAATGGCACGGAAGTGAGAAAGTCTTACTGAGTGTTTCTCTGCACCAACAAGTTGAGCCCAAATTCAAAGAAAAAACAAACGTAACAAACTTGGATAGATATGATATTTCCTTTCCGTCTCACCACACATTCATTTGTCAAAGGTTTGAAAATTGCACCCGTCCCAGCCTTTCGATAGTGTAACTGTTAGAGAAATGTAACTAAAAAAAAAGTTAGTGGAAGTGGGAATTGTAAAATTGTAAAATAAAGGTTGTTTATAAAAATGTCCTCCCATCAACTAACACTTAAAACTACAATCAATCACCAAATTTTAGTAAGGAATAGGTATTAATAGTGTAATTAAAAAATAACTCCAAAGATTTCCTTAAAAATTCACATTTGACAATTTAAAACTTGAATTACTAATAAAATATTACGGAAATTAAAAAGTAATAAATATTTTATGCAAGATTCCCAATTGGACATAACCAATTGGATATACTTAAAAGTAATAAATGCTCATCAATTGAACATGTAAAGTTGAGTGGTTGAGGTTTTTTGTAATAAAGGTCAAGCAAAATGAATGGCTAAAGAAGTTATATGAAGCACTAAATAAAAAATCATTTAACAAATTCTATTATCACAAATATAATGCACAGAGAATTAACCCTAACTTTAGAGAGAAGCTTTAAATAGGTCTAAAAATAAGAGTTGAAACTTGAAAGGAGGAGAACGAGGTGGATTTGATGAGAGATAGGATTGTTGAAGCACAAAATTTCTTTGCAAGGTTTGTTGGAATGAGTCTATGGATTTAAATATTTATGTATACTAATTTGTTAATCTATGAAATTTCAAAAATTTGTAATGTAAGAAATTGAAAAATGCGTAGTAATACTTTTTTCAAAACACTTGGTTTTGAATTTCTATAAATAATGCACCTCTCTATGTCTTGTTTACTCCTACACACCTCATATACTACCATCACAACATTTAAATACCCCTACATACCAATAGATTCAATAGCTACTATCAATAACTCTCATGGCGTTGTAAACTATTTTTGTTTGTTTTTTATTTTATATTATTGAGGACTAAAAATGTCTTGCTTTGATTATTTGTTTGTTTGTTTTTTTACCCTAAATTTACTTAAAGATTATAAATCATTTTCCATTCATTGTTTATTTCATCATTTATGGTTTTCCATAAACAAAATGGTGCTCACAAGCAAATATGTTTAAATTCATGGAATCCAAGGATACAAGACATGTAATCAAATCCTACATCAATAGGGAACAAAATATGTATCAAAGTTCAAAAGAATACACATGCACCCAAATTGAGAAATAATAAAGTCAAGTAAGATTTATAATCACTTACAACATGGGGCATTACATAGATAATTATTCTAAGACATTAGACTAGTTAATTGTGTGGAAGTTGTGTTAGCACTTCTCCTAGATACCAACAACATAGACCAATAGCTAGAAGAAATGAGTGGCAAACATGTGAGTAAAGGGTATTGTGCTAGTAAATACCATGAACATTTTACAATGTATATTGTTAATGCTTCCATTTACAATGGCTCACCATCCTCCTCATAGTCCTTGTACATCTATTTGGAACAATCACACACTTCATAGACATAATTCATGTAAACTAGTATGTAACTTTTATTGACTCTTGAAATATTTGATAACTCTTTGGACTTGATGTATAATGTATCTTGTGATTGATTGCAATCAAAATACCCTTATCTATGATATTTTGTACCAAAAACAATCTCTCAATTTAAAAATTTATTTATTTTTGTGACATGTACACTTGATTTACTATTGTCATACGAAGTGTTAATTTTTTTTACTACTTTTCATCACGGAAGGGCTGGTTGAAAATATACCCTCTACTTTTCATCATGGAAGGGTTCGTTGAAAACATATCGTTCATGTTGAAATTTTGACTAGCCCTTCAAATTTGATCCCTCAATATATCTGACTGATGAGGTACAATATTTCTTAATAGATTAGTCTTCCATATCCATTTCCAAGGCCAGAAGAAAATGAATTTGGAAGACTAATCTCATTGCTCTTGATTTTAGTACTATATTTTGCGCTAATAAATGTAAGTCACTATTCACCTTTTGAAAAAATCGTTTAAATTTGAACTGTTATAAAATAAAATTAATTTCTATAATTAAATAAATGAATAAACATAAATCAGAATTAGAATTCTCAATTTTAATATTTATATTGTTTTCTTCATTTTATAATCGTAATGGTTTGATTTTTGTTATATCGATAATAAAGAAATGTCCATGTATATAATTAATATTATCATTTTTATATCTATAGAACATTAGGCATAAAGATCTGAAATCATTATAATCCTTGAGACCACATCTATTGGCATATTTTGTTGAATAGTTCACATGGCTTTTGTATGCTTCCACACTCTTTTATACAATTATGTTCGAGAACTTGCAACTACATCTTACAACTACATGCTACAACATGAGAACCTTATGAGGTCGTATCCCTACCACTTTCAGTGAATTCCAGGAGGAGGTCTAATTCTAGGGCAGGGGGATGTAGTACCCCTCCAGTTCTCACTCCCTTACTTAACGATTGACTTGATAGTTGGCTCATGTTGGAGAAAATTAAGCGAATATTATCATGAATTATTTAAATTAAATCATAGTGACTTGGTTGTTTCCCTTGGTGACACCCTGGCCTTGGTATGAAGGTGCACGAGATTCGGGAAACCAATTTACCACCCTTACCATCACCAATTAGTTTTGAGTTAGTATGGTGGATATGAGTAATCTAAGGATATTCGAACTATATTAGGATAATGTTTATATGCGTCAATTAGGAAAATCATAAAACCATCGCAAGGCATCAACATGTAAGCTCCTATGAAATGATCAAAGGTTATCTTGGGGATCTCCATGGCCATCAAAGAAAGGAAAATTAGGTGAGTAAAAATTGGAAGGAAGTGGATAAGAAGAAAACTTAATGGGTGCAAGATTAATATAAAGAATAAGTGAAGAATCAAGAGATGCAAAAGAAGAGGAAGAGGCCTATCGTAACTAGAAATTTTGAGATTGTAAATCATGATACAAAGACTCTAAAGCATGGTTACCTGAAGAAGTGCTAGGTTGGATATGAGAAATGATAGGGGAAAAAAAATGAGTAGTGGGTGTGGAAATAGGCATATGGATGGTGGATATACCCTAAGCAGTAGGGGAGGAAAACAGTGGAATAAACGGTGGAATAAAAGAGGTGACAATTGTAGAGAGATACAAGGTATGAACCATACTAATATGAGCAGCATTTTCATGAGAACATTGGGATGTTAATAAATTATAACGGAATTGTGGTACACGAGTAGGGTTATCATGTAATGTAGAACAGAAAGTGATGAGAGCATGAAGTTTTTCCTCATCCACATTAGTTTCTTTATCATAAGACCATTTGCTATCAAAATTTTCTATGTCATGGAGGGGAATCTGATGGGAATTGAAGAAAGTTTTATCATGTGTGGTTTTAGCCATACTATTGGAATGAATACAGTTTTGTGGGAGGATCTCAATATGTTATGGAAAACCAAAACAACCATCACATGTAATGGGAATGAAAGATAGATCTGATAATGGGTGTGTAAGGATCGGGTTCACCAAATGATATAAAAGAAATTAAATATTAATCATAGGACTAAGATTGTAGTGCCCACTCTTTTCAGTGCTCTCATTTTTGTCGCATGGGATTCATTGTATCTATACTATTGTGATGACAAGTACAATATTACATGTTTTTTAAATTTTGATGGGACATTATCACATGACATTGTTGCTTGACATGGGTTTTACTACTTTGATACACTATTATGATATGACACTATTCAGGATATCATATTTCTAGCATTGGGGTGCTCACAGTTGATCACATGTTGACTATGGGGAACATGAGGCCCCTTTGCATTTACAGATATTATGTTGTGACGATGATATCAGGTGTTATTATTGACATGTTTTGGTATTGATATTTGATCCATATTTTGGTGTATGATGATGATTATATTATTTCATTCGGTAGATGATTCACATTTCCGATATAATTCTAGCTTAGTGTGACTTATATGGATGTTGATTTTGATGAATATTATTGTATTGTATTTTTGTTATCATATTGGGTAGATATAACATTTTCCTTGACTGTGCAGGTGACAGGTTCTCGATCATGAGGGAGTGTGGGGTTTAGATAATGCATCCTAATTAGGACAAAAGGCCCATTAGGTCAATTCATTCCATCTCGATCGATTTATGACACCTTCTCATTATGTTGTGCATTGTTTATATATTGTATTTGGTTAATTATGTGATGGTTGATTTACCTATTACCTCTTACCTTTGTGATGTATGCTCATGTTGTATTGTTCTAAGTGAGTACCCTTATCCTCCTTTGGTCAATGCTAACGTGGTGTTTTATGCCATCTTTGGAGGTACTTGGCATATTTTGTGGTATGTGATGGTGTGTCTTAGTTAGGAGGGAGTAGGCCACCTAACCTAATTGCCCCTCCTAAATGTCACATTTTTCCCAAACTCGGATTTGGGAGAAATGTGCCATTTAGGAAGGGTAAATGACAAGTAAAGGGATTGATTTGCATTGAAAAGGGGCCCTAGGCCCCATCCTTATGGGGGGTGGGCTATTTTCAATGAAAATGAGGCCCATTGGTCCATTTTTTGCCTCCCACACACTCCAAATTTATAGAGTTTTTTTATTTTGGGAATGCTTATTTGATCAGGGGATCATTTCTAAAAGTTCCCTAAACATCTCTAAATGGTTTCAGTGCAGAAGATAATCTCCAGAGCTTTCCAACGACTGTGAGAATGTGACAAACGGACATCGGGAGCTCTAGATATGTTCGGTCAAAGTTCAGTCAACAGGAAAGTCAACTATGGTCAACTGGTCAATATTGGACCGAATCGCACTGTGACACGTGGCTTGCCAACACTCGTCGAATTCACTTGATTTGCCTATCAGGAAGCGACAAGTGGACTATAGGATTATTTCTATTCCACATTGTATGGGTCGAAATAATATTATTTTGGTAAGGCCACTTTTCAAATGCCACATGTATATATTAATGTGTATACATTAGTATTAAACTCCACTAAACCGCCAAATGTCCACGTGGAGGAGGGATGAAGTGGTGGTGTAGGGGCAAAGGCCCATGCGTGGACTGTTCCACATGGAAGAAGGAGGATGAAGCGATTGTTGGGGGCGGTTTATCCGAACATGGTCTTTTGACCACTATGCGCGTGGAAAAGGCTTTAAAGCCTAAACTATTATCAAATGCGCCATTTATGGGATTTTTAACCCATTTTAAAGATGCAGCTGCTCAATGGGGATTTTTATCCTATTTAAAAATACAGCCACTCCATATGGGATTAAATACCCCTAAATATGCACGGGTAAGGCTAACGTTAAAAATAGCCTTAGGATTATATGTAATCCCATCAATTATGCTACAGGATTAGGCTAATATTAGCCTATGGATAATTGTTTAGTGCATATTTTGTGGGCCCTATTTTGTATAAATAGGGAACCCGTTCATTGTAAAGAACACACACACATTACACACAAACTCGGAGAGAAGCTCATTCCTAGTGCACTGGAGGCGAAGTCCGAGCCAAGCGGAGAATGAGAAATTGTTGTGTGAAGACCTAAATTATTTAGGCATTGTATATTTTTATATTATTGACCTATTATTTGTTAGGAAATAATAAATGAAATATTTGTGGCTAGGAGTTATTCAAACTACCTAGTTGGCCCATAGCACCACACCAAGTACTTGCAAATCCTGGATTGTCGACCAGAGTGCTAGCTTCACATTGTTTGCGTCAGGAAGGCTGATCACAGCCGAAGGAGATTGTACGCCAGGAAGGTGGAAGTCGGGTGCTAATGTTCACCCTTGTCGTCCGAAGAACTGGTGTACTGATAGGCAAGTAAAATTCCATTAGGTTTTCTTGTGAAAGTACTATTGTAACTTACAAGTTTTGACTAGTGGAACGGTTCGATCACGAACCTGGAGACGTAGGAAATGGCTGAACTCCGTAATCAATCTGTGTTATTGTCGTTATTGTCTTGCATTATTTTAAATTGATTACTTAAAAGGAGTAAATTATCGGAAAATAATTAAAGCCTATAAGGGTCCGGAGATCAGGTCATAATAATCTGATTATTTTCGGATCATTATTGAAATTTGAATCTTCTCATGCTTGCTTGGAGCCAAATTTATTTTCCCCAATTGTAATTTAATGGGGTAATTTTATTGCATTTTTTTTAGATGTGGTTTTGGCGGAGGGTGACATTTGTCACCCTTCCACTTCTTGAATTATGTGGCATTATTTCCTTCTTAACCCCTCATGTCCTTAGTGATGGGGTTCTTTTTTTGAAAAGTTTGGGTGGTAGAAGAGCTTGGGAGCTTGGAACAAGCATTTGGATTTCTTGGTGAAATTATTGGTTGGATTTTTCTTGAGTGCAAGGTAGGATCTTGCACCTACTTTGTTTCCTATTTGAAATGGTCTTTGAAATTGTGTTATAAGTTGCATTATACATATAAATGAGAAAGAGATGTTGTTATCTTATTTTTATTGCTCCACCCACCCTTGAGAGGTGTGGGTTTTGGAAATGGATGGGAAGAGGGAGGAATTTCCTCCTTTACATTTTTATATGCTTGTGTAACAAGCTTGAAATAGTTTTTTCTTTTGATTTTTACTCCTACCTTTGGCTTGTAGGTATGGAAGCATTTCCAATTGGTTTGGAAATCCATTCCTGCCATCAATGAAGGAAACCATAAGTTTTAAAAGCTTTCTTGGGGGAGATAATAGAGAGATAATATAGAGATAAGAGGAGTGATTGTGGAGTGATAAGGGGTGTTGAATCTATGGAGAGATAAGGTGAAAAATTTTGTTGTTTGCATGGAACTTTTGAGTACAAAAAAAATGGGATTGTCATCCCCCTCTTCCCTATGTTTGAAGCATGGTGCTTCTTGGATAATTCCTTAGGTGAATATGTGTTGTTGTGATAAACTAGGTATTGAATGTTGATTGTTGCATCTGAATTTTCCCTATGTGTTGGTTGGATGTGTTGCCTTTTCTCCATGGGCTTGAGGGAGGCTAGCATGTCATATTGATCTTCTTGGTGGCATGTAATGATGCCAAATGGTTGGTTGGTCAACCAAGATCATTCTCTTGTGATTTTAGAGGTTTTACATTGTTGTTTGGGAGTAGAATTAAATGGCCTACTTGTTGAAGAGTTATAGACTTTGAAGTCAACAACATTGAATTTTGAACCAAAAATTTAGGAGGTTGTCTCTTCTTGAGAGGAGGGCTTTCATACTTGCATTTTATTACATTCTTGTAATCATGATATGGACACATTATTCTGATTAAAATTGTTTCATTTATGTAATTCAAATGGGTGGAAAAAATGGTTGAATTATTGGTATAGATGTAAAAGTTTACTCCAAATTCATGTTATAAAAATATTTGTTTTAAATTCTGAAATGTGTATCCTTGCTTGGAATGAAGCATTAAACTAAAGAAATGAAAAAGTGTTTGAATATATGAAATGGATTTACTCTTCCTTTGTTGGAAACTGGAAGATATATTGTTGTTAATTGTTGTCTTACATGTGTAGAGAAAGGTTGTTGTTTTGGGATGTTTAATAACTAGTTCATGCTCAAAATATTTTCTCTTGCTTGCATTCTAACTATGCAATTATGTTAAAAAAAATTGGTTTTTAGATCAATAAATGGTACTTTCTTAGGAACTTAAAATAATGTCTCTTTGTTACTCATTCTGAACTTGTTGTTTCTGAGTTATAAACCAACAATGAACTTTTGTGTTTGAAATAAATCAAACATAGAACTTGTGTAAATATAGTTTTGTTTTACTAGATATATTACCTTAACTAGTTCATATATATATATGCATGCATGCATGTATGTATAATCACATACGGTCAACGCATCAGTAAAAGCTGACAAAGAGATTTTCCTGTTTTGTCGGCAAAAGAATAAAACTGCTTATACCCATCTGAAGCCATCATAAAGTAGATGCAATTTTTGGGTATGGAAAGACTAAGATTAGATAGAGATCCTTCAACAAAGTAGTAGAGGGACTCATTCTTGAACTTTATATAAGAAAACTTCTCAGGGATGGGTTCTTTTGGGTACCTAAAATACATTTGAGGAGCTGCAGTAGATGTAAACCATGCAACACCGTCGAGAAGCAAGGTTCTAAAGAAAATACCCGGGCTTGCATTTGTAGGAGAATTGTTTGCAATAAGCTTGTGTCCTACCTTCAACTTTTGCCCTAAAAGGAGCTTATCAGTGGGGTAATCAAAAGACTGCCACAGAGTTCCATTGGAATTATTGAAAAGGATCAAGTTCCCAGATTCTTCGATCCTCATCCCTTGAAAATCTTTGGTAAACGTATTTGTAGACCAGACCAGAGTGCCATCAGCGTCTTTCAACACAAGATTTCCATTGGAGGTGAGTCTGAGAGTAGCGTTGTGCTCCAGCAAACGCTCTCTGTTTGCACTCCAAACCATTTGCAGGTCACCTGGGTTGGTATCATCTTCTCCATAGATACAAAAAAAGGTTGCAAATAAGTAGCCTCTGTCACAAGGAACAGAGTAGCAGAAGAATCCACATCCAAACTGCAGGAATGCACCATTATAGGAGATATTGTTGGTGAGAAGTATAGGCCTGACTGTGAGGACGCCTATGTAATCTAGTGGAAGTGGCAATAAGCCCAAAGACTGCACGTTGTTGATCCATGTGATGCCTCCGTGTGTATTTGCAGAACGAATGGCGCCACAATATTCAAACAGAAATGATGATATAACGAAGATTGTGACAGATAATGAAATAGAAGCTTTGCAGGGAATGTAACAGTTCAGTGCCATCATCCTTGAAAGCTGCAAACCAGTCCAAAACAACAAGAGCAGTGAACAAGTATAGAAATGTAGCCGGTCCCCTATGGCAGGGAAATGAGAAAATCTTATTAAGTGAACCCAAGAGAGTGTTTCTCTGCACCAACTATGTGGAGCCCAAATTCAAATAAAAACAAACGAAGCACAGGCGTAACTTAGATAGGTACCACACATTCATTTACAAAGATAAAAGTCAATGCACAGACCTAACTTAGATAGGTACCACACATTAATTTTCAAAGGTTTAATCAATGCACATGCTTAACTTAGATGGGACTACCACACATTCATTTTCAAGGCCCAAAGAAAATGGATTTACGAATTGTGAGACTAAACTCATTGCTCATGATGTTAATAGTACATTTCACCCTAATAAATTGACAGGTTGTAGGCTGTTTTTTGTGATTTTAACCGTATTTTATAGGTGAACTTTTTTAGAAACTGTAGACAATAACAGGTTGAAAATTTTGAAAACCGTCAAATTTTTTAAAAGGTTTATTTAAAAACATAATACCTATATATATATATATATATATATATATATATATATATATATATATATATGAACAGATTATACATATATCTATAAAAATTTCTAGAAATTACAGTCAAGTGAAAGAGCTAAACCGTCAACAAATTTTGATTTGACAGACAAAAATAATTTGAAATTCCAGGCCTACCTCTAACCTTTAAAACTTTGCATTTATTTTTTAACCGTTAGAAATATATATTAAATAAATTTTATACTTAAATAAATAAACATGAATTAGAATTAAAATTCTCAATTTTTAATATTTATATTGTTTTAAGTTTTATTATATTGATTTTTTCCTTCATTTTGTAATTGTAGTGATTTTTTTTTTGGATTGAAAAGCTCCCATTTATATATAAAAAAAGAAAATAGTACCCCACTTATCGTACAAAAAAATGGGCATAAGAGATCACATCCCATAATGCATGTCAAATTGAATCAAGAAAACTTTGAGAAAAACTTATCTCTCCTCACAAGGGCGTCAAAAACGAAGCATTACAATATTAGTGTGTTGTTAAACCAAAAAAATGTGCATGAAAATAAAAGGCTCCAGAGAACAAGGAGGCCCAAAAAAAAACTACATTGCAACAGTGAACATGGGGCTCAGAAGAGGAGACGCTTGCCTATCTAGCTTGTCCCCTAGCCACAAGTGGCAGAGGGGTGGGTCATGTTAGGGATGGAATCCCACCCATCATGCTACTATTATTGTTGCTCTTCTTCTTCAGTAGGTTGATCATGGTGGTCAGAATGATGGACAACGCCAAACACAGGAATTTTCCATGAGAGGGGGACTCACACCCACTTCTACCATTGACACCGAGCCAGTAAAAAACTTTGCCATTGTGGGCAGGGGAAGGACATCAAAATCTGGGAGGGGAGTGGCAATGTCGACAAGAGGAGCTCCGCTAACTTTTGGAGCAACACCTGTGAAAGCCTTGGTCATGACCATGTGAGGGATAACAATGGCGCAACAAGTTTGGAGGAACTCGGCTAATAGCATATGGGGTATTACCTCTATGCGAGAGCAGGGATTAAAGGTGTTCCACCTCTAGGAAAACTTTCTTCGCTGACACCTAGATTTGAAACATAACATTGGATATCACAATAACTTTAGCAGTCATAAGGAAATATCCATCCATAGCAATGATGTTAAAACAGACAAATTTTATGTCTTTCCAAATTTGAGAAAGAATATTAGCTCTAAACATTTATCAATAATTATTGTATGTTGCATGTAGCATGGTCGAATCCTCTGGCAGAACCATTTTTCAAGAGAAGAATTTAGGGATGGAAGGTTGGGAAAGGGTGAATATCCACTTCCAGGTAGAGTGGGCATCCATGCAAAACCAGAAGAGGTGTTTATTCGATTTTGCATATTGGTAAGTGGGGCACGTAGGTTTAGCAACTCCCATGTGTTTGAGTCTGTCTCCAACATGGAGGCCTTGATATAAAAGGCACCATAGAAGTAGGATTTTTTTAGGCTCAATCCGTGCTTTCAAGATGGTGTCAAACCTTCTGGCCCATTTCCCATCCCTACATTTTAGATTCCAACGATGGTTTAAAGAGTCGCTTATAACATGTTTTGGGGCAATAGGGTGATAGATGATATGGGGTTTCTATCAATAAAAGGGGGTCACAGATGGTCAATGCTAATCACACCAACAGGGCACACCAAAGTAGATTAAAATTTTATGAAGGCAAGTATAAGGTACATAATTCGTCACTTCAACAATAGACTCTGCAATTTCCTCTTTGAGTTGGGATTTCACTTTTAGCGTATCTTATGGTAGCAAATTTCATGAAGCTTTGTAAAAGATGTCACCAATTACCTCGATTCCCTTCTTGAAAAGTCTGAGAGTTTTAATCCAAGGAACCATAGTGAATGGGACATTATGCAAATTAAGAATGAGGAACCACCAAAGGGAGAGATATTTAAGTGAGATTCCTGATTTGAAATTATCCCCTACCTAGATGAGGTTGGGTTTGAATGCAATTCCCAAGCTTTCCATATACTTTAAGCCACAAATGTGACACATATCTTGATTGTAGCAGGTGACAGCAGTAGGCTTTGACCCTAGACCTTTCCATGCTTGATGACCTAGAGGGGTCCCTTGGGTGATACAATGTATGAGAAGGATTTTCCAAGCTTCAAATACTTTGAGACACTGAATGATCAATTTAACACCGAGGGTGGATCCTTGAAGCTTGATGTCAAGAAACCCCAATCCTCCAGCTTGTTTTGGTTTAGAATAGATGTCCCAAGCAACTTTGTGAAACCCTTAATGGCCTTCTAAGTTAATCCATAATATTTCTCTGAGAATTTTTTCAAGTTTTTCATAAGCTACTCTAGAGGGAGCCTAGCAAGAGGAATAGTATGCATGGGTGACAACCAAGATTTTAGAGTAGATCTGAAATGTCCTTACAAGAGAGGGGTTTTGGTAACCCAATATGTTATCTTTTTTTCCACACTTTGGACAACATATGACCACAACTTAAAAGGAAAGGCTTTGAAAGCAAAGGGTATGCCAAGGAATTTAAATTGCACCCCAGGTTAAATCCATTGCCATTGGAATCCTTCTAACCATGAAGGTTTGTGAGTGAGAGATTGTCTAAAGCATTGGGTTTTTTTCCACTAAATGGAAGAACCAAAAGCAAGGCAAAATATATTCAAGCATTCCATGACATTGTTGATTGACATTTCTTCCTTAATTAATTTGAGAAAGGAGTCATCTGATGTTAGGTAAAACTTAGTTGAGTAAGTAATTTTGAACTGTAATTATGTTTTTACATTATCCATAGTTACCATGGGTAGCTAGTTTGTTACTTAGGTAATTTGGGTGTTAATTGTTAGTTATATGGTTTATTTATTAAAACCATATTATTTTTTTATATTCATTCACATATATATTTTGGTTGGGTTGTTTAAACTATAAAACCATATTTTTTTGTCTCTACATGGCTATGCAATATCTATAAATATTGTAGCCTCTATTGTCTTGTAACCTAGTTTTTCCTGATAAATAAAACTACAATGAGCTACTTCCCTATTTCCTATGACATTTGATATCAGATTTGAAGCATGTATATTCAAGAAAATGTTGTATGAGAGATTGCAGAAGTGTGTGAGAAGGATTAAAGAATAAATTGCACCCTTTGAGAGCTTGTGTTTCCTCCAGCAACTTCCCAACCCCACCCCTGCATCCCCACAATATGCTTCTACATTTCTGTGCAAAAGTATTACAAATTATTTTTGCACTAGTTCCTCTTACACCAGGTAGATTGTTTGCATTATGGAAAAATCAAAAATAAATGGGGGATTTTGTTACCTCCTATTGCCCCTATTGGTCCCACAACCTATTCTGGAAGGTGAAAATATAAAAAATCCAATCCTAGTTGCATTGGATTTTTTTTGTAAAAGAGCTCTGCAATCAAGCTCTTCATCGAGCTAGGACAGAGATACCAATTTGAGCTCCTAATCGAGCTAAGGAGGACCGAACTAGTGGGTTGAGCACTTGAAGCATTGAAACTCAGTTGTGCATTGGCCAAGTTAAAAGTGATTTATGTATAGAGATGGTTGTGACTGAGTTGTGTTAGGTTAGTTTCAAACATTGGAAGGGTTGAACTGGTGATCGGATCCAATCCATACATTGAACTCTAGAACGAGCCACCCTATCACAACTTCCCACACCTCAAAGTCCTTTCATTGGGCAAACCACCATGTCCACTGAGCTGTGAGATCAAACATTGCAAAGGATCGAGTTAATTGGGTTAGCCCCCACGCATTTTCCAACACATATTTGGAGTCCCTACAAACAATAAGCATCCACTAAGCTAGGTGAATCAAAGACACCCATGTGCGCAGTGAGCCGAGCTCAGTCAATCCCTTCACCAAACACCCCACTCGAGCTGAGCTTGGATCCTAACTTGTGGGATACAATACAAAATGTGGCAAAGGAAAAAATAGTAAGATCATTGCCAAGGCAGACAGGAGAAAATATAAAGGAGGAAAATCAAAATCATTCAAAGAAGATCCAGTTTACCCACAATACTTAAACCACCCTACTACCCACTACACTCATGTCGACCTCCTATCTATAAGCCATGTTGCATGCTTTCAAAGGTCAGTCACTTTTGATTTCTTTAAATACAATCTCTTCATTTTGTATTAGATTCACTATAGGCACTTGGTGGGTTATTAGAAGTCTATTAGTAATTGGGAGGTCACAGGGTCAACTCCGCCCCCACCCATTTCAAATTTTGGAGGCATTTTTAGTAGGTACCACCTAATTTAGAGGTACAAAAGGCCGTTAAACCTAGATAGTTACCGCCACCCCCCCCCTATATTTAGTGACAAAAACACTAATATTGGGCAATTTGTTTCTCTCCCACATAGCTTAGAATTTGATTCCAATTAACTTTTGTAAAATGAGGGGTGCTCGAAAGGTTCTATTTTAGCATTTTTTTGTTGTTTTTCAGCAAATGAGCCATTTTGAGCTCCGGGGGCCATCATAGCCCTAATTTCTTTTTAAAAAATTATTTTCCATTCAATTTTTCCACACAAGTGGCTTTAACTACATATTTTCAATGTATTATTACATTATTTTGTGCTAATGTAGCCTCTAGTTGGAAATAATATAGCTAACCACTATGGAAAACAATGCTCCAAAATTATTTTTTTTTTGATTCACAACTACTCCATGGTGATAATTACACCACATGGAAGACCAAAATTCAAACTCAACTTGATTTTGATGAAATTAGTTTGTTGTAAATGGTTCAGTAACCGGATCAGTAGATGATGTATCCCATCAATGTCAGTTTGATACGACCAATCAAAAGGACAAGTTAATAATCTTATTCATAGTGTCCGATGACATGCAACCCCAGATTCAAAATACCAAAACAACTAAAGAAGGTAGGATAAGTTGAACATAGTGTATGATGCCTGAAATAAGAACACCATTCTAAATTTTCAGAGTTAGTTGCATACACTAAAATTCAAGTCGAATGAGAAAATTGAGGATTTTCTACGTAGAGTTATAGCTTTGAGGGTTTCACTGCTAGCCATGGGAGAGGAGATTATAGATACTACTCTTTTGCCCACTATTATGAGAGAATTTCCTCCCTCTTACCGCATTTTTGTGATGATAATTAACTTGTCAGATCAGACCATCAGTTTTGAGAAGCCAGTGAATTTGTTGCAGGAAGAAGAGGCACTTTACAAAAAATATGGAAAAGAAGAGCAGACACTACCTTCTCATTAGAAATGGAAGAGAAAAGAACAATCTTCCCAAAATTCCCCAAAACAACATCAACAAATGAAGAATTGTCTTATATACAAACGAGGACATGAGTTGAAAGATTGTTGGTACAACACATATAAGAAAGTTTCATCAAGCTATTTTAGACCTCAAAATCAGCAATCACAATAGGGACATTCACACTACAAGCAACGGAAGAAGAAGGGGAACTGGAGAAAGAAACCCCATTAGTAAGGCAATGTAGTTGAGAAATAAGACCATTCAGATTATGAGGGATTCCAGTGAACCATCCACACCATCTAGTGTAATCTAGTAATTTGATTTGGGAGCCACTCGACACATGACTGAACATGGATACTGGTTCACCACTGTACAAGACACATCCTCCAAATACTATGTTTCATTGGGGGATGACTCATGCTACACAGTCTAAGGTATTGGAAACAATTATCTTCCTCTTTGTTCTCGAAATTTTAGGTTATCATATGTCTTGTATGTCCCTGGTTTTACAAAGAACTTACTACTGGTTTGTCACCTTCTATATCATAATTTGAAGATTGATTTTTATATTCATTTCGATAAAAAAATGTGTTTGATTCAAGATCAATCCAGAGGCTCAAAAATTGTTGCAAAAACCTCAAATGTGGGACGTGTATTCTAGTTTTATTTTTCCATAGGGATGATCAAGTACTAGTGGCTAAGAATATTTCTTCTGCACAGTTGTGGCATCAGAGACTTGATCAAATTAGTTTTGGATATTTCGATACACTTCACTAGTACAATGTGGTGAGATGCTTTCCATCTCTCAAAAATGATACAGACAAGTGTCCTAATTACCTCATAGCAAAACAACATAGATCCTCATTCAAGAAGAGAACATATCAATATCCAGGTAAGCCTTATTTTGTTTATACCGATCTTTGTGGTCTGATGCAACCTAGTCATTTTGGATTTCAATATTTCATGCTTTTTGTTGATGATAATTCTAGAAAAATGTGGATTTTTCATCTTTTTAAAAAAAGTGAAGCTTTTGAGAACTTCAAGAAGTTCAAAGTGGCTATTGAGAATGAGACTGGTCACAAAATTAGATCTCCCCACTCAGATTGAGGGGGTAATTCACAAATACTAAGTCAAAACCCTATTTATAATCTCATGGGATTCTTCAAAAAATGTCTCCTCTACATACACCATAGCAGAATGATCTTGTTTAGAGAAGGAACCATACTATCATGGAGAAGGTATGTTATATGATTGATGATTCTGGAGTAGAGAAGACATTCTAGGCCAAAGAAACAAAGATTGCAGTATATTTGTTGAAAAAAATTCCCACAGTTTCTCTTGACAGAGTAAATCCACATGAGTCATGGTCAAATTGGAAGCCATCCATTACACACCTCAGAGTATTCACGTGCAAATACAACATGCACATACACAAGAAAAAAATAAATAAGTTCGATATGAAGTCAGATGAACTCATCTTCATTGGTTATAGTGAAGAGGCTCTTGCACATAAATTTATGGATCCGAAGACTAGGGAATTATGCACTAGTAGAGATGTTGAGTTCTTTGAGAAGAAATAAGTTGAGGCTCCTTCCATGGAATCACCTGATGTAGATACCACACATATTGTGAAAACATAAGAAAATGTTCCCACTAATGATGACAGTGATGACCAAACAAGACCACAACCCATGGGAATAATATAACATATGCCTAAGTGGTATACAAATATGATTTGATATGCTAAGTTGGATGTTCCTCCAGAAGCATCCACCATTGGACCAAAAACTTGTGGTAAATATCGAGAAGAGGTAAAGTTTTCTCTGATGAGTAGATTAGTTGAATCTATTGAGCCCTCTATCATCTAGGAATCCTTGCATTCAAAATCTTGGAAATATGTCATGGATGATGAGTATTATTTAGTGATGAAAAACAACACCTGGTAGCTTGTCGATCTTCCACCATAGAAAAATCCTATTGGTTGTAGATGGATATTAAAAATAAAGTACAAAACATATGGGACTATTGACAAGTACAAAGTGAGACTGGTAGCAAAGGGGTATGCACAAAAGGAATGCATGGACTATGAGGAAACATTTTCTCCCATATCTAAGATCATAATGATCAACATGATATTTTCTCTAGCTGCACAGTTTGGATGGAAAGTCCATAAGATGGACGTGAAAAGTTCCTTTTTGAATGGATATCTATAGGAGGAAGTCTACATGACTCAACTTGAGGGTTTTATCATACTTGGATCAGAAACAAAGGTATGTAGACTCATCAAATATTTATATTACCTTAAATAGACACCCCGGGATTAGTACATCAAGATCAATGAGCATCTCATTCAACATGGATTTGTGAGAAACCCATATGATCCCAATCTCTACCTCAAGAGACAAGGAGGAGAGATTGCTATATTTTTTATATATGTCGACGTTCTAGTCATCATTGGAAGCACAATGAAGATGATTGATGCTACGAAGAAAGATCTTAATCAATCATTTGACATGACAGATCTCAAACTCATGCACTATTGTCTTAGATTAGAAGTATGGTGGAAAGAGAATCATATTTTTGTTTCTCATCTGAAATATACCAAGATAACACTTGAGAAATTCAGGATGATGGATTGCACATCGATTGGTACACTCATGGAGACAAGACTTCAGTTATATCACATAGATCCATCTCCTCTACTAAATGCAACTCTCTATTGATAATTGATTTGGAGTCTCAATCACCTAACATATACTAGACTAGATATCATCTTTGCATTTAGCTATCTTTCCTAGTTCATGTAGGAACCCAATGTTTTTCATTGGAAAGCAATAAGGCGGATCTTGAGATATCTCAAGGGAACTATAGATCTTGGTCTACATTACTAAAAGAATGATCAATTTTTCTTAACTGGATATTTAGATTTAGATCATGCATGTAACATTAATGATAGGAAATCCATTTTTGGATTTATTTTCTTACTGGGATTTGGACCGGTATCATGGATAAGCAAGAAATAAAACTTTATTTCTCACTCTTCTACAGAGGCCAAATATTGTGTTACAGGTGGAGTTATTTGTGAAGTGATATGGCTACGTCGCATACTAGAGGGTCTTGGAGTGCCACATGAGAAATCCACTTCCTTTTATGTTGACAATGAGGGTGTTCTCAAACTTGTTTGCAATCCATTGTTTTATGAGAGAACCAAACATATTGAGGTATAAGTTCATTTCATTCATGACAACATTTTGAAACACAATATATAGCTTCATTTTTTCCCAAAAAACTGAACACCGAGAAGATATTTTCACAAAATCACTTGCACGTGACAAATCGAGCCATTTAGAGAGTTCCTATCCTCATCTCTTAAGGAAATGCAAAATTAAGGGGGGAAATGTTAGGTAAAACTTAGTTTAGTAAGTAATTATGCATTTTAATTATGTTTTTAGATTGTCCATAGTTACCATCGGTAACTAGTTTGTTAATTAGGTAATGTGGGGGTAAATTTTTAGTTATATGGTTTATTTGTTAAAACCATATTATTGTTTTATATTAATTCACACATATATTTTGGTTGTGTTGTTTAACCTATAAAACCATTGTTTTTTGTCTGTACATGATTGGACAATATCTATAAATATTAGATCCTTTATTTTTTATGTAAACTAATTTTTCCTAATAAATAAAAATACATCATGCTACCTCCCTATTTCCTTTAGTATCTGCAAAGTGGTTGTTTATGAGTTTTTGTTCAAATTGAGGAAGTTTAATGCCTTTAACTAAAACTTGTGTAAAGTAGCTAGAAATTAAATAAATGAATCCTTCCACAGCCAAAACATACAAATATGGAGCTAAAGGGCATCCTTTCCTTATGGACTTGAAAATACCAAATATAGAGGATTGGGCTCCATTTATGGAAATGCAGACTCTTGTATCTTGAAAAAGAAGATTGAAAGATCATACAAAGCCTAGTGTCCAAAAACAAGGCATGATTATGATAAAATACCATTCTATCTTGTCATAAGATTTTTAAAATTTTTTTCACAAAAAGGTCAGATACCCTATCCCATTCTATGCCTTCCAAAACACTATAACATTATCAAGAATGTACCTGTGCTCAATGTAACTCATTTTTTGCACTGTGAACGATGAGGGAAAGGAGATGCTTGAGTCTATTTGCCAAAACTCTGGCTATGATTTTGTAGGATACATTTAGAAGAGTAATGGGCTTCCAATTAGCACTTTGTTCTTGGTCACTAGCTTTGGGAATAAATTTGATGATGCCTTGATTGATAAGTTCCCCCAAGGTGTTAGAGGTCATGGCTTTGAGATTAATTTTTTTTTTAATTAGGGCTTGCAAAGTCACATAATATTTTATAGAATTCACAGGGAAATTCATCAATTCTAGGGGTTTTGTCATAATCCATTTGTAAAGTTTCTTCTTTCAGATCATCAATGATGAGAGGTCTATCACATGAAACTCTTTAGGCATGTGAGAGCTTGCAAAGGACCACTTGGAGATATTTCATGATAACATCTTCTCTTGTAGGTGACAAATGTTAGGAAGCAAAAACATCATGATAATGGTGGATAAAAGATTACATGATGTCTGTTAATTAGGTAATTCTAAAATTGGTCATTTTAATGGCTTTTATTTAGTCAGTAATATGATAAGATCAAAGAACGGGAAAAATATTCGAAGGTTCTATCTCCAATTTTAAGTCAATCAAACCTTGCTCTAAGTTGTGCTCCTCAAGATTTATAGGATTCCTCCCCCTCAAGCTTGTGTCGTTAATAAGTCACTTGATTTTGAAGAGAGATGTTAAAAGGAGAGATATTGAGATCGTGTGAAATTTGTTGGAATTCATGATATGAAACTTGAAGAGATCTTTGTCTATAAATGGCTACTTGTTTCCCATATGGGTAGAGAGAGGTGGTGGTTCTTTGGATAGTATAAACCCACCATTCAATCCATCCTACATCCCTTGTTGGTTTGGGAATCATGTTCCAATTCCTTGTAATATGTCCTAACGATATCTCATGCCTAAGATGTGTAGTGTTGAGATAGAACTGACACTTTTTTTATTTTTAGGTGGGGGAGTATTCCAAATAAAGAAAACATGGGTGGGATGATGGTAAAAAATAAATGTACACTTAACCATAGAAATCAGTCTATTATTAGTGGAACAAAGAGAGAAAAATTCTTGCTCAATAAAAATATCATGACCTAGCCTCTTTATCACTCTATCTTTCTGTTGTTGAAAATTAAACCAAACGAACTAGGTTGAATTAGAATCTTTCATATGATGGTGATTTCAGTCATGAATACCAATCTCATGCCACATGTAGAATCGGGCTTCACATTCTCCAACACACCACCACATAGGGAGGTGACCTTCCTTATCTTCATTGGATTCAACCATGTTGAAATCTCAACATAAAATCTAGGGGGCATTTGGGAGGGATTCGTTTATCCAACACCGAAAATGAGCTTGATTGACCACATCATTAGAAGTGTACGTTCCAATCTAATGATATGCCCGTCAAAATCAAAGATGTACCATATCACATCGTGGGTGGGGTCAAAGCCCCACAAAATTATATTATGAGTAAGCTCTAGTGTGATCAACATGATGACGCCTTCATGACCTAGCTTGTAATTGGACATATGGCAGATACCACCTGACCAAATAGTGTGCAAGGAAAAATGAAGGAGAAACCTAAAGATTTTAACTTCATGTATGCACAAAACTTTCATATTGCAAAAGTGTATACAATTGTCCCTAACAAAATAAGTACAGGTCAGTTCATTAAGACCATGAACATTCCAAGAGTTCATAATCATTGCGGAAATATTAAGGAAAATGAATCCCTCATCATCAAGATCTTTGAGGGAAGAAAACTTATTACTATTGTTAAGTTTTTCCTGGGAAAGAGGAACATAGTCTAAAAGTTGGAACGACCGTCATTTTTCTTGGAAATATTCTCCATCTTCTGAAGGGGAAGGGCTTCAATAACGGTGAAAAAATCACTAGCACTCAAGCAAGAAAAAATTTCCGTCTAGATTACTTGCCCCAAAATTTCATTATGAAATTTGAATAGTGGATGTAGAGGGCATATTTGATGATGCGTTCAAGTAGGGTGCGTAAGAGCAGCGGTGGATCTTTAACAAGGAGTGTTGGAAATTTTTTGACAACATATTTGATAACTCTTGAAGTACTCACAAGATGTTATATGG
Organism: Taxus chinensis; assembly: GCA_019776745.2. Taxonomy (NCBI): domain Eukaryota; kingdom Viridiplantae; phylum Streptophyta; class Pinopsida; order Cupressales; family Taxaceae; genus Taxus; species Taxus chinensis. The sequence continues at coordinate 570,574,316 of CM034155.1, read as the reverse complement.
ATAATAGGGTTTGGTCGAACTGTGAGGTACACTTTTTATTCATGAGTATAGTCCATCCATCCAAGGTTGTTTTAGAAGGATTTATGTCTATGTGATTATTTTATGGTGAGGGTTGGTGTGTAGCAGCCGTTAAAGGTAATTCTAGAATCATATGGTCTGAGGCTTGGAACCAAAATCAAATATTTGGAAGGTTAATGTAAATCACCCACTGAGAGAACTGAGTGCTTCCAATCATAGATATCAATGGTTTCCTTAAGGTGTTTGGCCAAATCAATTTCAACACAAACACAATTTTTTAGGATGGGATGTGTATAATTTGGGTTGTTCAAGGAAAATGAAATTCCCTAAGGGTTTGATGAGTTTCTCAATAAATCCAAAAAGTGGAAGAGGAAGACTATGAAACTCGACCTAAACTAGGATTTTGAGCTTAGCTCACTCCAAATCATAGAAGTCTCATGTCCAGTGGGAAAACACAACCAAAGTCTTGCGAATAAATAATGGCCCGTGATGTAGTGCCCACTTCCCTCTAGAAAATGTTTAAATATATTTTCTTCCTCCATATTATAGTTTGCATAATATGACTCTTTATCTATATAATATTGACACGAGGTGCTTAGACTTGTAGTTACCTAGGCTATGTTCTTTTAAGACATTGAATAGGAACGGGTGCCAAAATTATGATCTGACTAGCATGGATACGACACGACATGTTGATACAATTTTGTTTTGATAGATATACATGGTTGATGTTGCAGGATTTTGATTTGCATATATTTCTGATTTGGATTATACACATGAATTGCATTGGTAGTTACTATTTAATGGAAACTTATTGACAAAAGTTAATTGTTAGAATTTGGTATGTGTGCTTGTTGTATTGGCTTAAATGATGAATAACAAATAATAAGTATATGGATAATTGATTCAAGTGAATTAGTCTTTATGACAAGTTTTTCGTACTCTATTGGAATATATAGCCATGAAAATTATGGTGAATTTGATTGATATGGAGCAATTGATTTTTGAAAATTATATATTTGAATTGTATGCAAATTGTTCGATGCGTGTGTTTGTGTAATAGTTAGAATTGATTTAGATATCATTTTGGGCAGGTATGATTTGTGTGTTGAGTGTGTAGATGACGAACATGTATCTGAAAGACTATAATCATGAAACAAACAAAAAATAAAACAAAACAAAATATGATGAAGGGGGTCTAACTCACATAGGGATCATTGGCCAATAATGTGTCACTTAGGCTCGGAATTTGATTGGGGAATGTAATTGTGTAAAGTGAATTTAGTTTTAATGTTGTCTTTTATTCCTTAATCTTAATTTATTTTCTCTTCACTTTAACATTTGGATTGATTAGTTTGTTTGTCTTTGATTTCTGATTTTATTAAATTGTAATTTGAGTTGTAAAATTAATCCCCTTTCTTTTTTTTAGATGTTTGGGATTATGTTTTGTGGTTGAAAAGTTTTCCAATTAAGGAAAAATTCAAATTTGGGCTTTAAGGGAAAATTTAGAAGGTGTATGGGACAAGAAAATCTTGTCCAAAACCTTCCCATACACCTACCCATAGGGTAGTTATACCTTTTTAGGCCACTTGAGGGCTTAATAGTACCTCATTTAATGCTTGTAATCTTTCTCTCTTTTCTAAATAAGATTGTGTAAGTACTTCTCTTACTTGTTTTTGACTTTGTAAGACACTTGAGATTTAGGTTATTCATTATGATTTGATGAATTGAGATTTTTCAGGTTGCTTGTAAATCATGTTTTGTGGATGTAAGCTATTTATTTTATTTTCAATTTCTTTATTTATTTTTATGTGAAGATTTTGGGGATAAGGGTTTAGTACGAGTCAAGTCATGTAAAATGTGAAGTGATGGATTATAAGGATGACCCATATGAATGTGTAAGTGCTTTCTTTTCATGTTTGGGGATTGGATTTGTTTTTGGGGATGAAGCATTCCACATGGCATGATCCTAAGGGATCCTCCACTTTTGAATTTTTCCTATAAATTTGAGTCTTTTTCTTAATTTTTGAGAGTTCACTTGGTCTTAGGGAGGTGTTGTTGGATTGGAATTTCTTATAGGGATTATTGGAGAGCTTGGATTTCTTACTTGAAGAACATTTTGGGACATACAACCCATAGGTATTCCTTACCTGTTTGATTTCCTATTTGTAATGTAAATTTAATCCTTTGAACTAATTTCAAAATTGTGATTTTAATTACCCATTTGGGTATGTGTTTATTTCATCAATTAAAGTGTTTTGTTGAGGATTACATGATTCCATCGTAGGCATGCAAGTAGTGTTGTGTATTGGGGATTGTGGTTTATCATTGGAGGAGTAAGTAACGTTCGAAGTGAGGGATATGTTCCTTCTTTTAGATTTTTGTTTTGGTGGAACCAAGGGGAGGAGAAACTAGTCCTAATGGAGTGATAAGTGGTTGTAGGCATGAGAGCTATAAGTTTGGATCTAAATATTTTTTTTTTCTTTCTTGCGAAGGAACCAATGGCTAACTACCCTCTCCTAGTGGAATTATAAGCAATATAAGGTTGTATTTATTTTCCCAATTCAAACCATAGTTGGTTTGATTGTGTGTATTTATTTCCTTTGCATAGTTGGCATACCTTGTTGTTTATTCCCTTTGTTTACTTAGATGTTGTGAACTTTTTTTGCATGATCGTGTCTGTGATATGGGTGTTGAGTTCATTCTGAATATCGGTTGTTGGTTCTTGAAACTTTTGTGAGTTAGGAAACTTGTAGGGCAATGAGGATGTGATCATTCCCCCATTACGTGGTTGGGTGGTAAGTATCATTGGATTCCTCATTTTGTTTGATATGGTAGTGTCTTAGTGAAGTGTATTGAAGTTGAAGTTAGTTGTGGATAGAATTGGATATTGGGATTCATGCAAATTACAACTCTTGAGTCATTTAAAAACCTTGTAAAGTGTTGTCCAGGTTTTTTATCATGAATTCTTGTGAGCATTGTAATACAAATGGAAAAGTATGTTTTTGTATGGTTGTAATCCAATCTATATGTGAAAAAAATTGTGTTGATGGTTGTATTTGATAATGGATAATGAATCAAGATGAAGTTTCCTTTTTATGTCTCTATTTTCGTAGAGTTATTTATACAAGTGTATGGCATTGCACTAAGAGTAAATAAGCAATATAGTGGTTGCATTCTTGGTGTTAAAAGTTGTATTGTGAATAGAAAATGAAATTGAACCTTTCTTTCAGGAGAAATAAATTGTGTCATTTCGAAAAATAGTATAATGATCTTAATAACATTGTGAACATTGGCCATTTTCTCTCCCTATATTTATTTTCTTTGTGGGTTCATCTATTTTATAAAATTTTAAAAGCATTGTGTTGTGAGAATGAAGTAAATTAGAGGGCTATCTTACATTTTCATTTACTTGTGCATGGGTGATGATAAAGATACGAAAATAAGGTTGTTGAGTGAACACTTGTTTAACCTCTTATAAATTATATGGAAGTCTTTCTTTTGATTCAAAAATCCTTATCAATTATTAGTTGGAAATGGGTTCTAAAATTATGTATCTCCTATTGAGTTAAATTTCGATTAAGGGGATGTTTGGGTATGAAAATAGAAGTATCTAATTTCCATAAGAAACTTGTTAAGTTAGCGGAGTGAATGAACTTAGCTTCAAAATTTGTAATAAATATGGTCATAATGATCATCAACTTACTTATGATTATATAAAGTTTATTGCTTGAAAACCACAATTTGAGCTCGGATTGTCGTAATGCATATAAACACTCTATTATATTGTGAGCCTATAATCTTAATAATTTGGAACAAAAACCATATTGTAATGTAAGATAAGTAAATTTATCTACATTAATTAAGTTAAGAAATTTGGGACTAGTATGCAAGAATATAATGTATATATATTCTATAAATATATACAATATTATATTTATATATACTATATATATAATATAATATTTATATATACTAAATTATATTGTAATTTTCATGTTGTTGGACTATATATACAAGGAAATCATTTTTAGTTAGAGTAAATATAGTATAAATTTAAATATTTTAAGTTTTGTTACAACTTGGCCAAGCTAATTAAAATAAATTAAAGAACTATTGTGTGTTTGCATGTGTTTGTCTAATGTATGCCTCACTAAAAAAAATTGAACTCATCCCACACGCATGCCTGGTTCCTCTATTTTCTCCGACATTCTCTTGCACGCGGGATTGCCCCCACAATGGCGTACCCCCTAGGTCTGATCCCCAAGGGATCCGAGATTGATGTTGTTAGTCCCCCCTAGCGGGCCATTAGGTCTCTGCGATCTCTGACCCCCCTCCATCCTTTGCTCCTGGTTCATCTATGTTTCTAAAGTCTGAGCTGAAGGATGGAAATTTGTCCCTGTTCTTCCCCCCTGTAGTCACAAATGTTGATGTTGCCAATAGGGAGATTTCCTTGATTTCTAAACTTTTTGGTTTGCGCCCCCTGTTAGATGACATCAAAAAATGGGCTCATGCTAAATGGGATCCTGGTGGCACCTTCTCAGTGGACTCACTTCCCAATGGCTTCATCATGTTTTCCTTCAGCTTGAAATATGATTTCTCTCATGCTCTTCTCAATGATCCTTGGTTTTTTTACCACAGAGGTTTCTATCTTTACAAATGGTCCCCAAGATTATACACCTTTATTGAAATGATGAATGAATCTCTTATGTAGGTTCATCTCTTTAGCCTTCCCCTTGATTTGTGGGAGAAATATGTTATTGAGGGTATTGTTGATTCTTTAGGGAAACTAATAGCTATGGATCCCACGATGAAATCCAAATATCACCCGACTCATGCAGTATTTTGTATCATAACAGATGGAAGTGAACCCCTGCCTTCATCTATTGATCTTTTCTCAAGCTTTATTTTATGGTTTCAACCCTTCGAATATGAACATATCCCCCAAACATGCTCTTCTTGTAAATTTATGGGTCATCGTGCTTCATCCTATGCTTCCTTTCCTCGGCTTAAATCCAAACCTACTTTGAAGAAGATCCCCTTAGTTAACTCTCCCAGTTGAAATGGTAAGGGTATTCTTAAGCCCTCCTCAAAGTTTTACACCTCAAATCCTTTTGATTATCTTTCAATGGATGATTCCCCTATCTTTTTGTATTTAGAGCTAGTTATGACCCTACTTCACCCATCCCCTTTGTTTCCCCTCTCTTCTCTTCTACGTCCCTCCTTCCCTCATCTACCTTTTCCCTTGGAGGAAAATGAGCTTCCTTCTGAGCCTTTCTCTCTTCCTGAGCATGTCATTACTTCTGTTATCCAAAATTCACCCCTCAAGGCAATTTTGATAACATGCATCAAATTATTCAGTCCCGAGCAAGTAGATTGATTCAAGGCCCAAAATCATGTTTTTTTAGGTCCCCTCGGCTTTTTTCTAACTCTCCCATCCAAGAAGAAATCCCAACGAGTTAGAAAAAATGGAAAAAATGCAAAAATATGGTTGCATGACTGTTTTGAGGCATTTCGGGTCTGAAGGGCTCGGGTCGTACCAGTTCGGGTTGAACTGAGGTTCGTCGTACTAAGCTTGGGGCCGAAAAAGCAAGAAAATTGGCTAAGTCGGACAACTTTGTCCCAGGAAATCCACGGGACAGTTGGGACATCGAGACGCGAAGGACACGAAAAAGCCGAATTGCCCGAAAGAGGGAAAAAATTTCTAAGTCTTTTGTTTCGCGCAGTCCAGGACAGTTGGAACAAAAGTACGCGGAGGACGCGGATCGGCCGGTTTGGCGCAAGTCAGCCCACTTCGGGTGGTTCGGAGATATTTGTCCCACATAGTCCGGGACAGTTGGGACAAAAGTACATGGAGGACGTGAACTGGCCGATTCAGCCGAAACAGGAAACTTTCGTCGAAGACAATTTGGGACATCCGGGCCAAAAGTACACGAGGGACGTGAAGAGCCGAGAGTGAATGGAATCTCACCACGTGTCTTCACCGCAAATAGGAACAAGGAAGCCCGAATTAGCCGAAGGAGGATATTTTTATTTGGGACAGCTGGGACAAAGGTACGCGTGGGATGTGAAAAGCCAAAGCGGCTGAAGGCAAAGAAGAAAAGTCAACATTTGACCCGTGAAACTTCAAACGGCCATAACTTTTGACTCCGAGCTCCGATTTTCACAAAATTGGACTTTCTGGAACGAGCACGACTTTATGGATTTATTATTTTTAATGAGGGTATATATATTTAAATAAAATAAACATATTCAGCTCCAATCAGTTAATGCTCATTCTCGTCAAATGACAGAAGACGCCTGCTAGACCCAAAATAGTTGGCCGCACTCAGAAGGCCATAAGTTTTGCATTTCTCAACAAAATCACTCAAAATTGGTACCGTTGGAACTGTGGCTCCAAGCCCGATGCACAGAAATCAAGAAATTTCAGATTTGATTAGATATTGATTATTTTTTTAAGAAAACGTGGCCGGGTTCATAACAGTGTTGTATTTGGTGGTTGGGAGTGCAATTAAGAGGCATGGTCATCATTCCTTCTCTACTGCAGCACCTAGGATAGTATGGGGAGCCTTTTGCAAGTAATATATAATCATTTTACTCCATTTAATTCCTCTTACAGGTGGTTGAAGGATAGATTTTGGGATTTCCATTTTCCCTTCTCTTTCCCTTCTCATTTTTCTATAAATTGGAGTGTTGGGCTCATTGTAAAGGGAGGTAGTTTTGTAGCAAAGATCTACCAAAATTGCTTTGTGAAGCCAATCTGTTGCAGGCCCTTGTTATGGACTCCTTGCATGGTGATCTAGGCCCTTATCTTGTAATAGATTGAACTGTGCATACCAGGAAGCAATAAAATACAAGTTTGTGGATATATCTTCCCCTGCTATGTTTTCTTGCATTCTTCTTGCCCCTTTAACCTTGATTACAAGAATATTGTGTCTATTATTATGCTTTTTCAGGGATCCATTATCATCGTGTATGTTCGAGGTACTTTTGTGAATGTATTTTGCTAGATTGTGGAGAATTGTAATCACCCCTTCTAGTGTGCACTTTGCTTCTGCATCTCACGCATTTGAAAACTACTCTCACACCCTCCTTTTCTGGTGTATCACCGCTTTAGTGTAGGATTTCATTTTATGCATTCTCTCTCCCTGGTCCCTTGGAATTTTAGATTAGAATAGTGAGTTTTCCCCTACATTAGAGTAGATTGTGGCAGGTAGCTTAGGAGCAAGAACCATCTTTCTCTGGAGGTCTATCTCAAGTATCAAGTCCCACAACTTGGAGATAGTACCCATGTTATCCAATCACACCGTAAGTTCAAGTATATGCACTTATGGAAACATAAGGGTGCTGTGATTTGGTGATAACAACTTCTTCTTCTCCCTCCTCCCATGCGGCTCCTCCCTCTCGACTCCTACAACTTCCCATTTCTTTGACATTGCGGGAAACAAATCTGGTGGCCATCCTTGTGAAGACCAAAACCGCATAATGACCAGAAACACCATGAATAATGTTGATCTTGTATTCTCCAAACTTAAAGTTAGACCTCCAAAATCCTCTAAGATGCACTAAGAAGTTGACCAAGAAGTGACCGATGGCACTTGAGTTTTCTTAAAGATCTATGGTATCCCCAAGAAAAGAGTTTCAAAATGAAATTTCTCTCTTGGAATATCTAAGGCATCAATACCTCCCAAAAATTTAGAATCTTCAAAGAAGCTCGCATGAGGAACAAACCTAATATTTTTAGGCTACAAGAAAAAAAGTTGAAGGAAGATAAAAATATCCACAAAATTTGGCCCAAAGCTTTTTTTACTGATCAAGCTTCTTCAAAAAATTCGGGTAGTATTTGTATTCTCTAGGATCCTTTTGTGTTCTGTGGGGAATGCATATTCAAATATAGCTCCAAATTGATGTTCTTCTTCCAATAGATAGGATCAAATTTTGGTTGGATATCCATAAATATCTACGTTCCTAACTCTGAACATCTAAAAATCAAATTTGGCAAGACATCCTAGCTATGGTTCAAAATTGGGGTGCCCTACCCTAGTTCATTATGGGAGACTTTAACACCCCCATGTTCAACGATGAAAAGCATAAATGTATTCCTATGCGTGTGAGCAGCATGGGAGCCCTCAAAAATTTTGTCAATTTTGACCCTATTATTGACTTGGAGCTCCATGACAATAAATTCTCGTGGTTAGACAAAAGACTAGGAAAAAATCATATTCAAATGAGACTCGAGAGGATGTTGGGATATTTAGAATGGATTTCTTACTTCAAAGAGGCATCCCTTCAAGCACTCCCGAAATTATCCTTGGATCACTCACCCCTTCTTCTCAATGTGGCCAAGAATGGAATCCTTTGCTTCCCCCTCTTCCACTTTGAGTTGGCTTGGTTGGCTAATCATGATATCCATGACTTTATCACCAATTGGTGGTATATGGAGCTAACATGTTTTGCTATGTTCTACTTCACCAAGAATATTTTAGATGTTAAAAAAAAATTAAGACATGAAAGGTTGCATCTTTTGACAACATCAAGGAAAGAAAAATCAGACTCATTCAGGACCTTGTTGAAGTGGCCAGAGTGATTTAAATCGAGGGTAGGCTGTCAGATTTATACTCTTCACAACTAAAATCCTTGGAAAATCTCCACAAAACCATCAGAGAGGAATATATTTCTTGGAAGAAAAGATATCAAATCCTTTGGCTCAAGGAAGGTGGTAGGAACACAAAATTCTTCCACTTAACTTCCCAAAAGCACAAAACTTGAAATAGGATCATTGAGCTAGTCCAAGAAAATGGGGTGATCATCACTAAAGAAAAATAGAACATAGAGGAAGTCACCTCATACTATCACTCACTCCTAGGTTCCGTGAAAGACAGATCCATAGATAAAATGGAATAAATGTTGGCTTTATTCCCCATACTATCACTGTTGATATCAATAACTCCCTCTCTTTCCCTTTTGAAATGGATGATATGACCAAAGATGTCTTCGACATGAATGGGGAAAAATAACCAGGTCCTGATGGTTTTCCTGCTACCTTTTTCCAAAACTTCTAGGATATCATCAAGCAAAACCTCCTTTTGGCTATCAAATAATTCCAAATCAATAGTGTCCTTCTCAAAGAATGAAATTCCACATTTTTCACTCTCACCCCTAAGTCTATAGACGCCAAAAATTTGTCTAACTTTTGACTGATAAGTATAATTAATACATGTTATAAAATCATCACTAAAATGATGGCTAACAGAATTAAACCCTTCATCTACAGATTGATCTCAGACCAAAAAATATGGCTTCATCCAAGGGTGGTTAATTCAAGGAGCCATCATCACAGTCCATGAAGCGATCCACTGGGTTCACCTCACAAACTATACTAGCTATGTGTCTAAACTTGATATGCAAAAATATTTTAGTAGGGTCAACTAGATCTTTCTTATCAAAGTTCTAAGAAAATTTGACTTCAGCGAAAAATGGATAAGGTGGGTTCATTGTTGCATCTCCACCCTTCACTTCTCCATTCTCATCAATGGTCTCCTAGAAGGTTATTTTTCGAGAAAGCGAGGAATTATCACTACTAGGCTTCCAATTTCTACTCACAATAAGTTTGTTGATACGATTCTCCTTGGAGCTACATTGGTTGTTGAAGCTAAAACTACGGTGTACACCCTTGACTCTTATCAAGATGCTTCTAGCCAAAAGGTCAATTTGGCCAAGTGTTGCATCTCCTTCCTTAACACTCCTCCCAGGCGTAAGAGAAAGATAACGGACATCTGAATGCATAATTTTTGATATTCCATCCTCCTATCGAGGTCTTCATCTCTTAAAAGTTAAACAGGTAAAGGGGGTTTGGGATTCTTTACTAGACATATTTCAAAGGAATATTTCTAGTTTTAAGGATTCACTCCAAATCCAAGCTGGTAATCTTGAACTTGTTAAATCTACACTCTAAAGTATGCCAATATATTATATCTCTCTCTTAAAAATACCCTCAGTGGTGGCCTCAAAAATTAAACAAATTAAAAAACACTTCCTCAGGCCAGGTTCAAAAGAGAATAAAAGAACTCACCTTGTATCCTAGGACTAGGTTTGTAAACCAAAAATACTAGGAGGCCTTGGTCTGAGAAGAATAGGTGATATGAATAAAACTCTTCTCACAAAATTGGGATGGCCCTTGACCACGTGATATAGTGCTCTGTGGGATTCATTTCTTAGGGAAAAGTACTTGAGACTTGAATTTTATTTCCTCTCTGACAACCAACTTCCCGTTGGATCGACTATATGGAACTCAATTATTAGCTACAAGGACTTTATCAGTAAAGGTGTCAAATGGTGCCTACGAGATTGTAATGAAATTGAATTTTGAAATGACTGATGGATCTCAAATTAACTTCTTTCAAAATACCCTTCTTGGCTCCCTATCATGTCTCATCTAATTCACCTAGTGGGATCTTCGGTTGTTAACTACATTGACAAATTTTACCCCCTCCTAGATGGCACTTTCCTAAATGACAAGGTTGTGATCACAATAAAATTGGTCTAGTTGATTCCTTGAAGTAGCTCCTATCTACCTTTCATATCAGCTTATACCCCTCTACTGATAAGGTTATCTAGCCTTGGAACTCTTTCGACTCCTTCTCTGTTATCTTAGCATACAACTCCCTTTTCTCCATCACAAATTAAATCCCTCTCAAACACTTCTAGCCTACTCATGTTATCCCCAAGATCAACATGTTTTCCTAACTTTTTTAGAAGGACGTTACACTTACTAGTGCTTATCTACAATGAATAGGTTACTCTGTCCCTTCTCAATGTAACATTTTCTTAAAAATTGTTGAAGACTCCTATCATATTTTTGTCCAATGTCTTTTTTCTTCTAGAATATGGTCTTATATTCTTAACAATTTTGGAATCATATGGAATTTTCTAGGTTCTATAGATGACAACTTTTAACGATGGTCCTCACCCTTCCAAAACTCAGGCCTCTCTTTGGATTGGAAATCTCTTCTCCCCCATGTTGACTGGGGATTATGGAAGGAATGAAATAAGCACATATTTAAAGACTCTTCTAGTGGAGAAGACATTGTTTCTAACTCTATCATCATCTCTCTTCAGGAAAACCTTAACTCTTCATTATGTGAATTAGGTAACTCTAAGAATTATCTCCTTACCATCGTTAACTGGAAAAAATATCTCCCATCAGATCCCGCTTCTGGAAAATCTGATGCAGCTAGAGCTGTTACGCACTAAAAAATTCCCCCTAACAAGTGGGGGAAATTATATGTAGATGGTGCCTCTAGAGTGAATCCCAGTACTTTAGGCTATGGGAGTGTTTTGAGGGACCATCAAGGTAATCTCTTAGTGGATTTTGTTACATCTCTGGGTTTCAGCAATAACCAGAGAGTGGAATCTTTAGCCATCCTCAAAGGTAATGAATTGGTCAGGTCCTTAGGCCCCACCAAGATCATCATTGAGAGTGACTCTCTGAATCTCATCAATATTCTAAAATATATCACTCCCCTCACCTAAACCATCGACAACATCATTCAAGATATCAAATCTATGAAGAAATATTTTACTAAAGTCATCATTTTAACACATTTATAGGGAAGGGAATGCCCTTGTTGATGCCCTTGTAAAAAAAAGATGTTGAATTTTCTAGTCACACCTCTTGGTTTGAATCTTTACCAGAAAACATATCCTCAATTACAAGTAATGAAGCAACATTGGAAGTCAGTGACCCTCCTTTGGTTTGTTAAGTTACACATCTTTGGCTGCTTAATCTTTTAATTGATGCCCCTTGCTTCATCAGACCTGATTCACCATGGTGTTGCATATTCTCTCTCCTCCACAAGGCTAGGCCTAGAAGCTTCAACCATCTCATTATTCCTTACAACGTCACCCCTATCCCCCTGTACCTCCACACGAGCCTCCTTTATTTTTATTTTATTGTTGATTTTATTTTTGCCATGCTCACATGTGTCGAGGATAATCTCCGCAATGTATGATCTCCCTGCAAACTTCAGTATCATGTGACTTTTAAATAATCTTGGATTTTTTAAATCACTATCGCGCTATTATTTTTTGCAAAAAATATAATTCCTTCTCGATCTCTATCAATATGGGTAGAAAATTGGTTTGCGTGGGACCTACTGATTTTAGTGACATTAAGGAAGACAACAAATTTTAGGATATCCTTGTTACATGCGGGGTCTTGGGTTTCATGGAGTCTCTGTGCAATTACTCTCTCATGATTTATAGCTGTATTCTCACCTCCTGGGATGGTGGAAAGGTCAAAGTTGGGGATTTGTCTTCTCTATTTGTGTTAATAACATTGTTACTACCACTGGTCTCCCTAGTTGTGGTGGTACTTACATCAAAAGGCCATTTGTTGAAGAAATCACCACTTGCATTAACGATCCTAATGAAATTTAGAAGTACCAGTATCATTTTGAGAGGAACGTGCTGAAGCATCCATGGAATAAGGTAATGCAATGCATTATGTGTTTTTTCACCATTAACGACTATTACAAAGTCATTCATGGTATTCATTTGTTCCTCCTTTCTCATTTCTACCATGGAAAGCTAGTGAACTTCCCCCAATTTCTCTTCAACTCATTGATGGAATCTATTTACTAGGCCAGGAAATGTGCCAACCCTATTCTCCATCAAGGCGTACTCTAACTTATTTTCTCCTAAGCTACCCATGTCACCCTCATCCATTTCTATCCTATTGTTCTTTTGAAGGGTAAGTGTAAGCTTTCTCCCCTCCCCTCCCCAATGTCCACCTCTGATGCACCGCATGGTGTTGTTTCTTCTACCCCCTCATTTTTTAACCCTCATAAGTCTCATCACCTATTTCTCCCTATTTTTTTCCCATCAATACCCCACCTTCTCATTCCATATCTCCCCCAATTACCCCTTCTACTTCACCCACCTCATCAAAACCTATTTTTTCACCCCCTTCCTTGTCTCCCCCATTTTTGTCTGATCCTCGACAACCCCCTACCTCTTCCTTAGCTCCTTCAGATGCATCTTCTTCTGTTATGTTGACTCTAGATCTCATTTCATTTGATGTTGTTGCTGACACCTATGGAGAATCAGATAAGGATGCCCCTATCAATCCCAATTTTTAGGACAAGAAGTCTCCTGCTTAAAATTTGGCCATGTCTAGCTCACCTTCTATGGACCTTGCCATGGAGGAAAATGACCCTGTCATCACCAATCTGGCACTATGATAATTCTTCACCGGGAACTCCTCATGCTATGATTATTTACTAATGCACAACTTTTAGTTTGGTGGATGTAATCTAGAAACACAACAACAAACATAACACAAGAATACCATAGACTATGATAAGAAGGAATTATGATAAATCTGAAATATCAGTGTAAATTACCATATCAACATGAAATTGTTACAATCTCATCCATGAGTTACTTCAAGTGTTACTAACTTCAATTGTCTTCCAACAATAACTATGGGAGAAACTTCACAATTACACCTATTAATAGCTTCTTTAACACACCTTCAAAACGATGGCTTCCTTTACACACTTACTTATACAATAGTTCCCACTACTTTCTTTTATCCTATATGAGGGAGGGTGACCTCTTTATTTATAGGAACTTCTAGGCTTATCCACCATATCTCTAAGATAGGATAGGAAATCTACCTTCCGACGCCAATCATATTCCATGCCTAAACTCTTGCCTTTACATGTAGGCTTATCTTCTAAGATAAGATAAACCTTATCATCTCACATTGGTTCCACCTTTTTAGACTTTTTCAAAAATAAAATACACAAAATATTTATGACATCACTCTTTTTCTTTATTACAAATATAATATTTCTAATTCATAATCATGTAGACCCTACCTCTTTACTTACCCCAACTTTGACATTTTAACATCACCAGAAAACTTACGACATAATATTTACTTTTTACCACAACATTCCTTTTTTACTTTTGACTATTACCGTACTCTACTTTATTTGTGGCACCATACTGATGGTGCCATTATCCTCTATGTTGGACGCCACTACTAATTATACTTAACAACATTTTATTCCTAATACATACATTAATAAAATTGAAATTACAGAGGAAAATTTTAATGTCGACATTTTCCCCCTTCCTAGCTTCTACTTTGCATCCTCGAAGTAGACTCTTCTGAAGCTGGTGCCTAGAAAATATTTAACTTGTCATGGTTGAACCATTTCATAATGGGAGTACCATCCAATTCCTCCAATCGATATGTACTATTTTCATGCACAACTACTATTTTGTAGGGCCCCATCCATTTGGGAAGAAATTTTTTCTGCCTTCTTTTTTTGTATCTGGAATCATATACTAGAACCAAGTCATTCACATGAAATGGAGACCAATGGATCTTTTGATCAAAATATTCCTTATACTTTATTTTATTCTTATAGCTTGTATCCTTCGCTATTTCCCTCATTTCCTCTAGAAGATGAAGATATACCAACCTTTCTTTTACTGAATCACTTTCATCCATCCTTTCATTTTTCATAACGCTCACAGTGGGAATATCAAACTCAATAGGAAGAATTGGATCAATGCCATAAGCCAACCGAAATAGGGAGTATCATATTGTTGACTTTAATGTTGCCCAATATGCCCACAATGTTGCATGAATCCTTTTATCCCACTTATGTACTTGCAAGGCTGCATCTTTTGCTAGAATTGGACACGACACAAAATTTGTTTCATTCCACCTATCTATTTGTGCGTGGCTTGTATGTTGTTGCCTTCCTATGATTAATAGAAAACTTGTTGACTAGGGCTTCTACCACCTCATTAATGAAGTGGCTTCCTTGATCTGTTACAATTTATAATGGGACAAACAAATCTAGTGAAAATGCGTTCATATATGAACCTTGCCACTTCATCCATGGAAGTTGTTTTCAATGGCCTAGCTTCAACCCACTTGGTTAAATAATATGTGGACAACTACAATATACTTATTTTGGCATGGGGTAGTTGGAAGTGGACCTACAATGTCTATTCCCCACATTTCAAAGGGACCAAATGGAAGAATAGGGCATAATAGAGTTGATGGAGTCTTACGGTTACCATTTGTTTGAAAAATATCACATGTCTTACAATAATTATAACAATCTCTAAAAATAGTGGGCCAGTGATAACTTGCATCCAAGATCCTTCTTGTTGTATGTTTTCCAGAGAATTGTCCTCCACATGTACCATTGTGGAATTCTTCTATTAGCTCCTTCCATTGATCACGTCCAACTTCCCTCTTGTACTGCCCATCAGGTCCTATTAGCAATAATACTCCATACAGAATAGAATATATATGACTGGCTTGAGTAATCTTCCTCTTAGTCTCTACATTGACACCATCATGAAACTTGAATTCATTCAGATAATTCCAAATATCTATGTATTCATTATGGATTATGTCCAAGCGATAACAATGCTGCATCTGGGAAATCATCATCATCACAAGATGAACCTAAACCATCATAGGCTCAAGAGATTGCATCTGCATTGACATGCTTCTTTCTTGGCCTATCTATAATATCAAATTCAAATTCTTGTAGCAAAATTATGCATCTTGCTATTCTTCCTAAAGGGTTAGGCTTATTTATAATAAATTTTAGAGCCTGATGATATGTTACAACTATAAATTTCTTC
This sequence comes from Taxus chinensis, assembly GCA_019776745.2. Classification (NCBI taxonomy): domain Eukaryota; kingdom Viridiplantae; phylum Streptophyta; class Pinopsida; order Cupressales; family Taxaceae; genus Taxus; species Taxus chinensis. Next base: position 570,558,617 of record CM034155.1, on the reverse strand, counting down.
CCTAGCAACTAATTTCTAAACTTCTTTACAACAAAAATGATAGCTAGAGCCTCTTTTTCATTTATAGTATAATTTACCTCAGCACTACCCATTTGTATGCTCCCAAAGTAAACTGGATGATTGTTCCCATTTTCATCATTTTGTGCTTAGAGTACTTCCTAGTGCTGTATTTGAGGCATCAATATACATAATTAATGGCTTGCTCTAATCTGGAAACTTTAAAATAGGTGAAGACACTAGGGCTTCCTTCAGTTTTTCAAAAGCTTCATGTGCCTTATTTCCTGGTTCATAAGTAGCATCCTTCTTCAAGAGTTGGGTTAGTGGCTATGTCAATCTTTGAGAAATTCATGATGAACCTTCTATAGTAACTCTTTATGGCCTAAAAATGATCTCACTCGTAATTCTATTCATAGGAAAATTGTAACTCTTTGAATTTTGAAACTTTATCAAGATCAGTACCAATACCATCTCTAGATACAACATGCCCTAACAAAACGCCTTTAGAACATCCAAAGACACACTTTATAGGATTTAGTGAGGCTCTGTGCTTCATCTAACCTTTGAAATGTTGTATCCATCTAGTGCAGGTGGTCCATCTTGCTCCCGTAGATGCAAAAATCATCTAGAAATACTTTGATAAAGTTCCCAATGTAGGGTTCAAACACCCTATTCATCAAATAGCTGGAACATTTCCGGAAGCATTAAAAAACCCAAAAGGCATAATTCTATAAGCAAACATTTCCCCAAGGAGTGGTCAATGTGGCCTTCAGTTGATCTTTCTCTACTATACGAGACTTGGTTGTATCCACTATATCCATCAGCAAAACTATAGCACTCTTGGCCAGCTACTTCATCCAAGATCTAATCTGATAATGGAAGAGGGTAATGATCCTTCTTTGTTGCCTTATTGAGCTTCCTATAATCAACACAAATGTGTAGCTTCCCATTCTTTTTTAATGAGATCACATTGGGAGAAACCCATTCTGAATTCTCCACAGCAAATATGAATCCTGCATCAAGCAACTTATCTATTTATTCTTTTACAATCTTGAAAAAATTAGGATTCATTCCATATGGCATTTGCTTTATGGGCTTAGCACCATCTACTAACTCAATAGAATGTTCTACCAAAATTACTTGACGGAGTTCCTTGTACTCAAAAGTGAATAGGTGTATGTACCTTTCAAAGTGCTAGAGGTAGGATTCCTTCTCACTCTCCTCACAGCATCACCAATCTTTATTTGTTGGAGACGATCATCAATTTATTCTTCAGATAATTTTATTGGTTCATGAGTCAATGTGATTGGAAGGATATCCATGACCAAAACATCAACCTCACTTTCTTCATCTCCTGTGTCCACTTTGCTGGTACTAGAGTAATTGGAGGATGTCCAATCATTAGTTTCATCACTTGAATCCATAGGTTTTGTCTTATGATGCCGAGGGATCACGTTTATCTTCACCCTCTCTCTACCATGTCTAAGTTTCATAAAGCCTTCATTCCAGTAGTTTCTTACATGAACTCTCCTTAGCCATGGTCTTCCCAACAACATTGGGTATGCAACATTACCATTTTTCATCACATAAAAGTATACCACACATACAACACCCATAACAGATATTGCCACATTTGAAACAACACCATCTGGTTTAGTTTTTCCCTTATTTAATGACCTTAGCATAAGTGTTGAGGGGTGATCAATTTTTAAACCCAAGATATTCATTACAGACTCGGTCATTACATTAACTGCATCACCTCCATCAACTAAGACATCATGAATTGAAATACCATTACATAATACCTCATCTTGTGGAGTGTAGGGATCTACCTTTGCCTCTAAAATAGGGACCTCAACCTCCTTCCTTCATCAAGAATTGAGTCCACTTCAAAGCTCCCGCCTCTTCTTAGAAGACATAGCCAAGAGTTGACCATATGTAATATTTGTAGGCCTTTTGGAAAGATCTTCTAAGATGGAGTATGGTCCTTGTCCCTGTGAAATCAGACAATCCCCCATACCCAAGTTTCTTCTCCTATGTTTCTTACTAGTGTCTCCTTTCATCTTCTTAGGATCATTTCCATCTTGGTTATCTTTTTCTTTCTTTATTTTTGTTACAAACACATCTACTTCATTATTTATGCTCTTATTTACTACATCAAAAGAATTTATAGGTGTTTTTCCTTTATCATTATCTCGTGTACCAGATGTAGAAGCTCTATCTGGACAATTATACTTATAATGACCCTTTTTATGACAACCATAGCATACAACTTCAGAAATATTTATTTTTGGACCTTTATCTCCTCCTTGAGAACTAAATTCTTTTCCTTGCAGAAGATTAATAGTTAACTAGCCCATATTTTTGAGCCCATCTTCATAATCAGTAGATGTACTAAGAGAAATATTCGTGCTCACCGAGAGTGGTTGTGGATTTTGGACCACAGCTGCTAGTGTAGGCTCTACTTTAGCCACAATTTCTTTGGGCTCCTCCTCCATGCTTTCTTCTTTCCTTCTTGCAATCTCATTTGCTTGTTCGATGGTAGCTGGGTGGTCATACTTCACTCGTTGTCTGATCTCTGGCTTCATCCCAAGAATGAAGTGCTTATAGAGGAGATTATCCATGCCATTCATCAACCCATCCGCTAATCCTTCCTTTCGAATCTGGGCATCCAACTTCCTCCTTAGCTTTAGAACACGAGCATGATAATCCCTTATCTTCTCCTTCTCTCCTTAGGATAGCTTTGTGATATCAATCATAAGATATACATATTTTTGTTGTTCACCAAATTCTTCAAGAAAACTTTCAGTTAATAAATCGCATGATTTTTTCACAGTATCACCTAGTGTTTCAAACCACCTAAGGGCTGAACCATCCAAAAAGGTAGGAAAAAATTTAGTCCATTGTTCCCTTCTTATAAGGCCATTACAAATACAATATCGTTTAAACTCTTGAATGAAAGAGGAAGCATCTTCATTAGATTGGGCTAAAAAAATAGGAATCTTCCCCATTTTCAAAAGTAACCACAGTGAAATACCAACCCAAAAGTATAATCAACAAGACTTGTGTGCACAAATAATTGGAATCGCTATAATAGAAAATAGAAATGACCATGGTAAACTATGGTAAAACTTGACTTACTACGGTAAAAACTAACTTTACTATGGTGAAAACTATTCATAGTAAAAAGTGAAGTTACTGCGGTAAATACTATTCACAGCAAAAAGTGACTTTACCATGGTAACTACTATGCACAGTAAAAACAAGGTTACCCTCCAAATGTTTTCTGACTAAGTGGGAATATCTCTCCAAAAAATCGACCAATGAGGAATGGTCCTGGCAACGGAACCAAAATGTCATCACCAATCTGGCACTATGATAATTCTTCATCGGGAACTCTTCATGATATGATTATTTACTAATGCACAGCTTTTAGTTTGGTGGATGTAATCTGGAAACACAACAATAAACATAACACAAGAATACCATAGACTATGATAGGAAGGAATGAGGATAAATCTGAAATATAAGTGTAAATTATAATATCAACAAGAAATTGTTACAATCTCACCCATGAGGTACTTCAAGTGTTACTGACTTCACTTGCCTTCTAACCATAACTATGGGAGAAACTTCACAATTACACCTCTTAATGGCTTCTTTAACACACCCTCAAAATGATGGCTTCCTTTACACACTTACTCATACAATATTTCTCACTACTTCCTTCTATCCTAAATGAGGGGGGTGGCCTCTCTATTTATAGAACTTCCAGGCTTATCCATCTTATCTCTAAGATAGGATAAGAAATCTACTCTGAAGAATCATATTCCATACCTTAATTCTTATCTGTACATGTAAGCTTATCTTTTAAGATAAGATAAACCTTATCATTTCACATGGGTTCCACATTTTTAGAACTTTTACAAATAAAATACACAAAATATTTATGACATCACTATTTGTCTTTATTACAAATATAATATTTCTAATTCATAATCATGTAGACCCTACTTCTTTACTTACCCCAACTTTGACATTTTAACATTACCGGAAAACTTACGAAAAATATTTACTTTTTACCACAACATTCCTTTTTTACTTTGACTATTACCATACTCTACTTTATTTGTGGCACCGTACTGACAGTGCCATTATCTTATGTTGGACGCCACTACTAATTATACTTAACAACATTTTATTCCTAATACATACATTAATAAAATTGAAATTACAGAGGAAAATTTTAATGTCGACATTTTCCCCCCTTCCTAGCTTCTACTCCATCCTCGAAGTAGACTCTTCTGAAGCTGGTGCCTAGAAAATTTTCAACTTGTCATGGTTGACCCATTTTCATAATGGGTAGTACCATCTAATTCCTCCAATCGATACATACTATTTTCATGCACAACTACTATTTTGTAGGGCTCCCATCCATTTTGGAAGAAATTTTTCTCTGCCTTCTTTTTTTGTATCTAGTAATCATATACTAGAACCAAGTCATTCACATGAAATGGAAACCAACAGATCTTTTGATCAAAATATTTCATATACTTCATTTTATTCTTATATCTTGTATCCTTCGCTATTTCCCTCATTTCCTCTAGAAAATGAATATATACCAACCGTTCTTTTACTAAATCACTTTCATCCATCCTTTTATTTTTCATAACGCTCACATTGGGAATATCAAACTCAATAGGAAGAACTAGATAAATGCCATAAGCCAACCGAAATAGGGAGTATCATGTTGCTGACTTTAATGTTGCCCAATATGCCCACAATGTTGCATGAATCTTTTTATCCCACTTATGTACTTGCAAGGCTGCATCTTTTGCTAGACTTTGACACGACACAAAAAATTGTTCATTCCACCTATCTATTTGTGCATGGCTTATATGTTGTTGCCTTCCTGTGATTAATAGAAAACTTGTTGACTATGGCTTCTACTACCTCATTAACGAAGTGGCTTCCTTGATCTATTACAATTTATAATGGGAAAGCCAAATCTAGTGACAATGCGTTCATATATGAACCTTGCCACTTCATCCATAGAAGTTGTTTTCAATAGCCTAGCTTCAACCCACTTAGTTAGATAATATGTGACAACTACAATATACTTATTTTTACGTGGGGTAGTTAGAAGTGGACCTACAATATCTATTCCCCCACATTTCAAAGGGACCAAGTGGAAGAATAGGGCATAATAGACCTGATGAAGTCTATACGGTTACCATTTGTTTGACAAATATCACATGTCTTACAGTAATTATAACAATCTCTACAAAGAGTGGGCCAGTGATAACCTGCATCCAAGATCCTTCTTGTTGGAAGTTGTTCAGAGAAGTGTCCTCCACATGTACCATTGTGGAGTTCTTCTATTATCTCATTCCATTGATCACGTCTAATCTACCCTCTTATAGTGTCCATCATGTCCTTTTCTAAATAATACTTTATACAGAATAGAATATGGACGACTGGCTTGAGTAATCTTCCTCTTAGTCTCTGCATTGGCACCATCATGAAACTTGAATTCATTCAGATAATTCCAAATATCTATGCATTCATTAGGGATTATGCCAAGGGATAACAATGCTACATTTGGGAAATCATCATCATCACAAGATGAACCTAAACCATCATAGGCTCAAGAGAGTGCATCTGCATTGACATGCTTCTTTCCTAGCCTATCTATAATATCAAATTCAAATTCTTGTAGCAAAATTATGCATCTTTGCTATCCTTCCTAAAGGGTTAGGCTTATTGATAATATATTTTAGAGCCTGATGATCTGTTACAACTATAAATTTCTTCCCTAGCAACTAATTTTTAAACTTCTTTACAGACAAAAATGATAGCTAGAGCCTCTTTTTTCAGTTATAGTATAATTTACCTCAGCACTGCTCATTTGTCTTCTCTCAAAGTAAACTGGATGATCATTCCCATTTTCATCCGTTTGGACTTAGAGTACTTCCTAGTGCTGTATTTGAGGCATCAGTATACACAATTAATGGCTTGCTCCAATCTGGAATCTTTAAAATAGGTGAAGACACCAGGGCTTCCTTCAGATTGTTCAAAAGCTTCATACGCCTTATTTTCTGGCTCATAAGTAACATACTTCTTCAAGAGCTGGGTTAGTGGCTGTGCAATCTTTGAGAAATTCGTGATGAACCTTCTATAGTAACCCTTAAGGCCTAAAAATGATCTCAATTTAATTCTATTCATAGGAAAATTGTAACTCTTTGAATTTTGAAACTTTATCAGGATCAGTACCAATACCATCTCTAGATACAACATGCCCTAACAAAACGCCTTTAGAACATCCAAAGACACACTTTATAGGATTTAGTGAGGCTTGTTCTTCATCTAACCTTTGAAATGTTGTCTCCATCTAGTGCAGGTGGTCCATCTTACTCCCATAGATGCAAAAATCATCCAGAAATACTTTGATAAAGTTCTCAATGTAGAGTTCAAACACCCTATTCATCAAGCGCTGGAACATTGTCCAGAGCATTACACAACCCAAAAGGCATAAATCTATAAGCAAATGTTCCCCAAGGAGTGGTGAATGTGGTCTTCAGTTGATCTTTCTCCGCTATACGAACTTGGTTGTATCCACTATATCCATCAGCAAAACTATAGCACTCTTGGCCAGCTACTTCATCCAAGATCTGATGTGAGAATGGAATAGGGTAATGATCCTTCTTTGTTGCCTTATTGAGCTTCCTATAATCAACACAAATGCGTAGCTTCCCATTATTTTTTATTGAGATCACAATGGGAGAAACCCATTCTGAATTCTCCACAGCAAATATGAATCTTGCATCAATCAACTTATCTATTTCTTCTTTTACAGTCTTGGAAAAATTAGGATTCATTCTATATGGCATTTGCTTTATGGGCTTAGCACCATCTACTAAGCTCAATAGAATGTTCTACCAAACTTACTTGATGAAGTTCCTTGTAATCAAAAGTGAATAGGTGTATGTACCTTTCAAAGAGTTGGAGGTAGCATTCCTTCTCACTCTCTCTCACAGTATCACCAATCTTTATTTGTTGGAGATGATCATCAATTTATTGTTTAGATAATTTTATGGGTTCATGAGTCAGTGTGACTGGAAGGATATCCATGACCGAAACATCAACCTCACTTTCTTCATCTTCTGTGTCCACTTCACTGGTACTAGAGTAATCAGAGGATGTCCAATCATCAGTTTCATCACTTGAATCCATAGGTTTTGTCCTTATGATGCCGAGGGATCACATTTATCTTCACCCTCTCTCTACCACGTCCAAGTGTCATGAAGCCTTCATTCCAGTAGTTTCTTGCATGAACTCTCCTTAGCCATGGTCTTCCCAACAACATTGGGTACGCAACAACTACCATTTTTCATCACCTGAAAGTCTACCACACATACAACACCCATAACAGATATTGCCACATTTGAAACAACACCTTCTGGTTTAGTTTTTCCCTTATTTAATGACCTTAACATAAGTGTTGAGGGGTGATCAATTTTTAAACCCAACATATTCATTACAGACTCGGTCATTACATTAACTGCAGCACCTCCATCAACTAAGACATCATGAATTGAAATACCATTACATAATACCCTCAACTTGTGGAGCATAGGGATCCACCTCTGCCTCCAAAATAGGGACCTCAACCTCCTTCCTTCATCGAGCATTGAGTCCACTTCGCAGCTCCCGCCTCTTCTTAGAAGACATAGCCAAGAGTTGACCATATGTAATATTTGTCAGGCCTTTTGGACAAATCTTCTAAGATGGAGTATGGTCCTTGTCCCTGTGAAATCAGAAAATCCTGCACACCCAACTTTCTTCTCCTATGTTTCTTACTAGTTTCTCCTTTCATCTTCTTAGGATCATTTCCATCTTGGTTATCTTTTTCTTTCTTTATTTTTGTTACAAACACATCTACTTCATTATTTATGCTCTTATCTACTACATCAAAAGAATTCACAGGTGTTTTTCCTTTATCATTATCTCTTGTACCAGATGTAGAAGCTCTATCTGGACAATTATACTTATAATGACCCTTTTTATGACAACCATAACATACAACTTCAGAAATATTTCTTTTTGGACCTCTATCTCCTCCCTGAGAACTAAATTCTTTTCCTTGAAAAAGATTAATAGTTAACTAGCCCATCTTCTTGAGCAGATCTTCATACTCAGTAGATGTACTAGGAGAAAAGATTTGTGCTCACCGAGAGTGGTTGTGGATTCTGGACCAAAGGTGCTTGTGTAGGCTCTACTTTAGCAACAATTTCTTTGGGCTCCTCTTCCATGCTTTCTTCTTACCTTCTTGCAATCTCCTTTGCTTGTTCAATGGTAGCTGGGGTGGTCATACTTCACTCGTTGTCTGATCTCTGGCTTCATCCCAAGAATGAAGTGCTTATAGAGGAGATTATCCATGCCATTCATCAACCCATCCGCTAATCCTTCCTTCTAAATCTGGGCATCGAGCTTCCTCCTTAGCTTTAGAACACGAGCATGATAATCCCTTATCTTCTCCTTCTCTCCTTGGGATAGCTTTGTGATATCAATCATGAGATCTACATATTTTTGTTGTTCACCAAATTCTTCAAGAAAACTTTCAGTTAATAAATCCCATGAGTTTTTTCACATTATCACCTAGTGTTTCAAACCACCTAAGGGCTGAACCATCCAAAAAGGTAGGAAAAAATACAGTCCATTGTTCCCTTCTTATAAGGCCATTACAAATACAAGATCGTTTAAACTCTTGAATGAAAGAGGAAGCATCTTCATTAGATTGGGCTGAAAAAATAGGAATCTTCCCCATTTTCAAAAGTAACCACAGTGAAATACCAACCCACAAGTACAATCAACAAGACTTATGTGCACAAATAATTGGAATCACTATAATAGAAAGTGACTTTACACCTTTCTACAGTAAAATAGAAATGACCATGGTAAAACTATGGTAAAACTTGACTTACTGCGGTAAAAAATAGACTTTACTATGGTAAAAACTATTCACAGTAAAAAGTGAAGTTACTGCGGTAAATACTATTCACGATAAAAAAGTGACTTTACCATGGTAACTACTATGCACAGTAAAAACAAGGTTACCCTCCAAATGTTTTTTGACTAAGTGGGAATATCTCTCCAGAAAATCCACCAACGAGGAATGGTCCCCGGCAACGAACCAAAATGTCATCACCAATCTGGCACTATGATAATTCTTCACCGGGAACTCTTCATGCTATGATTATTTACTAATGCACAGCTTTTAGTTTGGTGGATGTAATCTGGAAACACAACAACAACCATAACACAAGAATACCATAGACTATGATAAGAAGGAATGATGATAAATCTGAAATATAAGTGTAAATTATAATATCAACATGAAATTGTTACAATCTCACCCATGAGGTACTTCAAGTGTTACTGACTTCACTTGCCTTCCAACAATAACTATGGGAGAAACTTCACAATTACACCTCTTAATGGCTTCTTTAACACACCTTCAAAATGATGGCTTCCTTTACACACTTACTCATACAATATTTCTCACTACTTCCTTCTATCCTAAATGAGGGGGGTGGCCTCTTTATTTATAGGAATTTCTAGGCTTATCCATCTTATCTCTAAGATAGGATAAGAAATCTCTTTCGACCAATCATATTCCATGCCTAAACTCTTGCCTTTACATGTAGGCTTATCTTCTAAGATAAGATAAACCTTATCATCTCACATGGGTTCCACCTTTTTAGACTTTTCCACAAATAAAATACACAAATATTTATGACATCACTCTTTGTCCTTATTACAAATATAATATTTCTAATTCCTAATCATGTAGACCCTACTTCTCTACTTACCCCAACTTTGACATTTTAACATTACCGGACCACTTACGAAAAATATTTACTTTTTACCACAACATTCTTATTGTACTTTGACTATTACCATACTCTACATTATTGGCGGCACGTACCGGATGGTTTCGTTATCTTCTATCAGACGCTACTACTAATTATACTTAACAACATCCTATTCCTAATACATACATTAATGAAATAGAAATTACGGAGGAAAATTTTAGTGTCGACATCTTCCCCCTTCCTAGCTTCTACTCCGCCCTTGGAGTAGACTATTCCGGTGCTTGGAAAATCTTTAACTTGTCGTGGTTGACCCATTTCGTAATGGGAGTGCCATCCAATTCCTCTAGTCGGTATGTACCATTTTCATGCACAACTGCTATTTTGTAGGGCCCCATCCATTTTGGAAGAAATTTTCTCTGTCTTCTTTTTTTGTATCTGGAATCATATACTAGAACCAAGTCATTCACATGAAATGGAGACCAATGGATATTTTGATCAAAGTATTCCTTTTGCTTCATTTTCTTCTTATAGCTTGTATCCTTCGCTATTTCCCTCATTTCCTCTAGCAAATGAAGATGTACCAACCTTTCTTTTACTGAATCACTTTCATCCATCCTTTCATTTTTCATAACTCTCACAGTGGGAATATCAAACTCAATAGGAAGAACTGGATCAATGCCATAAGCCAACTGAAATGGGGAGTATCCTATTGCTGACTTTGATGTTGCCCTATATGCCCACAATGCTGCATGAATCCTTTTATCCCACTTATGTACCTACAAGGCTACATCTTTTGCTAGAATTTGACACAACACAAAATTTGTTCATTCCACCTGTCCATTTGTGCTTTCCTTGTATGTTGTTGCCTTCCTGTGCTTAATAGAAAAATTATTGACTAGGGCTTCTACCACCTCATTAATGAAGTGGCTTCCTTGATCTATTACAATTTCTAATGGGCAAACAAATCTGGTGACAATGCGTTCATATATGAACCTTGCCACTTCATCCATGGAAGTTGTTTTCAATGGCCTAGCTTCAACCCACTTGGTTAAATAATCTGTGGCAACTACAATATACTTATTTTGGCATGGGGTAGTTGGAAGTGGACCTACAATGTCTATTCCCCACTTTTCAAAGGGACCAAGTGGAAGAATAGGGCATAATAGAGCTGATGAAGTATTATGGTTACCATGTGTTTGACAAATATCACATGTCTTACAATAATTATAACAATCTCTAAAAAGAGTGGGCCAGTGATAACCTGCATCCAAGATCCTTCTTGTTGTAAGTTGTCTGGAGAAGTGTCCTCCACATGTACCATTGTGGAATTCTTCTATCAGCTCCTTCCCTTGATCACGTCCAACTGCCCTCTTGTACTGTCCATCAGGTCCTATTCAAAATAATACTCCATGTAGAATAGAATATGGATGACTGGCTTGAGTAATCTTCCTCTTAGTCTTTGCATTGGCACCATCAGGAAACTTGAATTCATTCAGATAATTCCAAATATCTATGTATTCACTAGGGATTATGTCAAGGGATAACAATGTTGCATCTGGGAAATCATCATCATCACAAGATGAACCTAAACCATCATAGGCTCGAGAGAGTGCATCTGCATTGACATGCTTCTTTCCTGGCCTATCTATAATATCAAATTCAAATTCTTGTAGCAAAATTATCCATCTTGCTATCCTCCCTAATGGGTTAGGCTTATTTACAATATATTTTAGAGCCTGATGATCTGTTACAACTATAAATTTCTGCCCTAGCAAGTAATTTCTAAACTTCTTTACAACAAAAATGATAGCTAGAGCCTCTTTTTCAGTTACAGTATAATTTACCTCAGCACTGCTCATTTGTCTGCTCCCAAAGTAAACTAGATGATCATTCCCATTTTCATCCTTTTGGCTCAGAGTACTTCCTAGTGCTGCATCTGAGGCATCGGTATACACAATGAATGGCTTTCTCCAATCTAGATTCTTTAAAACAGGTGAAGACACCAGGGCTTCCTTCAGTTTTTCAAAAGCTTCATGTGCCTTATTTCCTGGTTCATAAGTAACATCCTTCTTCAAGAACTGGGTTAGTGGCTATGCAATCTTTGAGAAATTCTTGATGAACCTTCTATAGTAACCCACATGGCCTAAAAATGATCTCAACTTACTTCTATTCATAGGAAATGGTAACTCTTTGATTTTTGAAACTTTATCAGGATCAGTACCAATACCATCTCTGGATACAACATGCCCTAACAAAACACCTTTAGAACATCCAAAGACACACTTTATAGGGTTTAGTGAGGCTTTTGCTTCATCTAACCTTTGAAATGTTGTCTCCATCTAGTGCAGGTGGTCCATCTTGCTCCCATAGATGCAAAAATCATCCAGAAATACTCTGATGAAGTTCCCAATGTAGGGTTCAAACACCCTATTCATCAAGATGCTGGAACATTTCCGGAGCATTACACAACCCAAAAGGCATAACTCTATAAGAAAACGTTCCCCAAGGAGTGGTGAATGTGGTCTTCAGTTGATCTTTCTCTGCTATACGAACTTGGTTGTATCCACTATATCCATCAGCAAAACTATAGCACTCTTGGCTAGCTACTTCATCCAAGATCTGATCTGAGAATGGAATAGGGTAATGATCCTTCTTTGTTGCCTTATTGAGCTTCCTATAATCAACACAAATGTGTAGCTTCCCATTCTTTTTTATTGAGATCACATTCGGGAGAAACCCATTCTGAATTCTCCACAGCAAATATGAATCCTGCATCAAGCAACTTATCTATTTATTCTTTTACAATCTTGAAAAAATTAGGATTCATTCTATATGGCATTTGTCTTTATGGGCTTAGCACCATCTACCAACTCAATAGAATGTTCTACCCAACTTACTTGACGGAGTTCCTTGTAATCAAAAGTGAATAGGTGTATGTACCTTTCAAAGAGCTAGAGGTAGGATTCCTTCTCACTCTCCCTCACAGCATCACCAATCTTTATTTGTTGGAGACGATCATCAATTTATTCTTCAGATAATTTTATTGGTTCATGAGTCAATGTGATTGGAAGGATATCCATGACCGAAACATCAACCTCACTTTCTTCATCTTCTGTGTCCACTTCACTAGTACTAGAGTAATAAGAGGATGTCCAATCATCAGTTTCATCACTTGAATCCATAGGTTTTGTCTTATGATGCCGAGGGATCACGTTTATCTTCACCCTCTCTCTACCACGTCTAAGTTTCATAAAGCCTTCATTCCATTAGTTTCTTACATGAACTCTCCTTAGCCATGGTCTTCCCAACAACATTGGGTACGCAACAGTACCATTTTTCATCACCTAAAAGTCTACCACACATACAACACCCATAACAGATATTGCCACATTTGAAACAACACCATCTGGTTTAGTTTTTCCCTTATTTAATGACCTTAACATAAGTGTTGAGGGGCGATCAATTTTTAAACCCAAGATATTCATTACAGACTCGGTCATTACATTAACTGCATCACCTCCATCAACTAAGACATCATGAATTGAAATACCATTACATAATACCTCATCTTGTGGAGTGTAGGGATCTACCTTTGCCTCCAAAATAGGGACCTCAACCTCCTTCCTTCATCAAGAATTGAGTCCACTTCGCAGCTCCCGCCTCTTCTCAGAAGACATAGCCAAGAGTTGACCATATGTAATATTTGTAGGCCTTTTGGAAAGATCTTCTAAGATGGAGTATGGTCCTTGTCCCTGTGAAATCAGACAATCCCCCACACCCAACTTTCTTCTCCTATGTTTCTTACTAGTTTCTCCTTTCATCTTCTTAGGATCATTTCCATCTTGGTTATCTTTTTCTTTCTTTATTTTTGTTACAAACACATCTACTTCATTATTTATGCTCTTATTTACTACATCAAAAGAATTTATAGGTGTTTTTCCTTTATCATTATCTCTTGTACCAGATGTAGAAGCTCTATCTGGACAATTATACTTATAATGACCCTTTTTATGACAACCATAGCATACAACTTCAGAAATATTTATTTTTGGACCTCTATCTCCTCCCTGAGAACTAAATTCTTTTCCTTGCAGAAGATTAATAGTTAACTAGCCCATCTTCTTGAGCAGATCTTCATAATCAGTAGATGTACTAAGAGAAATATTTGTGCTCACCGAGAGTGGTTGTGGATTTTGGACCACAGCTGTTAGTGTAGGCTCTACTTTAGCCACAATTTCTTTGGGCTCCTCCTCCATGCTTTCTTCTTTCCTTCTTGCAATCTCCTTTGCTTGTTCAATGGTAGCTGGGCGGTCATACTTCACTCGTTGTCTGATCTCTGGCTTCATCCCAAGAATGAAGTGCTTATAGAGGAGATTATCCATGCCATTCATCAACCCATCCGCTAATCCTTCCTTTCAAATCTGGGCATCGAGCTTCCTCCTTAGCTTTAGAACACGAGCATGATAATCCCTTATCTTCTCCTTCTCTCCTTGGGATAGCTTTGTGATATCAATCATAAGATCTACATATTTTTGTTGTTCACCAAATTCTTCAAGAAAACTTTCAGTTAATAAATCCCATGATTTTTTCACAGTATCACCTAGTGTTTCAAACCACCTAAGGGCTGAACCATCCAAAAAGGTAGGAAAAAATTTAGTCCATTGTTCCCTTCTTATAAGGCCATTACAAATACAATATCGTTTAAACTCTTGAATGAAAGAGGAAGCATCTTCATTAGATTGGGCTAAAAAAATAGGAATCTTCCCCATTTTCAAAAGTAACCACAGTGAAATACCAACCCACAAGTATAATCAACAAGACTTATGTGCACAAATAATTGGAATCACTATAATAGAAAATAGAAATGACCATGGTAAACTATGGTAAAACTTGACTTACTACGGTAAAAACTAACTTTACTATGGTAAAAACTATTCACAGTAAAAAATGAAGTTACTGCGGTAAATACTATTCACGGCAAAAAGTGACTTTACCATGGTAACTACTATGCACAGTAAAAACAAGGTTACCCTCCAAATGTTTTTTGACTAAGTGGGAATATCTCTCCAAAAAATCCACCAATGAGGAATGGTCCTGGCAACGGAACCAAAATGTCATCACCAATCTGGCACTATGATAATTCTTCACCGGGAACTCTTCGTGATATGATTATTTACTAATGCACAGCTTTTAGTTTGGTGGATGTAATCTGGAAACACAACAATAAACATAACACAAGAATACCATAGACTATGATAGGAAGGAATGAGGATAAATCTGAAATATAAGTGTAAATTATAATATCAACAAGAAATTGTTACAATCTCACCCATGAGGTACTTCAAGTGTTACTGACTTCACTTGCCTTCTAACCATAACTATGGGAGAAACTTCACAATTACACCTCTTAATGGCTTCTTTAACACATCCTCAAAATGATGGCTTCCTTTACACACTTACTCATACAATATTTCTCACTACTTCCTTCTATCCTAAATGAGGGGGGTGGCCTCTCTATTTATAGAACTTCCAGGCTTATCCATCTTATCTCTAAGATAGGATAAGAAATCTACTCTGAAGAATCATATTCCATACCTTAATTCTTATCTGTACATGTAAGCTTATCTTTTAAGATAAGATAAACCTTATCATTTCACATGGGTTCCACATTTTTAGAATTTTTACAAATAAAATACACAGAATATTTATGACCTCACTCCTTGTCCTTATAACCAATATAATATTTCTAATTCCTAATCATGTAGACCCTACTTCTCTACTTACCCTAACTTTGACATTTTAACATTATCGGACCACTTACGACAAATATTTACTTTTTACCACAACATTCCTATTGTACTTTTGACTATTACCATACTATACATTATTGGCGGCGTCATACCGGCAGCACCGTTATCTTCTATCAGATGCTACTACTAATTATACTTAACAACATCCTATTCCTAATACATACATTAATGAAATAGAAATTATAGAGGAAAATTTTAGTGTCGACAACCCCTTTACCTCAGGATATTAACCTCATCCTTTGTAAGATTCAGTGTGTTTTTTATGGTCATCAAGAACTGGAAATATTACAGAAATTTCCTTCAAGATGTTATTGATAATTCCTATGAGGAGACCAAGTGCTCCGTTGACATTGTGGTTAATTCTACTCACTACAACTTGAAGGATGATATGGAAGCAACCAATATCCTTCATGATATTCTAAATATGTAATTGGTTACCTCTTTTGTCCTTTTTTTTGGATACTTTTGTTCGATTTTTTTGGTACAAGGATTAGGATCCTTCCAAAATCCTAAATTTTATCCAATTTTTGTGTGTGTGTGTGTGTGTGTGTGTGTGTACACTCATTTAATTAAAATATATTATTCTTGAGTAATATAGGTTAAAATTTCCTATTTATAAATAATATAGAAATATTATCAAATCATTTATACAATATATATCTAATAGATAATACATTATCACATATATATTTAATATCTATATGTACAGATAGTATATTAGTGTTAAAATAAAATTGTTATAGTTAATAATATATATATATATATATATATATATATATATATATATATATATATATATATATAATATATATATATATAATCAAGGATTTTTTTATTTCACTATTTATTTAAGAAATACTATACAAAATAGATTTATTTTAAGAAATAATATGTAAAAAAAATGTAAATAAACTTGCGGTGGGAGGGCTCCTCCTAGCCCACCCCCATAAATTATGTTTTACAAAATATAAAACAATTTTTTTTAAAATAATAATAATATGTGACCATGGTCGTAACCCCCTCCCCCAAACCTCGGCATAATGGGGATAGTTGAAGCCATCCCCCAAACCCCACCTCCTCCTTTTCCATCACCAACCCCCTTCAACCCTCCTCTCACCCTGCTCCGGCCTTACGACCCGTACCTCAACCCGTTCCCCACACACATTCCGACCACTCTAACCCTTTACACCGTAATAAAACGTTATTTCCTCTCGAGCATCCATTTGTTGTTCTCCCGACCGTTTGACATATTAAATTATAGGCGTGGGTGTGGCTGTGGGTGTGCGTGCGCGTGTGCGTGTGCATGTGCGTGTGCGTGTGCGTGTGCGTGTGCATGTGCGTGTGCGTGTGCGAGTGCGAGTGCGAGTGCGTGTGTGTGCGCGCGCAGCGTGTGTTTCTGTGTGTTTATCCCTCCACATTGTTTTTGATATTCCATTGAACATGCACAAGAAATGAAATAGAAGGAATGAGAAAACAATAGGAAATAAAATTAAATGAGAAAAGGAAAGATAGATAAAAGTTAATGTAGGAAACTTAGGGTTTTCTAATTGCCTTAGATCCTAGGGTAGATATTGACCAAATCCAAGGGCCTATATTCCCTCCTCCCCCTCCACTTGGGTCAAGTTGACCAAATTATTTGATAGGTGCTTTAATTATAAATAGGTCCTATCACTCTAGTTGTATCTATGGTGCTAATATTAATATACTCTATAATATAACTAATTGTTTGGGCAAGTCTTAATTAATTCTTTGAGATAAATGACCCTTATAAAATATAAATGATGTCTTGTATCTAATAATGTTATAATTATTTCTTATAAGAGCTAATATTATAGAATTAATAATAAACTCCTTAAAAACCCTTTTTTCGACCCTTCAGTTAATAGCTTAATGGGTCAAACATATGATTGACCATGTCAAAAATTTAATCTTATAGATTCGTATTAAGAAATTAATGTATCATTTGACATTATACCATTAATATGAGGTCAAGTTCCATAATTAAAACCAAAAGTAATTATCCATATGAGAAGATATAAAAATTGTTAATACACCTATAGTTAGTACCGTCATGGAATCTTCTTGTGACTTCTAGTAGTTTGTTTTGTGAAATAGATTAGTTCTTGGAATTAACACTTACCACCTAGTCTTCCTCAATCACTTCAGGTTAAATATACAGGTGAGTTTCCATTTCTACATACTTATGTCTCTTTAAAATTTGATTAAGGAGGTTGAGAGTGGAAAGAGATCACATCCCCTGCATCAAGATATGATTTTGCTTATTTAAATGTTCATCTTAAGGCTAAGATCCCAAGTATAAACTCCTCCCATATTCCACCTTTTCCACCTGAGCCTAGTACCTGAGTGCTTAGGAGAAAATCTGAAAAATCAAAAGCAATAGAGGGAACTAACATTAAGAACAAAGGTATGAAAGGATATTAGGACACTAAATTCCTACTCAGTCTGGAAAAAAAGAACAAAAGAGAAATTGATACTGGTGAGCCAAAAATGGGTGTACAAGAGGGAGTCCTTAATGGAATAAAAAAGGACATTGCCAGCTTGAAGGACAACATAAATAAACTCCAACATGAAAAAACTGATAAGAAGTTTTGGAAAAGAATAAATGACAACCTAGAAAAAGTGGAGCACAAGTGCAACATTATGGCAGATGGATTTTTCATCCAAGCTAGTTTACTTAAATCCATTATCAAATATCTGAAGACTATTGACAATAAGGATAAAGGTAAAGATATAATAAGGAAGAAGGATATTGAGGAACATGACAAGCATATGAAGGATATTGTTAATATCTCTTCTCAAATTCTCAATCACTAGAATGTTCATGGTTCTTTACTACCTCTTTTTCTATGCATTGGAATCTGTGTAACTTTTGTTTGTATTTGGCTTTATTCTGAACTGGTTTTGAGCTGGTTTGTGTTGTTAGAACCAAATTCATTTGATATTTGTAATTTTTTGTTTCTTGAAATGTTAACTGTTTATATCTGGATTTTGGATCCCTTGATGTAATATGGAAGGGTCCCTGCTAAAACCATCTCTTTACCAAATATTTAAGAAAACATGAAGTTTTTTAAATGAAAAAGCTCCTATATTACAACCAATAGAATAGTATAGCTATTCAAAAAAAAATCAAGTGGTATAGGATCACACCTCAAGTCAAAACCTGACTGAACTCATGAAAAGAAAAAAACACAATCCTACGGGAAGCTAACCAATTGCATGATCACACAATAAAATAATGTAGCATATCTCTATCATCATACTTGCCCCACATACCATCTATAAATTTATGCCCCTCAGGAATGGGCTCCGGCCTAGTGAAAATGCCTTCAGTGCCTTCATTTTATCCTTCGGTTGTTTTCTTGCCCCTTTGGTGAAAAAATGGCCAATTATAGCCAAGGGAAATTTCAGATCATTTGAGGAAAAAGAAATAAATTCGTTTGAAATCGATTAGAGAAGATTTCAATATTAATTAATCAATAAGTTTTTCAAGTGCTATTATCTTTTTCTTAATTACATTACAATATTAAAATATAGAAAATAAAATAATATATTTAAGATTCTAAATATGTTTATTATCTTATCAATTGTCTTAGCACATTTTCTCTAATGAGTAGCACTACTCACAAAAAAAACTTAAGCTTTTCATGCAAACAAATAAGAACATATGCTTTGGTTGACAAGGTATTTACAAAACTACATTATTATGGCTGATTTAATATCATAACTCTTGAGTTCTTAATTGTCAAAAAAACATAATTCACCTATAATTCCATTCATGTTATTAAATAGTGGATTTATTCTCAGTATCTACTCTTGGTTTCCACATGTGAGATTATAAATTGGAACCTTACAATCTTGAAGCCATGGAATGTTACCTCAACCTCAATCAAACTCTCACCTTTAATAACTTGTCTTTTTCAAACTTTATGGTAGCCTTTTCATAGATATATATATATATATATATATATATATATATATATATATATATATATATATATATATATATATATATATATATATATATATATATATATATATATATATATATATATATATATATATATATATATTGTAGACAGCTAGATATTTTCAAAGAATTCAATAATTTTTCATGTTGTTATTTGAGAGGGAGGATGTTAACACATGTGTATCTATATACATAACAATGTGTCGAAAATATTGAGCATCATATCTGAACTTTAATCCTAAGTTTTGAATGTGCTTTAAAAATTCAATCATCCATTGACTCTCAAGGTTGTGGAAACATTGTAACTCAATGCTTTGATCATGAATTCAATATCAATTGAAACATTGTAACTCAATGCTTTGATCATGAATAGAACCATACATTTGAAACAATATCAAACAAATATTTTGACTTATTCGGGAACACACACACACACGCACGCGCGCGCACGTGCTTGTGACAACCATATAACATTTTTTATCCTTTCCTTTTTGTTTGTGATGTGCAATGTTAAACATATAATTCTACACATTATTTGGATATCTAAATTTGGTCTTTCACAATATTAACTTTGGAAGATTTTGACACTCTGACACACTTGGACAAAACAAAATTTAGTGCCAATTAGGAGTCTCAATGAAACGATGCCTTATACCACACAACCCATAAGTTCAGAGTTATATCTCACTAAAGAAAGATCTCAAACAAATCTTTAACAAGAAAAAATTGAATATTATTTTATTAATATATGACGAAGGATTGCAAACTTGGCCCCATAATCTCCATACTCAATGATGATCTTATGACATGATTGTGTAAAAATTCTCTAATATTTTAGATTTTATGACATATTCTAACTAATATTATAGAATTTTTTAAGTTTCTAAAAAATCAAACTTGGTTTAATTTGTAAAATATCGATAGACAAATGTATTTTATTCTTGATATGGATGATTGTTCATTCTATAAATTGAAATTTGATTCCTTATGTATCCATATCTCTCTTATACTTATAGAATCCATCAGGACTATGGCGAGAGAACACGGATACCTTTGGAATTAGATATACCCTTGCAAAGTTTTCTCAAGATTCCCTAAATAGCCATTGATCTGGATGAATCCAAGATTACAACAAAGTGAAAGAGAACAAGCAATGGACTATATAAAAAGAATATTGAAAAAGAAAGAGGTATGTCTCTTCTTCATTGATTTATAAAAATTACATAAGATTCCTTAAATAAGTTGACTCAAAATCTAATTAAAACAAAAATCTATTTAGAGATAATTAAAGCTCACTAAAGATAACCAAACTTTATAGTTTTAGCAATTGTTATTTTTAATAATTGTTACATGCAACATTTGATTGGTCTAATAATCATCTCTTATTATCTACATGTCTAAATTAAGCCCTTGACCAAATTTCAACTCAATCACAAATAGATACAAAGATATTAAATTTTGAAAAATCTTTAAAATATCAATAAAAAACTTTATTTGTTCTTCAAATGAGGGGTTTTAGATTTGAAAAACATTGTTGAGGTGATCGTATTTCTAGCATGAGATGTAATGAAAAATATATTGTCAAGGTATTTGTTTCAAAAAATTAACTCAATCGGCTTCCCAAATCAAAGCTTAGGACCTCTAGAAGTTATGCTACCACATTAATCTTCTATATAGTTGAAAAAAACTCAAATATTTTGATTTTTGTTATTAAGATTCTTCTGTTTTTCTTTCCAATCCATTTTTCAGTGATATTCCTTAGAAAAATATTATTCTTGTCCAAATATCCCTTTTCAAACAATGCATCCTTCTAGAACCTTTGAGAAACATATGTAGTCAGGTAACTACACTCACTCCAATTTCATAGCTTGTTTAACATATTAGTTACTAGTATAAACATATTATTCGGATTGTATTAAGTAATGTTAGATGTTAATTAATCATAATTTCCACCTATTTCTAACCCTTACATCCTTTTACGACACTAAATCACTAAAAATTAATTAGGTTTCATGTTAAATCTATTTAGGGTGTAAAAAATTACTTCCTCGATATGACAGATCATTACCAAAGAACCTCTTGAGTTTTATACTACTAGACCATAGATATGATTATTTGTTGATTTTAACCTTTCTTGCGATCTCATTGAAACCATAGACATATAGGTTTGATATTCCCATATGGTCAAAGGTTCATTTACATTAACCTTCCCAACACCTATTTTTGAAGACAATCTACAAACCAAAAGATTTAAGAGTTCACTTTGTTAGCATAACATAACCAAAAAAATCAAATCTCGAGGTTAGCACCCTCTCGGGCCTTTAGAAAATATGGTTGAACCATTATGGGTTGTAGAAACAACCATAACAAATCCTCCATTCTCCATCCTATGCTTGAAGCTTCCAAGGTCGTTAAGCCACAAGCTAGACCAATGTTATTTATGTAGACTCATCCTAATCCCGTTGGAGCTACTCTCTCCAATCCTTTTATAGCTTCTAAAATCTTAGAACCAAGGTGATACCTGAGAAATATAATTAATGTAAAAAATGGTAACATTCCACAAAGTAGGCTGTAATATTATTAATGTAAAAACATTGGTTACAATCAACAAAATAGTCTAAAATATCTATAGGTATTGCAAAACCATAATAAGGATAATCAAAATGGTTATGCTAGTGCAACAACCTCACAACTAGCCACAAATTACATCCGAAAAATAGAATGCAAAAAAGTGGTTTCTAGACCATATAACAATAAAATAACTACTAAAGGTAAATGGTAACAAGCTTATACATGCATTAATTAATAAATTATTTACTTAGTAATTTTCCACCATTCCCCCTTAATTTTGCATGGTTTCAAGCCAACAGGTGAGAAATTCTCTAAATGCTTCAAATTTATCATGTGTAAGTGACTTTGTGATAATATATGCATGTTGTTAATTTATTAGGATATGTTGGAGGTAGATTTTATGCCACCAAACATGTTCATGAATTAAATATACATGTACCTCAATGTGTTTCATCCTCTCATGAAACACTGGATAATGAACAAGTTTTATAACACCATCATTTTCAACATACATGGCAATTGTTTAGTTCTAGGTACACATATTCCCTCGAGTATGCAATGTAGCCATATCACTTCACTGAAAAATCCTTTTGTAGCATGATATGTAGCTTCTGTGGAAGATAGAGAAACATAATTGTATTTCTTGGTCCCC
This sequence comes from Taxus chinensis, assembly GCA_019776745.2. NCBI lineage: Eukaryota > Viridiplantae > Streptophyta > Pinopsida > Cupressales > Taxaceae > Taxus > Taxus chinensis. The sequence continues at coordinate 570,535,724 of CM034155.1, read as the reverse complement.
ATGATACTTGACCAAATCCCAAATATAATACATATACAGAAGTGGATTTTCTATCATCAATATTATCTGTATGATATAATTCTAAATATATTGTTAAGAATAATTCATCACTCTTCTTATATTCTAGGCCAAAATCCATAGTTCCTCTAATATACCTCAAAATCTACTTTGTTGCTTTTCAGTGACAAAATCTTGGTTCCTGCATGAATTGTGAAAGATAGAAAAAAACATAACTAAAGTTTGACCTATTATATGCTAAGTAAATGAGACTCACAATCAATTGTCGATATAAAGTTTCATTCACTTATGGTGATGGTAATTTACGAGACAACTAAAGTCTTGTCTTCATAGGTGTGGTGATCGAATTATAGTCCATCATCCAGAACTTCTCAATCATAGTCTTGGCATATTTTATCAAAGATATAACAATTATGATACTCCTTTTTCCATACTTCTAATCCAAGAAAAGAGTATAATATTTCAAGATATTCATGTTTAATGATCGATTAAGATCTTTTTTGGTGACCTCAATCATCTTCACTGAATTTCTAATGATGATTATATCATCAACACCAATAAAAATGATCACAATCTCTCCTATGTTTAAGGTATATATTGGGATCATAAGTACTCCTTTGAAAACCATGATTAATGATATGCTCATCAATATTAATATACCAATCCTGAGGAGCTTGTTTACGACCATATAATAAGTCTACATACCTTTTCTTCTTTTCCAGGTATGACAAGACCTTCTGGTTGAGCCATGTAGAATTATTCTTACATGTCTCCATTGAGGAAGACACTTTGAAAATTTGGTCATATTTATGTAATTAAAAAGACATAAATTTGAGTGCAATAAACAATTAAATCAATCTACACACTACACTATTTGATTCATACATGATAATATTTACATCTCAACATTACAAATACATAGTGGTTATGTTATAATCACTCACCCAAATATAGCTGATTTGTTATAACAACTCACATTCCTATAATCACTCCAAATCACTCCATAATCTCTTATGTAAATTGTATTAACAAATTACAATAATATATTAACTTATTCTATTTTTCACACATTAACAAACTAACACAATGTGAACACTAACATAGGATTTTCCTAATATTCCCCCCTTTATTGCAAACATGGAAGAGAATTATTCACACTTATAACAACAATATGCCCGCCTCATGTGGCATTCCCATTCTCGTTTCTCATGACCTTGATACAAATGAAAGGGACCTCTATCATCATTCTTCCATGGTGTTTCTTAGGTTTACCACAAACTTGGACATGAACATGAACCCATCAACTATTCACCTCATGTGGTTTTCTAGATATCTATGAACATTTTTAGGATCCATGATTTGCATCACTCGTGGTTTTTTTCTCTACAACATTTTCACATCAAGGAAGGACATAGGAATCATTGTTCTTATCAAAAAAATGAACAAGAATATGTATGTTTTCACTACAAACACAACACACCATTGTAGATAGAAATATGCAACCAAAAATCAAATTGCCACCACATTTGTTGTGTGTCCCTGTCATTGGTGACTAATGAGAGGACACTAGAATGCCTCCTACCTTTGTTTCCTCCATCATCCATTCAATGTGCTACTTACTTAGCAAATATGATCTTGAAGCAATATTTCCACATTGTAATTATTATTTTCTTCCCCCACATGTGAAACACTTAATTTTATTGGATGTTGGGTTCCACCAAAAATGCATCTGCGAAGAAAATTTTATCGATTTTTTGACACTTTACTCACAAAATAATGGTTGAATTTAATACAGACACATAAATACAATGGACCTTAAATTCTAAAATAAATTTTAATTTATGACACAAAACTTGATGACTCTTTTTACAATAAAAAATATTTGACAAGAGATGACAACATAGATTAACAAGGATGACATGACTCTTGACCCTTGTTACGATGAATTTGACATCACTAATATATTGACACATACAAAATTTAAACACTTTTGATAAATGACTACCTAAAACAATAACTTTAATTTATAATATAAATTAAACCTATTTACTAAGAAAGAAATACTATAATTTTAAATTAATCAAATGACATATATTATAAACTATATAAACAACAATTAATAACCTATAACATATTTGACTAGATAATTTATTAAACAACAACTAATAACCTATAAAATATTTGACTATATCATTTATTAAACAAACCTAAATAACACTTTTCTTGAAGAAAATTGTGGGCTCACCACTATTTTCAACAACACATATTAGTCATTTCTTCGTGTCACGAGGATTCAATGGAGGTTAACTGGTGTCAAGGGAAATAACATGGCCCTTGAAGATTTTATTTTTTTGAATGCCACAATGAAAACGAATTGTGAAACAAGAAAGGAATTGAGTAAAGAGGTCTTGTCATATGCACAAGAAAAAAAAATTAAAGCACCTGAATTGTTGTTAGATAAAACTATAGTTAGTGGTAATTTTAAATTTTTTATTATTACCATAATTACCATAGGTGATTGGTTTATTACTTAGGTGAATTATATTTTTATTATATTATTATAGGGTTAAATTTTTATAACCATATTTTTTCACGTATTTTTTGGTAATTATTGCTGTATATATATAACAATTTAATATTATGTATTTAGATGCAAAATACCTATATGTATTACAGAACTTCAGTGCTCTATATTTTGATTATTCCATATCAATAATATTTATCAGGATGTAGACACCTAAATTTTGTATTTATACCTTGTCTACCCGTGTGTGCGTATTTCACCTTGGTCTTTACCTAGGCACCCCTTTTATTTAATTTAAAATGTACACTTAGTTATCTCATCACCTTTAATTCTTGTCAATTAATAAATTAATCAATCAATTCATATCTTACATGCCCTAATAAACCTTCTATTTTGGATGATTTTATCCTAACACATACATCCCCTTGCTTTTCTAGCTTTTTTATCTTTCTTATCTTTATCCCTTAACATCCCTAAATATCCCTTTCCCACCTACATGCTTTACAACACTCTTCTAAATCTTTAGAAATCCCAAATCTCGATCAAAGCACAAAAGCATCCCCATTGGGAAAACTTTCCCCGTAGTTGGTGGCGACCCAACCAAGTCATCATTGACCCTATAAAACTAAGTCTTTTCTTTTCATAATCATTAGATGCATGTGAATTTTTGAGATTCCTCGTGACCTTTGAACTCTTCCTCATGCCTAAGAATTCCTACAATATTTACAGATCTCCTGGACATTATTTTAACATGTTTATATCACTCACGATCATCCTTCGTGAGATTATCATCATCATTATGTTGTTTTGCATTATATTTATCAAATTATCTGTGTATTATTTATGTATAACATTTTGCAAGTTCAGATCAGCCTCTACAACATGTAGCCACCAAATTTGGGTCTTACAATGCCCTGTACCCCGCATCTCGTCTCGCAACCTAACCCTACCTCACCACCTAAACCTTACACACTTAATTATTTATTAATTACCTTATAATTAATAAATCCACATCTCCAACCCTGCCACCTCACCTCGCCACCTCACCATGACCTAGCCCTAACCCTAAACTAACCTAATTAAGACCTACAACTTGGTCCAGACCCACACCCATGACTCATCACCCCTCACCCGCACCAAAACGAACCTAATAATGACTTGACCAAGCCCACAACTGACCCCTCGGGAGAAAAGGAGGGAAAGTTGGCTATTTTATTAAAAATAGCCAACTTTGACCTAACCGACATCGGTCCCTACGTGACCAGCATCGGTTAGGTAACCACCATCGGTTCCCTATAAATGACCTCCCCAAACCAAAACAAAGGGATCCAAATTCATTTTGTAAGAGAGGGACAAGTGAGAGAGAGAGAAGAGGTTGTAGAGAGGAGTATTGATCCCAAAACTATAACTGAGCAACTAAATCATGATCACACTCATCCAAACATTGGGAGAGTCGGAGGATAGCTTCATCATCTCACTTCTGATTGCCGGATCATCCCAACTAAGCCTTACCTTCACCACTGCATTCCTTAGACCTACATCTGCATCAGAAACTAGTAAGTAGTCTCTTTTATTACCTGGTATGCTTCTAAACACTACTTTGTGAGCTTTTGATTCATAGTGATTATAAGCTCACTCCTGGATCTACCACCAGGCAGCACCCTACACCTAACCTTCATTCATCCATCTCTATATTTCCCCAAAGATAGATTTCTCACTCTCTGAGTCTTCTCTATCACCCTACTACTCCCCTCAACCATCTACCAACCTTCTAAACCCCGTAACCACCTCACAACCAACCTTCATTTAAAATCCCCTAAATCACTGCCCCTACCAATATCAATTATCCCCTACCAGTACCAGTTTTATAACCGTGGTCGGTTATCCAGTGACCAGCATCGGTCACTGTGACTTATACCAAAAACCAACCTTTCACCTATTTACCTCCAAACAATCTTATATCTAGCCTTGTCTATCCCTGTAACTTGATCTGAACGTATCAATAACCAGTGACCGAACAAACAGCATGACATTTTATTATTGGTAGTTTAGTCTCTTTTGCTTTTAGTAATGAGGTACCTAAATCGTGATTTTGCAATAGCTTATTTATTATCATTTGCATTAATTTGTATTAAAAGGGAACTGACCACCTTCAAAAGGAAGTCTAATATTTCCTGGGCCCAAGGTAGTTCCCTCACTTATTGTTTAACAAAAATCTGGTGGTCTTGCATTCTTATTTACAGGTAGTCCTTCCCAGACAAAAAGGAGCTCTTCACAATCTATCTGATCTCTCTATGGTACGCGCACACCTTCCCAACAATCAACAGGTATTCCTCCTAGCCCTAACCCTTATCTGTTTCTCAAGAGAATGAAAAGATAGAAATAACTCTATTCTGTAACAAAATTCTATGCGAAACATTTTGGAATGCCTAGTGGGACCCTTCTCGGGTTTCTTTCTTTCTTGCTTGTTTTCATATAGGGAGCACACTTGCTATTTCTTTTTTCTAAATATTCACAAAATATTTTGTCATTTTGGTAAAAGAACTTGTCTTTCTTTCGCATCTTTGCATTAGAGAAAGTCATCTTCTTAACCTCTTCTCTTTCTTTGCTTCATCGAATATCATTTTCGATTTGGGTTTAAAACACTTGAATCAAATTCTTGCTTGCTGTTTTTAATTCTAGTGAACGTAGATTAAGAAACAGGTCATACACGTGGGGGTGATATCCATGGTATTGACGAGAAATTAATCTTACTCTCACTGCACAACACATACCAAATCACATCATAATCCACACAACATCTCAAACATCCCCCCTTCCCGCGGTATTCCTCCACCTGATTGAGGTAGCCTTACAAGCCAAAACAAACTTGACATCTCCCTTAGGTCTTTTGTTTAGGATTAACATCATCTTGAGTCTAAGGCATAAGCCCAAAGTGATTAAAACTAATCCTAGGGTTAGTCTCTTGATTTTCTTGTGTATCTTGCTTTTTTTTTTTTTTTTTTTCTTTCAGTTCTGTTTCTCTGTTATACCCTATCTCAGTGATCACTTTAGACAGTTTGGTTGGTATACTAAGCCTTGTTATCCCTAAACCAGCAGCCTCTTACATTCTCTCTTTGCCTTCATAGTGACTGACACCGGTCCTCTTCTACCGACATCGGTTACATTGACCGAAGCCGGCTACCTTCTGATCGACATCGGTTACCAGACTGATATCGGTTACTATGTTTCACAGTTCCTGACAAACCAGCAACCTCCCAATTCCAACATTTTGTTGTTGTTTTTGTTCCTGATTGACTAATTCCCTATTTTATTCTCTTGTCCACGGTGGTTATCACCCGGCAACAAACCGCAGCCATGGTTTCACATGCTTGTTCTATGTCTTTTCCTGAGTCACCCCCTTTGCATCCTATGGGGAATCCTATGGACACCTGTGCTTTTCCCAAGATCCCTGTAGGAGATCCGGACTTTGCCAAATTTTTGGATGCTAATCCTAGCACCGTACAATATTATTTGTCTCATACCCCTGACCATACACCCAACGGTCAGCTCCTCTTTGGTATACCTATTAGTATAGCCGCTCACTTAACCCCTTCCCCACCTAATAACTCCACCTCACTGTCTTCATCCTTAGCCCTGTCTCCAATCTCAGTGGCTTTGGTCATTCATACTGCACCAATTGGCCTTCCTTCGGTTAATCTGGGGCCCCACATATCACTACCATCCACTACCCCTACCTCATCTCTCCCATAGATTACCTCTTTCATAACTCGCTCTCTACCATCTATCCACACGAGCTTTCCCTCTCAAGCTCCTCCCACCTTTTCATTTCTGCAGACTCATATGGTGGCCTCAACATCTTATATAGGACACCCTTATTCAGCCGCCCCAACACATTCATCATCGTTACCTTATCAACATTCAACCCCACCATTGTCTAGTAGAGGCTCTTGGCCCAATTCTCATCTGTTTACGACAACAACACCATCATCTGACCCAACCAATTATTTAATCAAACCGATGATGGACAAGATGTAAAATCTTGAGGCTTCTATTTCAGGAAGCTGTAACACCCTAACATATGAGCAAGTTTGTCAGGAATCTATTAGTCCTTCAGTCCCCCTTCATACATATCCTCCTTAATGGGGAATTACCGAAATTTACTCGTTTTAGTAGTAAGGAGGACCCTCAACAACACTTGCGATCACTTAGACATGCCTGCTATCTGATTTCTCATAACGATGCCTTACTACTCCATACCTTCCCCATGTCCTTGTCATGACCTGCCTTGGAGTGGTACAGTGCTTTAGCCCAGCACTCAATCTTCTCCTTTAACCAGTTAGCCCAATCTTTCTTAGATCACTTCTTCATCAATATTGCCAAGAAAGTATCCATTACCGACCTCTATGCCATCAAACAATTTGAAGACGAGTCTATTGCATATTTCATTGGACAATGGCGGGGCCTCATCAACCAACTTACTTATGCATTACCTTAATCCGAGCTCATCAAACTCTTTATGCAAGCCTATGCTAAACACATTTCTCCCACCCTCCAAATTCAAAATTTCCACACCTTTGATGAGGCCTTTACTATGGCTCGGAAACTAGAGATTCGAGCCTTAGAGGAGGAGAAATTGAAGTTGCACAACAAAAACTAAAATTTCTGAACCCAAGACTCCACCAACAAAGCCAACACCACAACCTCTCATGCATCGGTTGCTTCGAAATCAAAAGGAGCCATGCACGTGGTGACGGTCAAATCTCAAGCACTGTCTAATACCCAGCCGAAATCCACCTATAAGTATAAAGCCGAGCCCATCACGTACACTCCTTTGGGAGAAACTTATGATGTGATCTTGGAAAAATTGATTAAAGCAGGATCTCTCACCTTACCTCCTGTTAAACCTCACTCTGGGTTTGATTCCGCCCATGCTATACCTTCTTGGTATAAAGAAAATGACTTCTGTAACTTCCATCGCGTAAAGGGACACAACCATGAAAATTGCAAGATGTTGAAAAACATAGTGCAGGAAAGGGTTGATGTAGGGGATATAACCCTCGATAATCCTAATGCCCCTGCTAATCGAAATTTAAAAATCTTCAACAAACCATTTCCAAACCATTCATCTAACAGTAACACAAACCAAGAAAACTCAGCCGAGGAAAAGAGTGTGCATGAGATCCATGCGGTTTTCAACTACCAACCAAGGGCTTCCATCGAGGAAATTTTAAATCAAGCCTCTTCACCAACGCAAGGGTCCTCGCCCCCTTCTCCTTCATCAGGACAAGAGGACAACCCCGCTATTCCTTCACCCATAAAGGAATCAACCGCCCAGAGTTCTCTTCTCACAGAAGAGCCTTCTTACACCACATCCCTGCAAGACTGTGAGTGGATGTTATCCAACCTATATATTTCCCAAACATCTCCTTCCACCACTCTTGCTGCAAAGAAGAAGAATCGAAACTTTTTCTGTCATCCTTAGAGGAGAAACCCCTCAAGCCTACATCACCAAACTCCTTAACCATGATGGATCCTCTAGAACATGCCCTCCTCCCTATCAGTTCTTCATCACCTAAATCTTTCCAGTGACCGGTTAACCTCTTAACACCCATTGATATAGCGCCTCATTCACCCCCTGTATAACACCCATAGTGGACTAGAATCACAGCCCACTTCTCTTCCATACCAAAATTCCCATCCACATGTGAAGATTGTCATCCCCCAGAAGATAGATGAGTCTTATAGGAATGTTTGAGTACACCATGCTCTACTCAAATGCAGATGACTAATCCAGACACCTCTACCATATGCCCGAAGTTTTTACAAAATCTCAAAATGCCTATGTCCTCACCTTCACCCCCCTCATCTCTACCGAATACCTCATCCACCTCTATCAACCTAACCAAACCTTCCCCTACGCTTGGGACTTCACCAATACCTATCCTGATGCACCCACCTAAATGGTTAGATTTATCCAAAAATAAAGCCATCAATCCACCTAGGAGACAGACCCAATCTCCTCGAGTCCAATCTATGCCTTCACCACAACTAAAACAATCGCTCCTGATCACACCGGTATAGCTGGCATGGTTTCAACCCTCGCCATCACACCTACCTTCTATATTGGGGCCTCACCCTTCCACCTTGCCTCAATACACCATGCCTCCCATGTCTTCTTTAACACGACTTGCACCTTCTACACCCATACAGAAATCCACAGGTGTCTCAACACCGTCGCCCCAAGTATCCTACCTACCTACCAACCCTAAGCAAACTTGATCATCAAAGGACTTGTTTGTTGTCGCTCCTCTTTCCCCATGGTTGTTTCCTACCACCACATCATCTGTGGCCTCATCATCTAACTAGCTAAACATGACATCTGCACAGAAGAAGCCATGCCTGGTTAAACCCAATCATCAAAATCCCTTACGTAAACCACCACCCGTATGATCCACCCATACCCAACCATTACCAAAACAATCAATAATCTCACTCACTCAATCAATAGCCTCATCTTCATCTAAATTTGACCCCCTCAAAGGATCTTACGCCAAGATCCTTGATATGTTGGTAGGGGATGTGACCATTTCCCTACGCCCACTCAGACCCTATGATCCATCTAAACCTTGACCTAGAGGTTATGATGAATCTAAAATCTGTGCCTACCACCGCACACCAGGACACAATGTAGAAGGATGAAAAGTTTTGAAATCCATCTTTTGCCAGTTGCCTATCTCGGATAGAAAATCTAAGAAAGACAACTTACGGAGGGAAAATCCCTTAGCTTCAATCCCTTCTCCTATACCACATGTCCCCGCCTTGCCAAAATCTATCATCATTGCAACCCCGCCTCTCGAGAACAATGACTTATCCCTGCCATCTTCCTCATCTCGTATTCACGAGATCAACATGATTAGCATTGCTACTCGAGGTCAGAAAAACAGTGGAAAAGCTAAAGAGAGCACACCTGAAGCCTCTCTTTCTCCTTCCACCATCCCGATCGCACCACCACCTAAAGTGGTTATTCGTGGACCTACCTATCCAGTCTTTGATGGAGTTTCCTATCGCACCATGATCAAACAACTTCACTAATCTCCTGTAAAAATGACACTCTATGATCTTATTCAAGCATTTGAATCTCACCGGTAAGCTCTAATTGAGATCCTCTAAGGGATAGAGGTCCTACCTAGGGAAACCCTTCCCGTCGCCTCCATCTTAACACCCACCATGTCACTTCTCTCACCAAACAACCTACCTCCACAACCACCTCTGTCCATGTATAGCAAGCCGCTACTGTCAGTTTTTCCAAAGAAGAAATCGTCGTCTTTGGTGCAGAAGATCCTGACCCCACTCTTTTCATCTTGGCTTACATCCAGGACATCCAGGTACATTGTGTTATGATTTACGAGGGAGCTAGCCTAAACATCGTCTCTTCCAAAGCCTTCCAACAGATGAATATCCCTCCTAGCTACACGTGTGCCAACCCCACCATGTTGCGGTCATTCAATGATGCTATTACTTCTACCCTAGGCACCGTGATCCTTAACATTCGTGTAGGGCCACGTACCTTGCTCAAACTCTTCTATGTCGTTGAGGTAGAGTTCCAATACAACATGTTGTTAGGCTTCCCTTGGATCCGGGCTATGGGATGCATTCCCTCCACCTTACATAGATACATAAAATTCAAGTATGAGGGGAAGTCATACACCGTCACAGCTGACACTTCCCCCTTCAAAACCTACAATATGTTATACCACCCTAATGATGTTCTTGTACAAGTCAAGGCACCCATTGATCCAACCCAACCATCTACTTCAACCACGCCTCAACCATCCACCTTAGCGACACCCACACCTTCAACCAATGAAACCACCGACGTGAATACCTCTTCCTTCCCCGCGGACAACATCCCAACCTTGGATCCCTTGGTAGGTGTTTTTCAATGCCTTACGCTGGGGGAGTACCGCCTATACAACTTTAGCACCTTCCATACCCGACAAGAGTATGGACAGTTACATGCACATCCTACCTACGACCGTCGTGTGGGGGAGGTGATCTCCTACAGACCACCTAATTACCACACCAACCTAACGTATGGGGGTGTCAATGCATCGTCTATCACCCCTGAACCTCCCCTTGGTGTGGTTCCCTTCCAATCTGATTTTCAATATCTAACCAACTGTCGTTTTGCCCTCACCTTCCTGACTCATTGTGCTTGGAAAGGTTTTGGTTTCAGTTTTATGAACAAGGCCGACATACGATCATTCCCATGACTACACACAAATACAAACATCGTAGTGGTCTTGGATTTTCTGAACCACCTACACCGAAGAAACCTCATATCAATTGTATCCAAGAAGATGATGAAGTCATCCCTTCTAAACCATCAACGTCCATTTTCCATCTTCACCCACGGAGTAGATAGACCCAGAATCTATCCCTCTTAACTTTTTTTTTTCGTGAATGCTATCTTCCCAGGTCCTCTCACTTATCAACGCGATGGTGAAGACCCGTCTTCTCTCCCCCTTTTTTATCCAGACATGATCGAAGAAGACTCTCCTTCGATTAATTTTGTGGAGTGCCAGGATGACGACTCCATCCTCACCTACCTTGGTGCGAACGACTCTTATATTCCTCATGCCTTACCATCTGAAACCCAAACCATGTTGAATGAGTCGACTATAGAGATCAACATCCACATGGAGGACGATCCTCACATTGTAAAGATCATACAATCTCTCGATGCATCAGAACAAGCCACCTTCACTACCTTCCTCCGTGCCCATAATCAAGCTTTCACTTGGTCCTACACCGACATGCCAAGAATCGATCCTGACATTGTTGTCCATAACATCACTCTGAAACTAGACTCCAAACTAGTTAAAAATAAAACGAGAAAAATGCATCCACCCATTTCCCTCTTGGTTAAAGAAGAGCTTCAACGACTCCTTTCTGTTTCTTTCATCTTACCTATTGACTATCCTTAATGGATTTCTAACGTCGTACTTGTCACTAAAGTGATGGGGGGACTTCGGATATGTACGGATTTGCGGGACCTTAACCTCGCTTGCCCAAAAGATGAATTCCCCCTACCTAGCATTGATCAACTTATTGATCTCACTGCAGGCCATGAGATGCTTTCTCTCATGGATGGTTTCTCGGGATACAATCAAATTTTAGTAGCCTCGACCGATCAACATAAAACCGACTTCATTACCCCTTGGGGGACCTTCTGCTATCGTGTCATGCCATTTGGCTTTAAGAATGCTGGTGTGACCTATCAGTGGGCTATGACTTACATTTTTCATGACATTATGCACACTATCCTCGAGGATTATGTTGATGATCTTCTTAGAAAATCCAAACATCGTAGTGAACATCTCGATGTTTTATCCATTATTTTCGATCGCCTGTTACAATACTGTGTTTGTCTTCAACCAAAGAAATTTTTCTTTGGCATCCTTTCAGGAAAACTCCTTGGCTTTATTATCTCTTTGCATGGCATTGAGGTCAACCCAGCTAAAGTCAAAGCTATCTTAGAAATTCCCCCACCCACTAACCTAAAACAATTGCGTAGTTTGCAGGGAAAACTCCAATCTATCCATCGTTTCATCTCACAACTCTCAGATCGATGTCAACCTTTCCATCATCTCCTTCAAAAGGACATTTTCTTTCAATGGAGCGAGGAATGCCACCAAGCCTTTGAGGCTCTTAAAGCTTATCTCTTGCAGCCACCCGTGCTTATCCCACCTCATGACGATCACCCTTTCTACCTTTGCCTTTCTGCCACCGACCATGATGTAGGAGCCATGCTCACACATCGTGACTCCGAGCATCGAGAGCAAGCAGTTTATTACATAATCCATACTCTTGTGGATTACGAGACTAGGTATACACACGTAGAAAATTTGTGCCTAGCCCTATCATTCATGGCCACCAAACTCTGACATTACCTCCTGAATCAAAAATTTTTTGTCATCACCAATGTTGATCCCATACATTATATGTACACCAAACCTCATCTAAACCAACGCATCACCCGATGGCTTATGCTCCTTTCCGACCTCGACCTTGAGTTCATACACCAAAAATCAGTCAAAGGACAAACTATCATGGATCAACTCGCAAAATCCCCTTTACCTGGGGAACAATTTACCAATTTTACATTCCCTGATGAACTCATCGCAACCCTTTTGCTCAGTGATGCGTCTTATCCGATGACCCTCTTCTTCAATGGATCTAAATTTCATCGCAGTGGAGGGGCAGGAGTTGTTCTCATTCCTCTTGATGGTGAACCTATGCCTCTTTCTTTCAGGCTCGATTTCCCCTACACTAACAATACAGCGGAATACGAGGCCCTTATTTTGGGTCTCCATGTTGCGTTACACTTAGGTGTGAAGTCTATTAACATTTTTGGTGACTCTCAATTGGTAGTAAATCAAGTTACTGGCATCTACCAATGTAAAAATGAGGAACTTCAAAAGTAAAAATGTTACGTGGATTCAATTTTGACCTTATTTACTCACTATTCTATCCAAACCGTTTCATGCTCAACTAATAAATTTGTGGATACAATGGCTTGCTTGGCCTCGCAAATTCCTTCCTCACCAACTGACTCTGACATATTTTTATTGGTCCAACAACTCTTTACCCCATCTTACCTAGTCCTGGATGTTTGTATGGTACATAATGTATCTACTGATTTGCAGGATACCTGGTATCACCAATTTCACAACTACCTTACAACCTCTGTTCTCCCACCTGACCTTACTAGTAATGGAAAACGTGCTTTTCTTAAAAGTGTTTCTCATTATGTCATCATAGGGGGACTCCTCTATAAACGTGGCTTCGATGGTATCCTCCTTCGATGTCTAACCAGTGCTAAAGTCACCCATACCATCCAACAAGTCCATGACGGAATTTGAGGTGGGCACTGTTAGTGCAGATTCACAGCACCCTTGGATGTTGATCAAATTTCTAGTTTGATCATACTAGCATCTAGTGTGATTGCACAACATGGAATCCTTTCTCCAAGTGTGGGACTTGCAAAAATGAGAAAGGAATCTCCAGAGAAGGCTGGTTCCTATTTCTAAACTACCTGCCACAAGCTATTCCAGTGCACACAAGCTAATCTAATCCTAATCTAACCATGCCAAGGAGGAAGAGAGAGAGAGAAAAGGGAAAAATAGACCCTACACTAAAACGGTGATACACCAGAGAAGGAAAATGTTGAATATCTATCAAAACTACCATGGAACAAGGAGAGGTGAGCAATGGGAAGGATGGACAGATGCATCACAGGCCCAAGGATAGATTTCACATAGAAAATGTCCCAAAACTCCATGAACACATCTCCAAACCTGTAATGAGTATTAAAACATGCACAAATACTTTCAATGAAGAGAGGCAAGAAGAAAGACAAGCAAAGAACGAGCAAGGATGGACAGATGCATCACGAAACACGTTTTTGTTGCTTCAGAAGTTTGCACAGAACATCATTTCAATAGTAAAAGGCAAAAACGCCATTACAAAGCAAGGGAGGAGGTTTGAACTCCATTTTCAACCCTGGAGAAGAAAAGAAGGGAGGGCAGAGCTAAAAAGATGAACAACTTGTAATCTCTTTTAGAAATGAGCCAAATCTGGCCTTTAAATTGCATGGGTCGAGCCCAGGAGAGAGAAAACACAGGAAAAAATTTAAGCAGCCCAACCATTGACCAAAATGCATTCTTCATTAAAATCGGTGGTTGAAACATCACTTCTGGCCATGCTGGAGAAGAATGCGACCCATGTGCATTAAAACTAGTTGTTGAAACGTCAGTTCTGGCCATTACCACGCGCCAAAGACATTTTTTTTATTTTCTCTCTCAAAACTGAACCAAAATGCAAGATTGTTCCCATGGAATCATGCAGAGAACCTCACCAGCTTTCCATTGATATAAAAGAACGTGAAAATCTAAGCTCTGGATCGAAAGTTATGGCGATTTAAAGATTTAGGGCACAAAACAGGCCAAAACGGATCGGCGGGAAAATATTTGAATTTTTTCCTGCGCTCTGCCACCTGGATGACACGTGTCGGGCGCTGATTCATCCGCGGGCTCATCCTTTGAGCATTTCTATTGGGCCCTTCCTAAATTTCTTGCCTCTTGGACACGTGGCACTATTTTATTGGCTCGGGACTGAGGGGCGCACTTTGTCCTTTGAAAATTTGACGTATTTATCACTTTGGGAAAATTTTCCAATTTTTTCCCCGCGCCCCCACCACTCAAGTGACACGTGGCATGATCTGGTTAGAGGACGGGGCCTTCGGAGTCGATTTCCCTTTTGTTTTTTGCCTTTGGATAAAATTTCAAAATTTTCCCGCTGGGCCGATGAGGTGAAGACTTTTGCCGAGATTTGATTCGTCTAAGTGGCTCTTTCGACTTTTCGAGTCCCACACGTCCCTCGCATACCTTTGGCCCGGATGTCCCAAACTACTTAGGACAAATGTGTCCTGAACAGTCTGATTCAGGCTTCCTTGTTCCTGTTTGAGGTGAAGATAGGTCAAGATTCCATTCGTTGGTAGCTCTTTCAGATTTTCGCGTCCCTCGCGTACTTTTGGCCCAGATGTCCCAAACTCTCTTAGACAAAAGTCTCCTATTTCGGCTGAAACAACCAGTTCGTGTCCTCCGCGTACTTTTGGCCTGGATGTCCCACACCATCTGGGAAAAATATCCACGAACCGCCCGAAATGGACCGACTTGCGCCAAACCGGCTGATCCGCGTCCCGCGCATACTTTTGGCCCGGATGTCCCAGACCGCGTGAAACAAGACTTAGGAAATTTTTTCCCTCTTTCAGCCGATTCAACTTTTCACCTCCCACGCGTCCCGATGTCCCAACTATCCCGCAGACCGCTTGGACTAGGACTTAGCCGATTTTCTTCATTTTTCCGACCTGCAAGCTTGGTACAATGAACCTGTTATCCAAAATTCACCCCCCAGGGTAATTTTGATAACATGGCATCAGATTATCTAGTCCCGAGCAAGTAGATTGATTCAAGGCCCAAAATCATGTTTTTCGGGGTCCCCCTCGGCCTTTTTCTAACTCTCCCATCCGAGAAGGAATCCCAATAGGTTGATAAAATGGAAGAAATGCAAAAACTAAGGATGCAAGACTGTATTAAGGCATTTCGGGTCTGAAGGGTTCGGGTCATAATGAGGTTCGTTGTACCAAGCTTGGGGGCCGGAAAAATGAAGAAAATCGGCTAAGTCCTAGTCCAAGCGGTCTGCAGGATAGTTGGGACGTCGGGACGCGTGGGATGTGAAAATTCGAATCAACTGAAAGAGGGAAAAAATTGCCTAAGTCTTGTTTCACGTGGTCTGGGACATCCGGGCCAACAGTACGCGCGGGATGCGGATCAGCCGGTTTGGTGCAAGTCGGTCCATTTCGGACGGTTTGAGGATATTTGTCCCAAACGGTCTAGGACATCCAGGCAAAAAGTACGTGGAGGACACGAACTAGCCAATTCGGCTGAAATAGGATACTTTCATCTGATACAGTTTGGGACATCAGGTACGTGAGGGATGCGTGGGATGCTGAAAATCTGAAAGAGCCGCCAACGAATCAAATCTCGCCACGTGTCTTCACCTCATCATCCCGGCGGGAAAATTTTGAAATTTTTTCCAAAGGAAAAAAACAAAAGGGAAATGGTCAGGAAGGGCCCGCGTACAATGAAATCGTGCCATGTGGCACTTGAGTGGTGGAGCACAGGGGAGAAATGGGAAAATTTTCCCAAAGTAAAAAATACCAAATGTTTGAAGGACAAAGTGCGCCCCTCAGGCCCGAGCCAATAAAATAGTGCCATGTGTCCAAGTGGCAAGAAATTAAGGAAGGGCCCAAAATAAATTTTCAAAGGATGAGCCCGTGGATGAATCGGAGTCCAACACATGTCATCCAAGTGGCAGAGCACGGAAAAAATTCAAATATTTTCCCGCCGATCCGTTTTGGCCTATTTTTGCCCTAAATCTTCAAATTGCCATATCTTTCGATCCAGAGCTCAGATTTTCATGTTCTTTATATCAATGGAAAGATGGTGAAATTACGTACATGATTCCATGGTAATTTTTGAATTTTGATGGAGTTTGGAGAGATAAAATTGAGAAACACCTCTGGCACGTGGTAATGGCCAGAAATGACGTTTCAACAACTAGTTTTAATGCAAAATGGGTCGCATTCTTCTTCAGTATGGTCAAAAATGTCAAGGCATGGGTCTGTAAGGATGCCCATGCTATTTTAATGCATCTTCATTCAATGAGGAATGGGTCCCACATTTTTATATGTTTTCTCTCTCTTGGGCTCGACCCATCCATTGTAAAAAGCCAGATTTGGCTCATTTTTCAAAGGGTGGTTCATATTTTCAGCTCTGCCCTCCCTTCTTTTCTTCTCTAGGGTTAAAAATGGAGTTCAAACCTCCTCCCCTTCTCTGTGATGGTAGTTTTTCCTTTTACCATTAAAATGATGTTCTATGCAAACTTCTGAAGCAACAAAAACGTGTTTTGTGATGCATCTGTCCATCCTTGCTCCTTCTTTGCATGTCTTTCTTCTTGCCCCTCTTCATTGAAAGTATTTGCACATGTTTTAATACTCATTACAGGTTTGGAGCTGTGTTCATGGAGTTTTGGGACATTTTCTGTGTGAAATCTATCCTTGGGCCTGTGATGCATCTGTCCATCCTTCCCATTGCTCACCTCTCCTTGTTCCATGGCAGTTTTGATAGATGTTCAACATTTTCCTTCTCGGGTGTATCACCGTTTTAGTGTAGGCTCTGTTTTTCCCTTTTCTATCTCTCTTTGCCTCCTTGGCATGGTTAGATTAGGATTAGATTAGCTTTCCTGCACTGGAATAGCTTGTGGCAGGTAGTTTAGGAATAAGAACCAGCCTTCTCTGGAGATTCCTTTCTCATTTTTGCAAGTCCCACACTTAGAGAAAGGATTCCATGTTGTGCAATCAAACTGGATACTAGTATGATCAAACTAGAAATCTGATCAACATCCAGGGGTGCTGTGAATCTGCACTAACAATTTTGGCATGCCCGGTGGGACATTAGAGGTCTTCCACTTCATCTTTTGCAGGTTGGTGTGTTCCTGTGAAGATTTCAGCCTTTGGAGGCACTTGCAAACACATCTGGAGACTCCATCTGATCAACAACCCATTTCTGAAGTTGCAGACCCTTTTTCCATCCATTTCCATCCATATTTCTTTCCATCTCTTTCATTCTTTTCCATTCCATGAAGTTGTGCAATCATGACTTCATCTCCATCATGGAATTCACATTTTCAACAACAGCAGCAATGTTTCCCACCTCCAACATGTTTTTTAAATCCTCTAAATCAGCATTTTGAACAAATTCAAAATCAGCATGCATACCCATATGAGCAGCAATGCCAAAATCATTTTGGCTATGGAGCATTTCCAAGAGCAAGAGTATGCATATAATGAAGACAATCAGATGCAAGATGCTGGTCTGTTGGAGAAAATCCAAAAGATGGAGGTAAAGATGGTGCAGTCCAGAGCAACAGCTCAAATGAGAGCTTTCAGAATTGGTTGTAGGACTCCTTGTCCATGGGGAGGCCCTTTTCCAAGACACTTCAGCCCTCAGGAGAAGCTGGACTTCATGATGAAGATGCTGCCCCAACTCGCACAATGGACAGCAGAAATAGAGGCCTATACACTTGTTGTTGAACAACCTTGTCAATGGGTAAGTTATACACCATCATCTTGTTTTTCTCTTCCCATTACTCAAGCAGCATCATCTCATTTGGAATTTCAAATTCTAAACTCCCCATCTGCTGTCCCAAATGTTGATCCCATGTCTCCACCTCTCAGTCTTCCACCACACCTCAATTCTTCTTTCCTTTTTCCTTCCAAACAGTCATCCCCTCCACAAGAGCTAAAAGAAATACACTCTCCCCCAAAGAAACAAGAGGTTTCACCTCCTCTACCACCACAAAAAATTTCCAAATCAATTGAGTTACAACCCATCCCTCCTCTTGCATTCCCAATTCCATGTGGGGAAGAAGAAATTGCAAAAAATGGCCATGAAGGACAGCAAGAAGAGGAGCCCAACAGAAAAGAAATGACAGAAAACTTGAGGGTTTGGGCTGCCAAATTTGGGATGACAAAGATCCCCTTAATGGTTAAGCCTTCAGAAGAGGTTGGAGTTGAAGAACAGGTGGTGGTTAAGACTGATTTTGTTGCAGCAAGAGAAGAGCAAAAAGAAGAAGCAAATCAGTAGTCAGTTTTCTCATAAAGTAGTGTCCATGTTGGCACTCTATTTGAAGGGAATGCTGATTCAATTCAAGTTGCACAATCAGCCATAGAGGAAGAAAGCTCAGAAGAAGATCTTGCAGTCCCAACTTGTCCTCTAGAGCAGCAGATTGAAGAGTTTAACTTGACAAACTTCATGCTAGAAGAAGAGTTCTATCAAGAGCAAGATTGCCTTCAAGTAGTAGAGGAGGAAGAAGCTACTCCAAATCCAAAAGAAGAGGAGCACATTCTAGTTGTGGAGGAGAAAATTGCAGATCCAAGGGCTTTGAGCACAAAGCAGGCTACAGGAGAACCTTCAGTTCTTCTTTCTACTTCACCTCTCTCAAGTTCTAGTACTGAAGAGGAGTTTGATCTCTCAAACTCAATGTTGGAGGGTGAAAGAAACCATGGTGGTCAAGTTACAGATCAAGAAGACACCATGGAGGAAGTGGAGCATTTGCAGCAGGACAGCCATGAGGTAGTTTATCTGTCAGATTTGGAGGACTGTTTTGATGGAGAAGAGCCGGTTGAGTTTCCACCATTCTCTCTTTCATCATCCACATTCCAAATACTTGAGCCTGCTGTCATGAAGGAGAGCATTCATTTGCAGAAGCCTGCATCTTATACCAGCTCTTTGGAACCAAGATTGGAAGATTTTAATCTTTCATGCTCTTCATTGGAGGAAGAGAAAGGGCAGAAAGGTTCTACCATTGCTTCCACACCATCCATTCAAGAGGGTCTACAAGAGAACTCCATTCTTGGAGTTGAAAATCAGGGAAATGGGCATACTCAAAGGACCATACCTTGCCCAATCAGGTATCTGGCTTCATTGGAACCAAAGGAGAAGTCACAACTAGTCATGCTTGCTCCTAAGCATGAGGATGAGCTACAAAGAACCAAGGATCAGCTGTCATACCTCTCCAATCCAAATGCAGAACAACTAAAAGAGGTATTGAATTTGCCTTCACCTGATACCTTGATGATTTGGGTAGAAGACCAGCTTCTTGTTGATTTTCCATTCATCCAACCAGCCATGTTCAATGCTAAATCAGTTGCATGGTTGCCAATTTTGAAGAAAGGAAGCTATTTTGCACAACCAGTTGCAGGGTTTGTTTAGCTTGCCTTTGCTTCCAGTTAGAGTAGAGTAGGTAGGTTTGATTTTAGCAGAAGAAGTGCTTGTGCACACTCTGCATGTTCCATTTGGAGCATGTATGATTTTCAGTTCTGTACATAGTTTTTGTGGTGCTGGTTTTGCTCTTGCACAGTCCATTTCAGTGGCATTTTGGTGAGAACGACTCCATTTCAGTGGGTTTCCAAGTGGGTCAGAGAGGAGGTTTTCAAAGTTCAGATCAGTTTCCAGGTTATAACTCATGACTCCATGCCCAATGGATGCTTCAGGCAACTGGTAACTTCATCCAGCAGGCAGATGACCCCGCTGAGTCACCAAATTGTTATCCAAAATTCACCCCCCAGGGTAATTTTGATAACATGCATCAGATTATTCAGTCTTGAGCAAGTAGATTGATTCAAGGCCCAAAATCATGTTTTTCGGGGTCCCCTCGGCCTTTTTCTAACTCTCCCATCCAAGAAGGAATCCCAACAGGTTGATAAAATGGAAGAAATGCAAAAACTAAGGTTGCAAGACTATGTTAAGGCATTTCAGGTCTGAAGGGTTCGGGTCGTAATGAGGTTCGTTGTACCAAGCTTGGGGGCTGGAAAAATGAAGAAAATCAGCTAAGTCCTAGTCCAGGCGGTCTGCGGGACAGTTGGGACATCGGGACGCGTGGGACGCGAAAAGCCGAATCGGCCAAAAGAGGGAAAAAATTGCCTAAGTCTTGTTTCGCGCGGTCTGGGACATCTGGGCCAAAAGTACGCGCGGGACGCGGATCAGCCGGTTTGGCGCAAGTCGGTCCATTTCGGGCGGTTCGGGGATATTTTTCCTAGACGGTCTGGGACATCCAGGCCAAAAGTGGAGGACACGAACCGGCCGGTTCAGCCGAAATAGGAGACTTTCATATGAGACAGTTTGGGACATCCGGGCCAAAGGAACGCGTGGGACGCGAAAAGCCGAAAGAGCCGCCAACGAATGGAATCTCGCCATGTGTCTTCACCTCAAACAGGAACAAGGAAGCCCGAATCAGGTGGTTCGGAGATATTTTTCCCAGGCAGTTTGGGACAGCCAGGCCAAAGGTACGTGAGGGACGCGAAAAGCCGAAAGAGCCACCATCGAATCAAATCTCGCCACGTGTCTTCACCTCATCGGCCCGGCGGGAAAATTTTGAAAAATTTTCCAAAGGAAAAAAATAAAAGGGAAATGGTCAGGAAGGGCCCGCGTCCAATGAAATCGTGCCATGTGGCACTTGAGCGGTGGAGCGTGGGGGAGAAATGGGAAAATTTTCCCAAAGTAAAAAATACCAAATTTTCGAAGGACAAAGTGCGCCCCTCAGGCCCGAGCCAATAAAATAGTGCCACGTGTCCAAGTGGCAAGAAATTAAGGAAGGGCCCAAAATAAATTTTCAAAGGATGAGCCCGCGGATGAATCAAAGCCCGACATGTGTCATCCAAGTGGCAGAGCGTGGAAAAAATTCAAATATTTTCCCGCCGATCCATTTTGGCCTATTTTTGTCCCTAAATCTTCAAATCGCCATATCTTTCGATTTAGAGCTTGGATTTTCACGTTCTTTATATCAATGGAAATCTGGTGAAATTCTCTACATGATTCCATGGTCAATTTTTTAATTTTGATGGAGTTTGGAGAGAGAAAATTGAAAAATGCCTCTGGCACGTGGTAATGGCCAGAAATGACGTTTCAACAACCAGTTTTAATGCAAAATGGGTCGCATTCTTCTTCAGTACGGTCAAAAATGTCAGGGCATGGGTCTGTAAGGACGCCCATGCTATTTTAATGCATCTTCATTCAATGAGGAATGGGTCTCACATGTTTTTTATACGTTTTCTCTCTCCTAGGCTCGACCCATGCATTGTAAAAAGCCAGATTTGGCTCATTTTTCAAAGGTGTGGTTCATCTTTTCAACTCTGCCCTCCCTTCTTTTCTTCTCCAGGGTTGAAAATGGAGTTCAAACCTCCTCCCCTTCTCTGTAATGGCATTTTTTCCTTTTACCATTAAAATGATGTTCTGTGCAAACTTCTGAAGCAACAAACACGTGTTTCGTGATGCATCTGTCCATCCTTGCTCGTTCTTTACTTGTCTTTCTTCTTGCCTCTCTTCATTGAAAGTATTTGTGCATGTTTTAATACTCATTACAGGTTTGGAGCTGTGTTCATGGAGTTTTGGGACATTTTCTGTGTGAAATCTATCCTTGGGCCTGTGATGCATCTGTCCATCCTTCCCATTGCTCACCTCTCCTTGTTCCATGGCAGTTTTGATAGATGTTCAACATTTTCCTTCTCTGGTGTATGACCGTTTTAGTGTAGGCTCTATTTTTCCCTTTTCTCTCTCTCTCTCTGTCTCCTTGGCATGGTTAGATTAGGATTAGATTAGCTTGCCTGCACTGGAATAGCTTGTGGCAGGTAGTTTAGGATTAGGAACCAGCCTTCTCTGGAGATTCCTTTCTCATTTTTGCAAGTCCCACACTTGGAGAAAGGATTCCATGTTGTGCAATCACACTGGATGCTAGTATGATCAAACTAGAAATCTGATCAACATCCAGGGGTGCTGTGAATCTGCACTAACAGAACCTCATTAAAACCCGAACCCTTCAGACCCGAAATGCCTTAACACAATCTTGCAACCTTAGTTTTTACATTTCTTCCATTTTATCAACCTTTTGGGATTCCTTCTTGGATGGGAGAGTTAGAGAAAGGCTGAGGGGGACCCCGAAAAACATGATTTTGGGCCTTGAATCAATCTACTTGCTCGGGACTGAATAATCTGATGCATGTTATCAAAATTACCCTCGGGGGTGAATTTTGGATAATGGGCACTTGAGTGGCCTTGCTGTGGCCAAGCGGATCCTTCACCTAGGATATTATTGGCCTACTCTTAATAAATATTGTTACGAATATGTTAAGCGTTGTGTTATGTTTCAACAGCATGCCAACCTTCAACATACTCCCAGCCACCCGCTATAGGTCGCACGAGATCTTTGGCCTTTCTCACAATGGGGTTTGGAACTTATTGGTGAGATTCAACCGCCTTCTTCACAGCGTCACCATTGGATCATCACGGCAACCGAATATTACACTAAATGGGTGTAGGCCGTTCCAATCATTTCAACCAAAAAAAAAAAATCGTTGAGTTCATCAATCATCACATTATCTGTCGTTTTGGTGTTCCTCATCACCTGATAACCAATAATGGCAAATCTTTCAAAAATAAGCTGTTACGAGCCCTCTGTGACAACTTTGGTATCAAACTTAGCTTCTCGTCACCCTACTATCCACAAGAAAAGGGTCAAGCCGAATCTTTTAACAAAACCTTAACCAAAATTTTCATGAAATTCATTAACGATTCTAGGAAAAACTGCCATGATCACATCCCCTTTGCCCTTTGGGCTTATCGTACCAGCATTCGTACTTCCACTAATGCCACACCATTCTCTTTGGTGTATGGTACCGAGGCTATCTTGCCTCTCGAAATACAAATCCCTTCCCTCAAAATATCTCTCTAGGATATTCTCACCAATGATGACTTCCGCTAAGAGTAGTTAGCCCAATTGGAGCTTCTTGAAGAGCGTTATCTTACAGCTCTTGACCACCTTCAAATTTATCAAAAGTGCATCAAACATACTTATGATAAGTGAATTCATGAGCGTACCTTTAAGATTGGTGATCTTGTCCTCAAAGAGAATCAACATGTAACCAAACTAGAAAAGAGAAAACATGGAAAATTTGCTCCTAATTGGATTGGGCCTTACATTATCACTCACACTTACGGATCAGGTACTTATCATTTAGCTTTGCTTAATAGTAAACCTGAGCCTGAACCCCTTAATGTCTTGCAACTCTGACCATTCTATTGTTGAATTTAGTGTTATATCACTTCTTATCTACCTTGTGCTCATCCCTTGATCTCATTTACCACCTCATACACTTTGTTTCATGCATCTCAAAGTAGAATCAAACTCACGTGGTTTGATCATCACCTCCTCTTAAAGATGACTTCCCCTTTTTAGTCTGGTCCATGACTTAAAAGTATCAAAATAACAAGTTCTCAATTATACAATTCTGGGATATTCTTGAGTCAAACTTCCTACAAAACTAGATGCTTCATGTCAAACGGACATCTAGACCTATAAGCTATAAACTAGACTACTCCCTCAAAGGACAGCTATGTGCAAAGCCGCATCTACTACTATAAGTAGACTGCTCCCTTGAAGGACAGCTATACAAAGTCAGCATCTATTAGAAGCTTCTCGCATTGATCAGCTTTGTGAAAACCTCAAGAACAACAAAATGCATATCCCATATAGACTTCCCGCATCGATCAGTCTATATCCAGAAAAATAAAAGTAGTATTCAAACGCAATTTTGAGTCATGGACTTGTCTATTTAGGTTTGGTTCTCTTTCATCAGAATAATCACCTTATAACAAGTTCTCTGCGCCCAAGCTATACCATCCACCTCACCTCACCATTCTTCAAAACAACAAAACTCAAGGGACATGAAAGATATCCGATATATTGTGATTATACAACTCTTTTCACCTATGCAAGGTACCTAGGGATTCAAGCTTATCCTACGATAATACGTGGTTTGTTTAGCTCTTTCCAACTATGGGACACTTTTGCCTCTTTTACCCAAATCTAGGATTATGTGTTGACTTTAATTAGGACACGGTTTCCTATGCATGGGTAAGCTAACCCTCACTTCACCTATACCCACACCAACACCGCCACTACCTTACCAACACCAAAAACATTACCCTACCAACATCAAACTTTTACCAACCAAAAAATTGCCTAACCACAACCAAATTACCTAAATTCACCTCTCCCTGGTCCTAAGGGAGAACTACATCGGTCTGAGGCCCCTCCTTGCTTTGTGCAATGGGCTATGTAGGTAGCACTTAGGAGACATGGGGTCTCCCAAGGTTAGCTTGACCATCCCCTACCATAACCTATCATGTGTTGTGTTTTCCTTAAAAATATAAATATTTTCACGTATTTATATTGATAACACTCACCTTTGTCCTTTATCAATCCAAGAAAAACCAATCAATCAGCCCGACCCAAGGCCACAACCAATCAATCGGCCCAACCCAAGGCTGAAACCAACCAATCGGTCTGACCCAAGGCCGCAACCAACCATGGCCCAACCCAAGGCCGCAACCAACCAATCGGTCTGACCCAAGGCCGTAACCAATGAATCAGCCTGACCCACGGCCACACCCAACCAATCGGTCCGACCCAAGACCGCACCAATTAAGTACCTCGACTGAGGCCCGTAAATTATGATTCTATCCACCCATCATGTAGCTTTTTGTTCAATCGAGCTCACCTGTTCGTGTTTTAGCATGACTAGGATACTTGAATTGATCAGCTGACCAGCGTTGCCTAGACCGAGACTGTGACGTTTATCTCAACCAAACCAACCATTTGGTACTGTCGAACATTCCTAAATGTTTCAATACCTTACTCGTTATATCCCCTAGAGCTACTTCCTAGGCCTTGGATACCAGGATCATATCAACCTTGTTTGGATAAACTATCGACCTTTTCCTATGAATTACTTATTTGTTCTTCAAATCGTGTACCCTAGTCGTACTACTGCATTTCAACATGCATCTGCTTCATTGAAATGACCCCACCATCTTACCATCATCTCATCATCGTTCACATTTTATCAACCCTATCCCTGATTTCACGTCACCTCAATCTGTGATAGATTTGAGGGGGATTACCCATACCCTTAACTGGGGCAACCACTTCTTATTATTGTCAGTGTAGCTTTACAAGACAAGCTACACGACAACAAGGGGCAAATGTAGACACCAAATTTGGGTCGTACAACACCTTGTGCCCTGCATCTCATCTCGCAAACCTTCTTCAACAACCTTCTCTTCCAGCCTCTTTTCTTGTAGGTCTCCCATTCCATCCTTTGGACCTCAACCTTACCAAACTTTTGTACAGTCGTCATCGACTTAACCTAGTCACCGTCGACTAGCATCCTGCTTGCCAATTAATTCTTCCTTACTATTGTTTTTTCCATCCCCTAGTGTTTTCTTCCTCTGAGAACATTATGTAGGTCATCTTCTAGCATCCACAAACCTTTGTTATAGTCCAGTTTACACTCAGGATTTTGCAAGCCTGCATATTTATCTTATTTTTCAGATATACCCTCCCAGGTCATCATCGACCCAGACCAGGTAAACTTTTATTTACAATTATTTCAATCAAATCAGATTTTTGATCAATCTCATTCATTTCTTAGATTCAGTAATACTTTTGTTTCTGCATGTTATCTATTGTTTCATCCTTTACTTCACTTTTTCTCTAAAAACGAGGGTTGACATCCACCAAGGAAGTTAACACTTCTTGGATCTAATTTGTTGGACAACCTCCGCATATCCTATCTAATCCATTTTCTATTTAGTGATTCTTATTTGTAGGTTATAATCTTGTAGCATCAAGGATCCATAATCTACTTTACACCCATTCATCCATCACATTGCGTTAGAGGTACCATAAATCCTCCATCATTTCTAAGTTTCTACTTGCTTTTATTACTATTTCATTCATTTGATTAAGAATGAAGAAACTTGTCCAACAATTCCAACACCTTGTGAAACAATAAAGGAATTGAGTAAAAAGGTCTTATCATATGCAAAAGACAAAAATATGAAAGGACCTGAATTGTTGTTAGATAAAACTCTAGTTAGTGTTAATTTTAAGTTTGTTATTATTACCATAATTACCATAGGTGATTGGTTTATTACTTAGGTGATTATATTGTTATTATATTATTATATGGTCAAATTATTATAACCATATTTGTTCACGTATTTTTTTAGTCTATTGTTTTATCTATGTAACAATTTACTATTATGTATTTAGCTGCACAATACCTATATGTATTGCAACACTTCATTGCTCTATATTATGATTATTTCATATCAAAAATATTCATCAAGATTCCTCTTTGTTCTACATTAGCATTTCGTATCAAAGATAGAAACATCTTGAGTCTGATTAACACTAGATTAAAGGTTGCATAAGAGCTTAGGGATCATTAATGAAATTTTGAGCATAGAGGGAGCCATAGATCCCCCTAACCTCTTAATATCCTCTACCTCTATTTCCTCATTAGTGTATTTGCTGCAAAAATTTGTAGATATCTTTGTTGACACACACAAAAGTGCAGCAAGAGAGAAAAATCATTTTTTATGCACTGGGCAAGGAGTCACCCAGGAACTACCTCTTACACCAGGTAGTTATAGTTGTATATGACTTATCTTTTCATTACGCACCTCATGTGGTTAGTCATCTCACTTAGTGAGATCATAGGTCATTTATGTTAGTTAGGGTTTCATGTGTTCATGTTCCATGCACAGTAGTTACACAACACTCCTACATGTACCTGTTATTTTTTATCTATGAGAATGCTAAAACATTTTCTTGTTTACTTCATTTTCCTTTGTGATTTGATTTCTTGTTGATTACACAATGTGTTCACATTACCATTAGAAGTGTAACCTTTTCAATGTGCATGAGGTTTCATATTGATCCTCATAGAACAATCTTATATGGTATCAGAGATATTTTTTGGTAAACATGCACACAAGTATTTTTGTTGTTGATTACTTCATTTTTGGTTTTCATACTTCTCGTGCAATTTTTCCTTCATTTTTTTGGAATCTTGTTAACATGTTTAACATTCTCATTTATTGGATTTTGTGTTGGTTTTCTAGTTGTGCATGTGTATGTTTTAGGTGTTTCTCAGCTAGATGTAGCTAGCTGCAACTAAGTTTGGAGGGAACAACTCAATATGGAGGTAGGTTTGCATTTCTAGTTTTATCATTAAATTTTTAATTAAAAGTGATTTATTTTTCAATTTTTTATTTCTGTTCATTTTTTGGCTTCGTACCCTCCTAGTGAGCATTTCACCATACCTAATTATTCAAACCTCTCTGTCATCTCGATTGAGCTCCTACAGAGCTCATTGACCTCCCTGATGAGGTGAATCCATTAGGTGAGTTGTCTAAGTGCATTGCACTATTGATTTGTGCTTAGGGATAGCTATCGTTGTTTGTATGTTTGAGGTTTTTTTTCTTTTCTTAAGTTTTTACATTTGAGTTACATTTCAAATTGAACCCTTTTTCTCTCTACCTACATGTGGCTCTCTGCCCTCATGTTGATTTTGAGCTTAAAATCACTTTGTATTGAATCTTGCGTGTGTACTAAATTG
The DNA here is from genome assembly GCA_019776745.2 of Taxus chinensis. NCBI lineage: Eukaryota > Viridiplantae > Streptophyta > Pinopsida > Cupressales > Taxaceae > Taxus > Taxus chinensis. The sequence goes on along the minus strand of CM034155.1, from coordinate 570,507,531 downwards.
TTACGATCAATGAAACTTAATTGTGGTTCCTACTCTTGGGTGTTATTACGCTAATTATAAGGTGAGTGATAAACTATTTTATGATGCACATTTGCACCTAATTGTATTCAATGCACTATAATATAGAGTGCCAAAATCAGGGGGGTTATAATATTGTCCTGCTTGGTTGTAGTTGTGGTTCTTGGTTTAACTTTATACATTCCTTATTTCTTTCTTCATGATGGATGTACTTTTTGTTACGTTTCTTACATCATTCAATTTATTCGAATGGAGATAAAAAATGTTAATGGAACTAAGGATTAATTGGTTATTTAATGTCACCATGGGAGTTGAGACTAAACCTAATGATGAAAACAAAAATCTAAGTAGCTGAGCCGAAGTGATGAAGCCTTAGGTATTCTTTGTATGTGATGCAAAGGGATCCAAAATGACTCTACTTCATCAGATCAATTAGCACGAAGAAATAAAAATAACACATAGTTGTTCTCTCTTTTTAGTAATTAGACCACCACCCTGTACAGGGTTGCGGTTATAGAAATGCCACACAACAAGGGTGGCAGTCCTGGGACCACCGGTTTGCATTGGGTAGCGGTCCTAGATCTTTCAGACAGAAAACTAAAATATGAAATGAAGAACCTCATAATTTGAAAGTTTATTCTTGTCTCTTCTCCTTCATGATCTTTCTCATTCTCCAGTGCACTAGAGGACATGAGAAAGGATTTAAATACATGTTTGTAGGAGAGAACAGGCTCATAAATAGCATGAAAGCAAGTGAGAAAGAAGTTATTAGTGCTAGGATTGTTTTTTTGTAGAAGAAAGGAGTATTGAGATACAGAAAGCACATAATTGGGAGGAAGTGGTGAGATATTATCTACTTCTCTTCCATACTTATTGAAATTTTTGTACGTATCTATTTGAATTGGCCAATAAAATTGGGAAGAAAGAGCAATTGCCCTTCTCGATTGGTTTTTCCTCCTCTAGGGGTTTTCCAGGATAAAACTTGTTGGTGTTCATATTCTTTCCTTTTTTGCACTTTTCAATTCTAAGCATAAGCAAAATTCATTCACTAGCTATCTCTTTCATTTTCTAATAAAAAGTAGAACAAAAGTGTAATTTGTGATTCTGTGGATAATTCCAAAGTCATAAATTTTATAGATCATTTTGGTATCAAAGCTAACAAGTACCCAGCATTGTGGTATTTGTTCTTGGATTTTTATAATAGTGAAGAGATCCAAAGGCAAAGAGACTTTACCTTATGATCCAGAAATTTCTACAAGGAAGTGGAAACAGAGAATTCAGGGACAAATAGAGTAGAACTTGGTCCGTAGAATTGAGATGTTGGAGACCATGATTGATAGGATGTTTAAAGGTAAGAAGAACTTATAGATTTGCAGAAGACAACCTCTATCAAGCAAGACTCCATGGACTCAATGGTTCTAGGCTTAGTTGAAAAGTTTGGTATCGGAAAGAGCCATCATGAGGAAGATTATGGGGAAGAGCATGAAGAAGAGACAATATTTGCAAGCACAGTCTAAATTACAGCAAGAAAGGCACTACAAATGAATGGGGTTTCTTCATCAGTTCCATTTAGTGATCAAATACAAGAAGGGTAGTACAAACTTGGTGGCAGGCATGTTGTCTAGGCCACCCACACAGGAGAATTTCTCCTTTTTGGCCACTATCTCTCAGATCGAGCCCTTCACAAAGGAAGCTTATGGAGAGGCATATGCCCAGGACAAAGACTTTGGGGTGACATTTCAGAGGTTTCCCTCCCAAGGGACTAAAAGGACAAGGATTGAAGATTGTTACCTCAAGGAAGGGATGCTCTACCGATGGGGGAAACTTTGTGTGCATAAATAAGAAAGACTTATATTAATGAGGGAAGCACATACCTCGAAAGTAGCAAGACATTTTGGTGTTAGTAAGACCCTAGCCCACTTGCAAAGGTATATGTATCGGCCCAATATGCAATAAGAAGTATCAAAATTTATACGTGGATTTGAATGAAATTTGTTGTACTTTGTTATACTAGCAAGCCAAAAACTAGGAAGGAAGGTTTGTATATGCCTTTACCAGTACCTACTTTTCTGTGGGACTACATTTCTATGGATTTTGTAGGAGGATTACCTATGTCTAAACATGGCCATGACTATGTCTATGTTGTTGTTGATAGATTCAGTAAGATGTGTATTCTTATGGCATGTAAAAAGATAGTAAAAGAATATGAGGCAGTAAATATTATCTTTGCTAATGTATGGGTGCATTTTGGTTTGCCAAAGCCTATTATTTCTGATAGGGATTCCAGGTTCTTGGGGGATTTTTGGACTACTTTGTGGGACAATATGGATACCAGGTTACAGAGGAGCATAACTTTCCATCCACAAACCGAGGTGATGAACAAAAATTTGGTACAGTTAATCAGAGGGTATAACAACAAATACCCAAGGACTTGGGATGAGTCCTTAGCCTACATTCAACATTCCTATAACCGGTCAGTACACACATCCACTATGAAGTCACCATTTCAAGCATGCTTGGGATATCTACCTACAAATCTGATGGACATAACAGTTGGGAAGCAGGATGAGAAGGAGACACGAGACACTGAGGTGACTAGAGAAAACAAATTCATTGAGAGGATCTAGAAAATCAATCTCAAAGTCAAGGAAAAGCTAGAGAAATATCAAGCCAAGTACAAATCTAGGCACGATCATCATAGGAGGGAACATAACCTTCATGTTGGAGATAGAGTTTCGCTTTACTTGAGCAAAGAGAGACTACAAGGTCAAGCATGGAAGCTCAAGCCACTATGTTAAGGACCCTTCACCATATTGGAGTAGGTTGGAGAAAATGCTTTTGGACTTGATTTTTCGTCATTTATTAGGATGTACTCTGTAGTAAACTGCAAGAACTTACACATATATGAGACACCCATGATAGACGAAGATGAATAACTACAGTTACTACCTTCCATTGCGGATTGCATCTTGGAATCACGAGGTGAATTGGAGGAGGATGTGGTGATGTAGTAGAAGGTCGGAGAGACTAGGAGAGGTCTGCAGGAGTATTGGCAGATTGGACTGAAAGGAAAGACACCAAGGTAGGCCCGGTGGTACTCGAAGGAGCAAGTGAGGGAATTATTTTCTCATCTACTCCCCCACTAAGCTTTTGTGGGACCAAAATCCTCCTAAGTAGGGGAGGTGTGATCCATAGGGATCCAAAATGACTCTACTTCATCAGATCATTCAGCACAAAGAGATAAAAATAACACACGGAGGTTTTATCTTTTTAGTAACAGGACCGCCGCCCTGTGTAAGGTGGTGGTTACAGAACTGTCACCCAACTAGGGCGGTGGTCCTGGGACCGCCGGTCTGTATTGGGTGGCGGTCTTGGCTCTTTCAGACAAAAAACTAAAATATGAAATGAACAACCTCAGAATTTGAAAGGTTGTTCATGTCTTTTCTCCTCCATGACCTTTCTCATTCTCCAGTGCATGGGAGGACATGAGAAAGGCTTTAAATACATGTTTTTAGGAGAGAAAAAGATCATCGAAGCATGAAAAAAGTGAGTAAGAAGTTCTTAGTGCTGGAATTGTGTTTTGTAGAAGAAAGGAGTATTGAGACAGAGCAAGCAAGTAATTGGGAGGAAGTGTTTGAGATATTATCTACTTCTCTTCCATACTTATTGTAATATATGTACTTATCTATTTGAATTGGCCAATAAAAGTGAGAAGAAAGATCATTTTCCCTTTCCAACTGGTTTTTCCTCCTCTGGGGGTTTTCTAGGATAAAACTTGTTGGTGTTCATATTCTTTCCTTTCTTGCACTTGTGAATTCTAAGCATAAGCAAAATTCATTCACTAGCTATCTCTATCATTTTCTAATAGAAAGAAGAACAGTAGTGTAATTTGTGATTTTGTGGATAATTCCAAAGTTGAAAAGTTTACAGATCATTTTGGTATCAGAGCTAACATGTATCCAGGACTATGGTATTCGTTTTTAAATTTTTATGAGAATGACGAGATCTAAAGGAAAAGAGACTTTAACTTGTGATCAGGAAACTTCTACAAGGAAGTGGAAACAGAGAATTAGGGGAAAAATGGAGGAAGAGAACTTGGTCCTTAGAATCAAGATGTTGGAGATCATGATGGATAGGATGTTTAGAAGGCAAGAAGAACTTGCAAATTTGTAGAAAATAGCCTCCATCAAGAAAGACTCCATGGACTCAGTGGTTTGAGGCTTAGCTGAAAATTTTGGTATCGGAAAGAGCCACCATGATGAAGATTATGGGGAAGAGCATGAAGAAGAGACTTCAAATGAAAGAGAAAAGGTAAAATCTGATCATAATCCTTTCAAAGTTAAGATGAAAGTTGAGATTAAAAGCTTTGAAGGACAAGTAGATGCAGAGTTGCTTGATAAATGGTTAAAACAGTTAGAAGTATATTTTAGCATGCATAATGTCACTGAGGTACAGAGGATAATGTTTGCACATCTCAAAATGGAGGGACATGCTCTGGTTTGGTGGGAAACCCATCTAACCACTTGTGAAAAGAAGAAGCATCCTATTGTCAAATGTTGGCAAGAATTTAAAGAATTACTTAGAGCTAACTTCTATCCTATTGGCCACAAAACTGACCAAATGATTAAATGGCAGTATTTTAGACAAGGCAGTGGTCAAAGTGTGTAGGACTATACTACGGAGTTTCAGAGGAAAGCCATGTTGCTAAACATGGACTTGGAGGATTAGGATATTCTGACCAAGTACTTGGGAGGACTTCACACTCACCTTTGAAAAAAATTCATCTCCACAAAGTACCCAAAGATCTCAACGAAGCATGTGTATAGGCATACTACATATATGATGAAAAGAATCAAGGAGAAGCAGAGCCAAGGGTAAAGTAGTCGAAAAATCAGCCGAAAAAAGAGTATGGACAAACAAGTAACAAGAGTAAGTGGAAAGGGAAAGGTAAAAAAGTTACCACTACTTTAAATACTTGTAAAGATCCCAAGAATTTTTGCAATAACTGTGATATCAACGGTCATATTGACGCTACATGTTGGAAGTTACATTCGAAGAACCGAACCAAGGACTCAAATAAGTCCATGACAGCTATAAAAACAGAAGGGGAGGTGGAAATCAAAGATGACTCTAATGTAGACAAAAGTCTTGGATGCACAGGCCACCAACAAGGACAACAAGGAAGAGGAGATGAGTAGACTATTCCAGATCAAAATCCAGATCAAGAGAATGAAGGTAAATGCTTTAGTTGATACCGGTTCTCAGTCTCACTTGATTTATGAAGTAGTTGTAAAGAAGCTTGGTCTTGAGACTTACGAGCATCCACACCCTCATCCTTTAGGTTGGGTGAAGAAGGGTGTTGAAATTCAGGTTACAAGAAGATGTAAGCTCAAGTTTGGGATAAATTCCCAGTATATTGATGTTTTGGAAGCTGGCGTTATTCCACTTGATGCTTTTGATGTTGTATTCGGGAGTCCTTACTTGTATATCAGGGATGTTATATTTATGAGAAGGGAAAACTGGTATAGATGGGTCAAGGATGGGATCAGCTACAACATCCAGGCACACCAACATAAGACATAGGTTACTATAGTAAGTGCTAACCAAGAAAAATGACTTATTCAGGAAAATCATAATCAGTTTTGTTTACTTTTGTTAAAGGATAAACAAGATGGGGTAGAATTTGTAGAGATTTCTAACCAAGGAAAGCATGATTTAGATAGTATTATTCAATCTTTTCAGGAATTATTTCAGGTTCCTAGTGGGGTACCATGAAAATGAGAAGTAGAGCATGAGATTCAGCTATTGCCAAAATCCCCTCTACCAAACATCGGGTTTTATAGGAAATCCTTGCTTGAGAGTACTGAAGTAAAGAAACAACTCCAGGAACTAATAGACCAAGGGTTGATACGTCCGAGCACCTCACCTTGTGGTTTTCCTATTGTGATGGTGCCAAAGAAGGTTGGTTCTTGGAGAATGTACATCGACTACCGCACTTTGAACAAGATCACCATAAAGAATAGATATCCACTTCCCCACATAGATGATCTCTTGGACCAGCTTCAGCATGTGAAATTTTTCATGAAGTTGGATCTCAAGTTAGGTTATCATAAAGTCAAAATGAAGGAGGAGGATATATGGAAGACTGCCTTCAAGACAAATCAGGGTTAGTATGAATGGTTAGTACTTCCTTTTGGGTTATACAATGCACCTGCGACATTTATGAGATTGATGAATTATGTATTGTGGGATTTCATAGATTCACGTGTCATTGTATATCTAGACAATATCTTGATTTTTAGTGCCACATGGGAAGAACACCTAACTCATTTACAAAAATTCTTGCAAGTTCTCAGGGAGAAACAATTGCTTTGTAATATGAAGAAATGTGAATATTCCAAATAGTCACTTGTCTATCTTGGGAAAATGGTTAGAGGAGGAGACCTGCGAGTGGATCCAAAGAAGGTGAAATCCATCACTAATTGGCCAACACCAACAGGAGCCATAGAGACTAGGAGTTTTGTAGGAGCAGTAAAATACATGTGAAAGTTCATTCCGGGATTCTCCGTGATTGCAAAACCTCTACACGCAGTGGCCGTAAAGAGTAACAGTTTTGATTGGGGTAAGGAACAAGACAAATCATTTAAGTTATTGAAATACAAGATTAGTCATGCTCCAGTACTTGCTCTTCCTAGTTTGCAGCAGCCTTTTGAAGTAGAGACAGATGTCAGTGATTATGCTATGGGCACATTGTTGCTTCAAGGAAGTAAACTTGTATGCTATCATTCTGAAACTTTCACTTCAGCAGTTAAATGATATTCAATATATGATAAGGAAATGTATGCACTAGTTCAGGAAATTAAAAAATGGAAGCATTATTTGTTGGGTAAAGAAACTATTGTGCACACTGACCAAAAACATCTCTAGTATTTGCAAGCACAATCTAAATTGCAGTAGGAAAGGCACTACAAATGAATGGGGTGTCTTCAGCAGTTCCATCTAGTGATCAAATACAAGAAGGGTAGTACAAACTTGGTGGCAGGCATGTTGTCTAGGCCACCCACACAGGAGAATTTCCCCTATTTGGCCACTATCTCTCAGATCGAGCCCTTCAAAAAGGAAGCTTACAAAGAGGCATATGCCCAGGACAGAGACTTTGGGGTGACATTTCAAAAGTTTCAATCCTAACGGACTGAAAGGACAGGGATTGAAGATTGTTATCTCAAGGATGGGTTGGTCTACTAATGAGGGAAACTTTGTGTTCATAAAGAAGAAAGACTTCTATTAATAAGGGAAGCACATACCTTGAAAGTAGTCGGGCATTTCAGTGTTGGTAAGACCCTAGCCCACTTGCAAAGGTATGTTTATTGACCCAATATGCAATAAGAAGTATCAAAATTTAAACATGGATGTAAACTTTTTTGTACTAGCAAGCCTAAAACTAGGAAGGAAGGTTTGTATATGCCTTTACCAGTACCTACTTGTCTGTGGGAGGACATTTCTATGGATTTTGTAGGAGTATTACCTATGTTTAAACATGGCCATGACTATCTCTATGTTGTTGTTGATAGATTCATTAAGATGTGTATTCTTATGGCATGTAAAAAGATAGTAAAAGAACATGAGGCAACAACTATTTTCTTTGCTAATGTATGGGTGCATTTTGGTTTCCCAAAGTCTATTGTTTCTGATAGGGATTCCAGGTTCTTGGGAAAGTTTTCCAGACTACATTGTGGGACAAGATGGATACTAGGTTACAGAGGAGAATAACTTTCCATCCACAGACCGAGGTGGTGAAAAGGAATTTGGTACAGTTAATCAAAGGGTATAACAACAAATACCCAAGGACTTGGGATGATTCCTTAGCCTACATTCAACATTCCCATAACCGGGTAGTACATACATCCACTATGAAGTCACCGTTTGAAGCATACTTGGGATATCTACCTACAAATCTGCTGGACATAGTAGTTGGGCAGTAGGATGAGAAGGAGACATGAGACACAGAGGTGACTAGAGCAAACAAATTCATTGAGAGGATCCGGAAAATCCATCTCAAAGTCAAGGAATAGCTAGAGAAATCTCAAGCCAAGTACAAAGCTAGGCACGATCAGCATAGGAGGGAACATAACCTTCATTTTGGAGATAGAGTTTGGATTTACTTGAGCAAGGAGAGACTACAAGGTCAAGCATGGAAGCTTAAGCCACTACGATATGGAGCCTTCACCATATTGGAGTAGGTTGGAGAAAATGCTTTTGGAGTTGATTTGTCATCATTTATGAGGATGTACTTGGTAGTAAACTACAAGAACTTGCACCTATATGAGCCATCCATGATAGACGAAGATGAAGAACTACAGTTACTACCTTCCATTACAGATTGCATCTTGGAATCACGAGGCCAATTAGAGGAGGATGTAGTGCTGTAGCAGAAGGTCAGAGAGACTAGGAGAGGTCTGTAGGAGTCTTGGCATATTGGACTAAAAGGAAAGACACCAAGGCAGGCCCGGTGGTACTCAAAGGAGCAAGTGAGGGAATTATTTCCTCATCTACTCCCCCACTAAGATTTTGTTTGAACCAAAATCCTCCTAAGCAGGGGAGGTGTGATCCATAGGGATCCAAAATGACTCTACTTCATCAGATCATTCAGCATGAAGAAATAAAAGTAACACACAGAGGTTCTATCTTTTTAGTAATATGACCACCACCCTGTGTAGGGTGGCAGTTATAGAACTACCACCCAACCAGGGCAATGGTCCTGGGACTACTGGTCTGCATTGGGCCACGGTCCTGGCTCTTTCAGATAGAAAACTAAAATATGAAATGAACAACCTCAAAATTTGAAAGGTTGTTTGTGTCTCTTCTCCTCCATGACCTTTCTCATTCTCCAATGCATGGGAGGACATGAGAAAGGCTTTAAATACATTTTTGTAGGAGAGAAAAATATCATCGAAGCATGAAAGAAAGTGAGTAAGAAGTTCTTAGTGCTGGAATTGTGTTTTGTAGAAGAAAGGAGTATTGAGACAAAGCAAACAAGTAATTGGGAGGAAGTGTTGAGATATTATCTACTTCTCTTCCATACTTATTGTAATTTATGTACTTATATGTTTGAATTGGCCAATAAAAGTGGGAAGAAAGACCATTTTCCCTTCCCGACTAGTTTTTCCTCCTCTAGGGGTTTTCCAGGATAAAAAATTTTGGTGTTCATATTCTTTCCTTTCTTGCACTTGTTAATTCTAAGCATAAACAAAATTCATTCACTAGCTATCTCTATCATTTTCTAATAGAAAGTAGAACAATAGTGTAATTTGTGATTTTGTGGATAATTCCAAAGTTGAAAATTTTACAGATCATTTTGTTATCAGAGATAACAAGTATCTAGGACTGTGGTATTCATTCTTGGATTTGTATGACAATGATGAGATCTAAAGGCGAAGAGACTTTACCTTGCGATCCAAAAAAATTTCGACAAGGAAGTGGAAACAGAGAATTCGGGGACAAATGGAGGAAGAGAACTTAGTCCTTAGAAGTGAGATGTTGGAGACCATGATGGATAGGATGTTTTGAAGGAAAGAAGATTTTGCAGATTTGTAGAAGACAACCTCTGTCAAGAAAGACTCCATGGACTCAGTGGCTCGAGGCTTAGCTAAAAATTTTGGTATTAGAAACAACCACCATGATGAATATTATGGGGAAAAGCATTAATAAGAGACTTCAAACACAAGAGAAAAGGTAAAATCTGATCATACTCCTTTTAAAGTTGAGATTAAAAGCTTTGAAGGATAAGTAGATGCAAAGTTGTTTGATAAATCTGATCATACTCATGACTTCATCTTCCACATTGAGTCATCTGAAAAAACTAATCCAATGTGGAAAAATTTAGATAGTATATTTGGATAGCAAGATGACATGATAGCACATGAGTTGGAAAACAAATCTACTAGGATTAAATTCTAGAAAATTTTAAAATATACAGGCATTCTTCTCGAATTTTGTCGACACTAGATTGTTGATAAATGAATGTAATGTGCAGAATAAATATTCCTAGTTGATGTTGTTGATTATTTCTAAGTCTTCAGTCCCGAATACTCTAGTCTTCGTGTCAAATTTCCACTTTACAAAATCCGCTCTGTACAACACTTGTAATATGCCCTCATTTTAATTTTTTTCATCCCAACTCATTTGAGAATAAGAAAAACTAATTCAAATGGAAACTCTCAAGTCCAATTCACATGCCTTTGTAGTAAGTACCAGTAAGGGAAAGAAGAAAGATAAAAAGGACCAACCCAAGAAGGAAACTAAGACTAATGAATCCCACACCAAACCTAACATGAAAGCTTCAACTTCTAAGGCTAAAGCAAAGAAATAAAAATGTAAGTGTTCCTATTATAAGAATATTGGTCATGAAGAACATCAATGTATGTGAAAACAAATAGATCACCTAACTCATTTACTTGAGAAAAGCATATAGGTGTTCTTGAGTCTATAAAAAAATGGTCTGAAATTCGAGTCTTGTACTGCAAAAGAGTCTAAATCTGACAAAATAAAGGAAAATCCCTTTTAGTTAGATTTACTCCTTCGATATGGATTATAGATTATGGTGCCTCGCACCACATGGATTCTTCACATGTTGATTTCTCCAACATCAAACCATGTGGCATGTCTCAAATCACATTGAGTGATGAGAATAGTGTCAATTTTTTATAGTGGATCGGGAGAGATGGATGGGGGATTATTTAACTAAGTGTTGAGTGTTCCAGATCTCTCTACCAATATCCTATTGGTTTACTAAATCACTCACCTTGGTGAAGGAATGTGAGTGGAATTTGGTCCTAACTTGATGATTATTCATGAGCTTCACTTTAACACTATCGTGGCTGAGGGAAATGTTGATCACCATTTATAGTTGTATCTTCTCACACTTTACTTATGATTCAACTCCTACTTCCTTGCTCACTCATGCAGATGAGGTTAGTAAGTTATGGCATGAGTATTATGGCCATCTAAACTTTCATTACCTTGAAAAATTGAGCCAAAACTAAATGGTCAATGGGTTACCCCACGTCATATTTTCTAAGGGTCTTTGTGAGGGTTGTGCCCTAGGGAAGCAAGAGTTTTGAAAAAGCAAAAGCCTGGAGAGCTACTCATCTTTTAGATCTTGTTCATAGTGACATTTTTTTCCCTTTCCCATCTCCTTTATTTACTAGAGCTCTATATATACTAACCTTCATTGATGAATTTTCACATTACACTTGGGTGTATTTTCTTAAGATTAAGTTTGAAGTTTTCGATCACTTTAGAGACTTTAAGGCTCTTGTTGAGAATCAAGTTGAAAGGCCTATCAAGGTTCTTTGAACTAACAATGGAGGAGAGTATGTGCGCAATAGGTTTGAATATTTATGTACTTATAATGGGATTTCCTTGTAGCATATAGTTATTTATAGCCCTTCGCAAAATGGAGTTACATAATGAAATAACCAAACACTTAAGGAGATGGCCACTTGCATGGTTCACTCAAAGTCCCTTCCTTTGCATTATTGGGATGAAGCAATGAATTGTGATTTCTATATTCAGAATTGTTTTGCATATAATACAGTAAGAGGGACAACACCCTTTGAACCCTGATTTGGACGCAAGCCTAAGGTTGAGAACATTTGAGTATTTGGATTCAATGTTATGGCCTGGATTCCCAAAACTAAATGTAAGGCTTTGGAACCATAGTCCAAACCTTGTATATTTATAGGGTATCCTAATGGAGTGAAGGGATATCGATTTTTTCTCATGAACTTTATATTGAGAGAAGTGTGAAATTCAACGAGTCTTCTTCAACTTCTACTTATCCACCCTCTGAGGTCATTATGCTTGTTGATTTTAAATATGACTCTTTGGATAATGATGTTGTTGAGAATGCTCCTCCTACAATTGATCCTCATGCACCTCCTAACCCTCAAGCTTTGGAGTCATCTCATTCCAATGGTAGTGTTGATTGGGAATTTGTCCCTTCTTACTTGAGTGAAGAATCTTCTAAATTTGAGCATGATCCTTGTTGGGATAGGAAAAATTTGCATAGTGTCACAGAGTGGATGGAAGATCCTTCAAATAAAAGATGGACTCACTCAGAGTTCATTGGATCTCACTCCTTCTTCACCTCCATTTTGACCCTCAGTCTTTCTGGGAGGCTTCTGGTATTCTTGAGTGGGATTCTGCCATGGATGAGGAGTATTCCTCACTCATGAAGAACAATATTTGGGATCTCACCCCTCTTTGGAAAGGAATTTTTTTTGGTGTAAGTGGGTGTTTAGAACAAAGTATGGTATCATTGGAGACGTT